>CP136063.1:300102303-300349304 GCA_032622095.1 Siphonodentalium dalli
CTACACATATAACAATAATCAGATAATGCACTCGCTCATGTGGGCTCATGGGAAATAACATAAATGTTATAAAAGTCTGTAAATCAACTACAAATATAACCATAATCAGATAATGCACTCGCTCATGTGGGCTCATGGGAAATAACATAATTGTTATAAAAGTCTGTAATACAACTACACATATAACCATAATCAGATAATGCACTCGCTCATGTGGGCTCATGGGAAATAACATAAATGTTATAAAAGTCTGTAAATCAACTACACATATAACCATAATAATTAAGATAATGTACTCGGTCATGTGGGCTCATGACCACAAACTTATTACTTAAACATATCCCTCAAAATAATAGGAATCCTTCTGCTCTTGTATTATCTCTTTTGAAGTCTGTTGTCTGCTTATATTTGCGGAATATCCATCCAAATGAATTCCAATGTATTCTTCAGCACTGATGGGAGAATCTATCTAGAAATGCGAAAATGAAACTTTTTGCATTACAGAATTACACTAAATGATTAATACTACATGTAGATGATTCTGTTATATTTTGCACGCAACTCCAGGAGTGTAATACCTATTCAAACTGTCAAGGACAAGTTAACCAAACTGATTATCAAAACGAATAATTGTTGATACATTTTGTTTTATATTTCCATAAAACTGATTTGTTTTTAATTTTGTATTCAGACTTTCTTGAGAAAGGACATTGTACATACATGTAGCTCAATGTAGGTTTCCACACATATTCATTGGTGGGAGGAGCTTATGGTTGCTAGGAAATAAGCCATCTACATAAATATTTAAATTTTAGTTTTGTAGTACCTGCCTTCATACTGTAATACTTCTGAGAACAAACAGTCTTTTCGTCTATAATTGTGAATATATGACGAGTCACTCAATAAGAAATATAGTGTTTTAATCATGGATGAAGTTCCAATATTAATGGACAAATTGAAATTTCAGTGCTTTATGATTTGGCAACAAAAAAGTTGTTTGAAAATATGTGATTTACTACTGAAAGTATGCACGGATGTCAAAGAATTTTAAATGTAGCAAGAGTCTGGTCCAGTCACTGATTGGTAGAAAATATCTACTAATAATTATTTGATTGAAATCTGTTCATGATAAACTGCATATCAAAACGAATATTGGTTGATGAATATTGTTTCATCTTTTCAGACAAATCCTGGAGTTTGATGCCTATTCAGAGTTCCTTCAGAATGGACAATGTAGTTCGTGTCGCACTTACTTCAGTGAAGATGTGCTACCAAAGAGACTCGACTGTTTCCATGTTTTCTGCCAGACATGTTTGAATGTTGGTTATAAAGATGGAGCAGTAACTTGCTCTATCAGACTGTGTCCGGAGGCGAGTACAACAGATAAAGTTGAGAGTTTGCCGACTGATAACTTGCTAATATCCCGTGGCAAAATGAGAATGGTTGAGAACAGTCCAAATGATATCAAATGCCAGGGCTGTCCTAAGGAAATAAAAGCTGAGTATGTTTGCTCAAACTGTCAGTGCTTCCTATGTAATTCTTGTATGGACATTCATAAATCAGACTTTGCATCAAGATCCCATATTGTCCATCTTCTTAGAGACATTAGTACTGATATACTGAAAAATCTTTTCTATCCAAAGCTGAAATGTTCCAAACCAAAGCATGAAAACCTTGTGAAGAGCATCTTTTGTATGGATAGTGGATGTAAGGAGCTCATTTGTCTACAGTGTGCTGTAACCGATCATCAGAAATTGGGTCATGAAATATTAGAAGATACAGAAGCATTTGCAGCATATGAAACATCACTTAAAGAGAAGAACAAAATGATGGAAGATGAGACTTCTAAAATGCAAGCTGCCATGTCTGTAGTTGAAGCAGAAACAATAGCTGTTGATGATCAACAGATGGAAGTGGTGTCGAAAATCAGCGACACGTTTGGTGTATGTCAAGAAATTCTCACAAAGCAGAAAAATAGAATTGTGGAAGACGTGAGATTATTGAAGGCTTTGAAGAATAGTATTCTCGACCATCAATCAATAGAGCTCACTGTGAGAAATATGAAAGCAGCTACTTTCCATGAATATTCTCAATCGGTTTTGAGCTGTCCAGATAAGTCATTAGCTCTCAGTGTATCGGAACAATTGATAAGCAAAATGGAGGAATTACTGAAAGCTGATAGTGAAACAAACCCCAGATCGAAAGCCGAATTCAAGTTTGAAGAAAGCAGAAATTATGAAGACTTTCATGAAATTGCTGCGAAGCTTGGGAGGTTGAGAAACAATAGGACAGATTTTGAGAAGGAGCACGCATCAGGTAATTAATGCTGTAATGACTGGAACTTCTTGAATTTTTGCGAAAAACCTGTGCCAATGCATTCTCTTATATATGTGAATCACCCATAGGGTGCCTCACATATATAAGACAATACAATGCCCTAACAATATTTATCTTGATCCTGTAAGCCAGTGCATTCACTTCTATATGGGAGGTTCGCTACTGGCAGGGTTTCCACTATACCGGCAGGGGGTCCCCTTGACGGCCCCGTCCCCTCGCCAAGTTTTCCCCTCCTGCCATACCCCAGGACATACTGCATGTCTATAAAGGTATAACAATGTTTAAAACTTCTGAATTTTGTTGGAATTTTAAAAGGTGAATTTATTTTATATCTTGTGAGTGTACACACTCTAAACGCGTTGTTAAATTGAAACAGGAAGTGATCGGAACTGACATCGCTAGAAGCTATGCCTTTGAGGCTGGTTAGTTACGTTGCGGTTAGTACCCAGTTATGTTATGCAAAAGAGCAGTATTTTAATCGTACCTGTCATGTTTTATACCGCAAAATATACTGTTCACTTTGTAATAGAGCGAGAGAGAAATGTGGGAGTAGCCGCACCGGGCATCAAGGCGTCTTACCACTGCCCACAAAGAATACTCGTCGGCCAGATATGTAATCAGCCTTAATATATTCCGATTACGTTATGCATCCGAAATATCTGCTGGGTCTTCCACCGTGAGTCTTTTAACATTAACGAGCACGTTTAACTTGGGATCCAAATTACTGGTGTTCTGTACATGTACTTCGTAAATTAATTTATATCTAATAAATTTACTAGTTTTAAAGTTACAGGTACATGTATAAGGTTTGATAGCTTGGCACTTGGGCAGAAATGGAACAAAACAATCTGCCATTTCTACTCTCACACGATTCTATTGGCCGATATAACAAAAGTAGTTCAACCAGTGCTAAAAGTAAAACAGGCTACATTTACCTGGATTTTTCCCCTTGATGGCTACCGGCCCCATTCCCCTAACCCCTAATGGAAACCCTGCTACTGGAGACTCATATCTATTGTATATTTTGGGAAATCTGTCTGTGTGTGTGTGTCTGTCTGTTCGCGATGGACTCGAAAACGGCCGAGCCGATTTCGATGAAACTTGGTATATGTGGGGTACTTTCGGCCGGGGATTGGCATGGGCCTGTTAATTAAGTCGAACGCCCGCGAATTTTGATGGGATTTCGACGAAATTTTATACGTAGGGTTACTTTTGTCCACCGAGTGTTTTGGACGGGTCGAGTCGTGACCCCGACCTGACCTTGACCTTCAAAATGATCAAATCGAGTAAAACCGGATGCATTTTGACGGGTACTTTTGTCGGGTACTTTGTCCGGGCAGTGTTTTGGACGGGTCAAATCGTGACCCCACCTGACCTTAACCTTCAAAATGGACAATTCAAGGTCAAATCGCTCAATTTGCCGAAAAGCAGAGGGGAAACATCCCGGACGAAGTCGGGTCCACCTGCTACAATTTGACCACAATTTGACCCGTCCAAAACACTCAGTGGACAAAAGTAACCCTATGTATCAAATTTCGTGGAAATCCCATCAAAATTCACAATTTGACCTTGAATTGACCCGATTTCAAGGTCAAGGTCACGTCGCACGGGCAAATGAATAGGCTTATGACACTCCCCATATGACACTCCCGTGATATGACCCGACTTCGTCTGGGCTGTTTCCCCTCTGCTTTTCGGCGAATTGGGCGATTTGACCTTGAATTGTCCATTTGAAGGTCAGGTGGGGTCATGATCTGACCGTCCAAAACACTGCCTGGACAAAAGTACCCGACAATCCATCCGGTTTTACCCGATTTGACCTTGAATTGATCATTTTGAAGGTCAAGGTCAGGTTGGGGTCACGTTTTGACCCGTCCAAAACACTCAGTTGTCCATTTTGAAGGTCAAGGTCAGGTGGGGTGACGGTTTGACCCGTCCAAAACACTGCCCGGACCAAAGTACCTGTCAAAATCCATCCGGTTTTACCCGATTTAACCTTGAATTGATCATTGTCAAGGTCAGGTCGGGGTCACGATTTGACCTGTCCAAAACACTCAGTGGACAAAAGTAACCCTATGTATCAAATTTCGTCAAAATCCGATTTCAAGGTCATGTCGCATGGGCAAATGAATAGGCTTATGACACTCCCCATATGAAAGTATCCCTAGACACGAATTTTCATCGAAATCCCGTGATACTCGGGCGTTTGACATTGAAATGACCCGATTTCAAGGTCACGTCGCACGGGCAAATTAATAGGCCTATGCCACTCCCCGGCTGAAAGTATCCCCACATACCAAGTTTCATCGAAATCGGCTCGGCCGTTTTCGAGTCCAGACAGACAGACACACACACACCGACAGACAGATTTCCCAAAATATATAATAGACTAGCCGATGAGCACGACGTTGTCCGGGCTATTCAAAAATCAAATTTCAAGTCGATAGCTCCACCCGTTTCCGAGATCTGGTCTGCGCATGCGCGAAGCTGGCGTCGCACGGGCTCGGCGACCCGATAAAATTCGTATCCGGGGCAAGATACATTCACATAGCAAATTTCAAGTTGATAGCTCCACCCGTTTCCGAGATCTCGTCTGCGCATGCGCGAAGCTGGCGTCGCACGGGCTCGGCGACCCGATAAAATTCGTATCCGGGGCAAGATACATTCACATACCAAATTTCAAGTCGATAGCTCCACCCGTTTCCGAGATCTCGTCTGCGCATGCGCGAAGCTGGCGTCGCACGGGCTCGGCGACCCGATAAAATTCGTATCCGGGGCAAGATACATTCACATAGCAAATTTCAAGTCGATAGCTCCACCCGTTTCCGAGATCGGTCGAGAATCGTAGATTTGTATAAATGACAGACAAACATACATACAGACAAACAGACAGAGGTCTTCAAAATATATATGAGATATTAGAGAATACACTGGCACATGGTCTTTAGTGTTGCAGCAGCTTTATGTATATAGCGGGGAATTTCATGAGCCAGTGTCGAGAGTGTTTGGCTTGTAGCATGTCAACGCGGCCATCAGTTTCTCCACAACAGTGGCTTAATAGAATTAAACGACTTGTAACAGTTGTTCAGATCTCGCTCATTTGATTGTACCTATACCTATAACAGGCATCCGGACAAATCTCGCTCGCTTCATTGTACCTATACCTGAAACAGGCACCCGGACAAATCTTGCTCGCTTCATTGTACATGTACCTATACCTGAAACAGGCACCCGGACAAATCTTGCTCGCTCTATCTCATTCGCTTCATTGTACCTGTCTATACCTGAAACAGGCACCCGGACAAATCTCGCTCGCTTCATTGTACCTATACCTGAAACCGGCACCCGGACAAATCTTGCTCGCTCTATCTCATTCGCTTCATTGTACCTGTCTATACCTGAACAGGCACCCGGACAAATCTTGCTCGCTTCATTGTACCTATACCTGAAACCGGCACCCGGACAAATCTTGCTCGCTCTATCTCATTCGCTTCATTGTACCTGTCTATACCTGAAACAGGCACCCGGACAAATCTCGCTCGCTTCATTGTACCTATACTTGAAACAGGCACCCGGACAAATGTCACTCGCTTCATTGTACCTATTCCTGAAACATTCACCCAGACAAATCTCGCTCACTTCATTGTACCTTTCCTCAAACATGCACCCTGACAAATCTCACTCGCTTCATTGTACATATACCTGAAACATGCACCCAGATAAATCTCACTCACTGCATTGTATCTATACCTGAAACAGGCACCCGGATTGTTGGGTAAGTGCTAGTTAGCATGAAATTCTATGGATGTGCATGTTGCTGCTTAAATGAGTCGTCTGTAAAATAACAGCACTCAATAGACTTGACATGGCTCAATAACTGGGGTACTAATGTGAAAGTTCAAGTCCTTAGAGTTAGATTCTCATGTGGTAAAGTAAATTTATAAAAACTATCCGTTATAATATCACTTCAGTCATGTTTCAGACAATTTATTGAAGCATTTCCCCCCTGAACATGTGAAGAATCATGGGTCAAACATAAAAGAATAGTCATATTACATGCACCTGTACGTATGCATTACATATATAATTTACAAAGCTTCAAACATGACACATACCAGAATATTTATTTGTTACTTTTCATCTGAATAATTCCAATATAGAGCATTATTTTCAGTACAGAACTTATTATTATCTCCTCTAGGCATGAATGACCATTCTGCCACCGATATCGAGGATGTTAGTGGTTCTAAAGAAGAAAGAGATTCTAAAGAAGCAAGTGATGCCATGATCTGTAGACAGTTTGAAGGAGCGTCTTTGGTATGTTTGATCTGATATGAAAGTAGAAATTGGAATTGTCTAATTAATTTGGGGATCTGTTATAGAATACATACAGAAAACAATGTTCTCATTCATTAATTCCGAGGAAATGTTTAAAAAATAATAAAAGAAAAACGACAAAAAGAATATATATTGTAAGCCAGTTAGTTAATTCTCTTATATATATCTGAAGCTGCCTATGGGAGACTCTATACTAAATACTCATTGATGAGAAGATCTCTTGGGAAATGTTCAGATAATATGTTCAACAAATTACCATTGGTCGTTTTACAATTTCGTCTGGCTGTCTTCTGCTCATATATCCTTAACATCCATCCAAACGAATAAATAGACCATTCCAATGTATACTTTTTCAACTGAGTGAGTGAATCAATGCAAACTGCATATCAATCTATATATTTGCTATAACTGAATTATGTGAGATGTCCCAACAACAAAGTATCTCAATGCAAGGTGCCAATGCGCAATGGATCTGGCTTCTCAATTGGTCCCGTTGGTAATCAAGCATTTTCACGGTACTGGGACTGAATATTGAGTACCTCCGGTTGTCAGTACTAAACAGCAAACAACATCTCTATAACATATCAATCAGTGTTCGCGCTGTCGGTAGCCAAATTAGCCAATGGCTAATATTTTTCGAATTTGGCTAATAAAAATTTAATTTGGCTAAACTTTTTTTCACCCCAAATGGAGACGGAAAGCATAGTCGTCAAGCTAATTAATAAAAGCGCTGAATAGATCGAAGTTAGGTGACGAAAGTATTTCGTACTTATGTGTTTACGCCGTCAATGACACTGACTATGTAAACAATACTAAACATGTATGGTTTGAAGAGAGTTGTTATCAGTGAGCACAATGAATAAGTGATTACCTAATGATAGCGTTGTTTTAACATTTAACCAGCCTAATCGTCAAAACGCATAAGCTTTACACTGGTTATGTAATTGATTAAGCCATCTGTAAGATAAAATACCTTCTTAATCAATGGTTGCGTAATCTGCATCCCGTTTAATAAACTGGCTTCTCATCATAAAAGTGTCAACGACATAGAGTTATTGTAATTAGCTTAGCGGATTTATGCGTGCTTTTTGTGTATGGTCCGATGTGAAATCCCGCCGTATTCTATATTAATGTTTTATGAATTGATCTGCCTGTGTGATATAATGCATACATATGTTCATATAATATTGGTTTTAAAGTTGTTTTTGTGTTTTAATTATGCATTCATACTGAGTAACAAATAAAGTTTAAAGCAAATAATTTAGTCATTAATTGTGAACCGCCCAGAAAATGAGGATTTAGTTTGGCCAAAAAACATTTGGCTAAAGTTTTTTTCATTTGGCTAATAAAATTTTCATTTGGCTAAACTTTTGGCTAAAATATTTTCTGTCAAGCGCGAACACTGATATCAATCCAAATGATTTTGTTTTCAGCTCAACTTTCTATTCAGTTATAGCCATGGGTTGGTGTCCATCGTCCGTCCGTGTGTGGGGTTGTGCAACCATCCGTCTGTGCATTCGTCTGTCAGAAATTTCTGTTAGCACACCCTACAAGTCACATCTCTCATCTGATTATCACCAACTTCATATGGATCTTCGGGATGACCAGCATATGAGAGCCATAAATGTTTTCAAAATTTGTTGGTAAACACGGCCATCAGCAGCCATCTTTGATTTCTTTGATCTTCGAGTCCATCGGCACACTCTACAGCCAGCATTTACTGGAGAATTGTTATGAAATATAATAGGCATGTCTAAGGTTACCTCTATATGGGAGCTATCAAATTTGGACGATTTCCGATGAAAAACATAGCCACCAGTAGCCATCTTGGATTTTACTCTTAGCATGCCTAAATCAATCGGCACTCCCTACAGACCACATCCCTCATCCGATCACCACCAAACTTCATATAGGTCTTTGAGGTGGCCTGTAGATGGAAGCTTTCAAATTTTTTCCAGAAATTTGCCAGCGGTCATCTTGTTTATCTGGAAATGTGAGTTTTTTTATCCATCCTTGCATATATCTCAACCAATGGTCATTTTTGAATCTAAATGAATTTTTTTATGGAGGTTCACCATCATGACTGCTTACAAAAGAAGGGTATCCATCTTTGTTTGTGTGGAATTCATTTAATTTTTTCTGTTAAATTCACTCCGATAACTCAACCCTGAGTTAGTACATCTGAATGAAAATATGTATGAAGATAAAAATAATGACATCACGAATGCTTTCAAAAGGTTACCCGATGACATTGTTTGCATTTTCATTGTTGAGTATATATGGACCTTTAATAGTTTTTCACTGAACTTTACTTGTAAAGTTTGAGCTATTGCCATGTCTTGGTATCCGTCGCTGTGTGCATGGAGACGTCCGTCAAATATTTCCATTAGCACAGGCTACATGTTGTACCTTTGGTCAGATCATTATGAAATTTGTCATGGCTGTTGACATTGATATGCAGATGGGAACGAGTCATTTTGGGGTCATTCGGCCAAAAATCATGGCTGCCGATGGCCATTTTGGATTTCAAAATGCAATCTATTAGCACGGGCTACAGGTCGTACTGTTTGTCTGATCATCATGAAATTTGTCATGGATGTTAATATTGAGAAGTAGATGGGAAACGAGTCATTTTGGGGTCATTCCGCCAAAAACATGGCCGCCGACAGCCATCTTGGCTTTTACACTTTGCATGACTAAATCCTTGGCTTTGGCATGGGCTACAGGTCGTACCTTTGGTTGGATCATCATGAAATTTGTCATGGATAATAACATTGACATGTAGATATTTTGAGGTCATTTGACCATAAAACATGGCCATCAGCAGCCATCTTGGATTTTACTGTTTGCAAGACTAAATCCTTTGGCACGGGCTCCAAATGTACCTTTGGTCAGATCATTATGAAATTTATCATGGCTGTTGACATTGACATGTAGATGGCAACGAGTAATTTTTGGGTCATTCGGTAAAAAAAAAACATGGCTGCCAGTGGCCATCTTGGATTTCAATTCATCCTTCCATTCGATCTTTCAATTCAAGCCACATAATAAATGATGCAATAAACATTGGCGGGAGATACTGTTTGCAGTGCACTTGTTCAACTTATATTTGGTATGGAGGGTCTTTGGGTGACTGGGATTCAGATTTGTTTAAATGGGGTCACTGGGTCAAATAAGGGCAGAACCAGGGACATCAAAAAATCTTTTCCTTCATAATATTTCTTAAATCATCTTCTTCCCAAGAACTGTCAGGCCTATCTAGCTTATATTTTTTATATGTAGTGACAAGGATTAAGATTTGTTTAAATGAGGTCACCTGGTCCAGTAGGGGCAGAGCCAGGGACATGATTATTTTCTACCTCAAATGCAATTATGTAACTCATTAAACATCTTCCCTGGAACCACCTGGTTGTTTAATCTGACATTTGGTGGAAAGGGCCCTTGGGTGGCTGGGATTAAGATTTGTTAAAATGGGACTGACCAGTCAAAAGGGGTAGAGCCAGTGGACATAACACTTTCTATCTAACGTTTTCATTAAAACCTATGTTAAAGATACAAATATTTAAGAAACCCCTCACCCAAGGGTGTCCATTGGTGCTTCTAGCATCCCTGTTATGAAATACTTGTTTTCAATCTTTAACAGTCCCAATACAATATACAAACAAGTGCTAAAATGCTTGGGGAAATATAGCTCTTGCATTGACAATAAGACAAATATACCAGTCTCTGGTGTGATGGTACATGTAATTACACACAAGTCATCTGATCTTATCTCACATTGGTGTATCAACAATGTACAGATCTAGACAGCCAGGTTATATTTATGTTTGTCAGAAATTTCCATGATTTGTGCCATGGCTAGTTTAGCAAGAAAATAAGTTTTAAAATATTGTTTCATTATTGGAATCTGAAACAGCCTCCTTTCAAGAGCCTGCGACCCCTGAATGTACAAGTATAAAGGGACCTGAGGCCCATTTGTGCACTTAGGACCTGTGGCCACTGTGTGAGCTTCGCGAACATTTGGACCTAAATATTCACATAGGTTCATATTAGACAAATTTGATTCTGAAATAAGTCAACCCCATAGTGGATCTATACCCGTTATTCTGTTGGCTGGCTCAGGCCGCATTGAAAACACATATATAAAGAGTGTATATCTGGACTGAAAATAGGCTCATATTTAATTTAAATATTCACATTTATTTGATTCTGAAATAGGCCCATAGTGAGCTTATTCTAATTTGTGTGTTTTTTTTATTTTTTTAATTATCCCCCGCCAAATTGAAAATTTGCGGGGGATATAGGAATGGGTTCCGTCCGTCTAGCCGTCTGTCCGTCCGTCCCGAATTTGTAAGAGTCATATCTTGAACAAATGTCAATGGATTTAAAAGATTTGTGGTATATGAGTGTACATGACCAGTATCTAGAACGAGTTCACAAACCAGGTCCGGCCGAGTTATTGGACTTTGTTTATTTTTGGGTGTGCAAATGGGCGACGTCACAGGGCTCATTTCCACAAATGTCAACGGATTTCAAAGATTTTTGGTATATGAGTTCACATGACCAGTATCTAGAACGAGTTTGCAAACCAGGTCCGGCCGGATATTTTCAGCAGAGTTATTGGACTTGTGCAAATGGACGACGTCACATGGCTAATTTCCACAAATGTCAGTCCTAAAATGAGTTCGCAGGCCAGGCTTTTTGACAAAAATCCCACCTCTTGTTTAGCACATACTGAGAACACAAACATTATTGAGAATGCACTTCCCCAACTGCACATTTTGGTGGGGATACCGCCATCTGCGACTGCTTATTAAATTTTAATCGCTGCCAGGATACCCCGAGTTACCACACCAAATTTTGTTGAAATTGGACCAGCAGTCTGGGAGAAAAATCCGAACAGCATAGACGGACAGACAGATCCTACTCTGTTATATATATATATTGATGAGTGGCGACTTGGATTTAAATATGTGATTGATTTGTGCAGATTAACATTAAATTAAAAAAAATTGTACGAAGGTGGGTTTTTTATCGATGAATATTGAGTTTGAAATGTACGGTATATTTTCTCCTGTAGAAAAGTGGTACCTGGGTGCTGTCCATCAATTGTTTGTTCAGCATCTTCTTTCACTCGATTTATTGGCGTTGGAATTTTAAGAATCGATTCAGACATTTGAGAATAATGACAGCTAGAATTATTTGATTCTCTTGTAATGTATGATATTTACAGAGATGCATTTTTTAAAGTGGTGCTGGGATAAAATTACTGTTCTATTCAATTAATGATTGATTCACAAGGAATTAGTCACAGTTCATTGGACTGGAATACACCCTCATCCTCATAATCTGATTCAATAATCATTTTATCAGTTGATTAACTACGGAACAACATAATTTTGGGCACATCGTTCAACTTCTTCTGCAATAGAAATTAAAGTGGAATGTATGTAGCTGGATATAGTGTGTCTGACGCTTACCAGAATGGGGTACCCAGAAGGTGAATTTAGTCACACTACCCTACATGGTGGGCCAGCATCACCAAATGCTAGTTTGAGACTAACAATTCCCATGTCGTTTTTGTTGTTCAAAACAACCGAGCTGAAGGAAAGACATAAAAAAGACATTGCAGTATTAAGTAAGCAACAGGCCAAGACAATGAATAAGTTTCAGAATGGGTTAGACAGTACAAACAACTCATTAATTCATCTTCAGAGACGATATGATGATCTTCACACTGAGAGAAATCAAATGGATCAGCACTGCCACCATCTACAGAATAAAATTGCTGAACTCCAAGATTCACTCAGGGCTGAACAAGGGAAGAAGGACGGTCTTCAGAACAGGTAATATGTTAGATGGATTGAACTCATTTGATCCTTCAAATTATGTATACTCCATTAGTGAGGAGGAATATCAAAACATAGTTTTACAGAATATCTCTGACTGAATTGTTCACAAGAACATTGAAAAACAAATGCATCTATCTTATAATTTCCTGTTTGATCTCCATGCAAAAATGACTGAAGGAAACAAGGCCTTTTTTGTCTCTGAGGTACAGTAATACCCTAAATAATCAACTCCTTAACCACATGTAAGGGACAATATGGTGAAGTAGTCCCAAATTGCACTTGTTGTTTTTTATCTTCGCGAGTCACCATTGTTATAGTGATGCTCTCATTACAAGATACAGCATACACAATGAAATGCTTAGCTCCATGTTGAACTCGGAGGCGGTCTATCAAAACAAAATTTAGTAGGCATACCTACAAAGCTTCCCAGTTATTAGAAGACAAAAGGTGCGACCAATGGGAATTTGGGAAATCTCAGACAAATATGACAGCAATTATTATCCATCAATCTAAATTAAGTTAATAATCATCGCCATTCCATACATTGTCGCAACTTACAAGTATTCCATCAAGACTTTTATACTGCGTGCAAGTGTTCCCTATATGGTGATAACATTACTCTGAGTTGGCACCTTTGTCAAAACAACTACTAGTACCCATATACATCAAAGGCAGCGCACAAATGACGTCGGTGGAAATACTTTCCCGACAGTGTGTGTATATATATTTTTTATGTATTTGGCTTTGAAGCTATACCAGGATATGGAGCGCAATGGGTGTATATAGGTCCATTATGGGAACAAACGCACAATATATATAAACATCGGAATCGGAAATCGGCCTATTGTGCCTCCAGTTATTGAGAGCTTTCTGATGAATGGCAATAAGCCATATATCCGACTAAATCCTGAAAAGTTATCCATAATTCTGCTCTGGTTAAGGAGTTGATTATTTAGGGCATTACTGTATATGGTGAAATGAAAATGCATGCTATTAGTTAAAACATTGTGTCGATAGAGAAGATATCTCTAAATGTAATTTTTCAGTGCATCTTGGTTTAACCCTGCCTCATGCAAAATTTAGAGTTTGCCACAGAACCAAGACTCTAAGCAGTGTAGGTACATGTTCCTAACTAGCCCACGTATACTGCTGCCTGGCAACAAAAAAGCAATACAGTTCGGCTGTGGGTGTATATTTGAACCTCAATTGTAGGTAACCCATAATCAGAAGGGCCGTGTATAGTTGAATCGGCCTTCCTCAGCGATGATACTCTGAGTGTATATTTTCTTATGTTTCTCTCGGCCGGTATAGGCCCTATTGCAGCTTTTAAAACATGTTTATTGGCAATGCACTTTAATAGTATTCTCTCAGCTTATTAAGGGATATTTAAGAATTCTTCTGCGTCCTTTGACACAGGAAAAACAGCTGGTATTTATTAAGCAATTATTTCATGTGTCTTTTGGGAATAGTCAAAATTGTTGTCCCTCGGTATCAGGAATGACTATCGAACTGTTCGGCCGAGGGCAACAGTTAGATAGTCATTCCTGATACCGAGGGACAACAATTTTGCCTGTTCCCAAAAGACACATGAAATAATTGCTTTGTTACCCAATACATTTACTTGTATATAATCAGGTCATTGCTAATTAATCACACTCTTTAATAGTGTTATTTCGAATTATGAGAACTAACTGGAATATACCGCCATAAATCGAGACATATTCAGCGATTAATTCAAAATAATTGTGTTGTTTTTCGAGCGTGACAGTGACAATGCGGAAATCCGGTATAATTAAAAAACGAAACCGGAAATAGCCGAAACGTCACGGAAATTGCAAACCATGTAACAGTTCGTTCGGGCCAGTCAACAGTTCGCTCGGAGCCAGTCAACAGTTCGCTCGGGTCTGGCAACAGTTCACTCGTGACGTCACGAAAGCTGACCGTGATTGCAAACCGGGCAACAGTTCATTCAGGGCGGGTAACAGTTCGTTGTGGCGTTACGAACGCGAATTTGGGGTTAACCAGTTAATTCTAAATCCTAATGATTTACGAAGTAAAACTCTACTATTGGGTAACAAATGAAACTGTGGGATAAGTTCCATTCAAACAGTACATGTAAATGGCGACTGTTCTCAGTATAAAGGATAATCCAATTTTAGCTACCTCTATACTTTCGTGATTATATAAGCGCATCTCTCCGATTCTTATATGAAAACCACTGAAGGTCCGATTGCATGCGCTTTTATATATCAACTTGAAGCACACTATCCCTATCTGATTCTCTCATATCAGATTTTTGTGGAATATAGAGATTGTATCTTCGGCCTTTTTGCCACAACTGAGCGTTCTGATACGAAATCAGGAGCTGATACAGATAGGAGTTTGAACTCGAATAGAGATTGTATTGTATTGCTCTCCGTCAGCCTTATGACATAATTTGAGTGTAGTTCTGATTCTACATCAGATTCACAATCGTCTCGCTCTCCGTCGGCTTTCGCCATGATTTGAGCTAGATCAGATTCAGTTACCGTCCGAGTGAAAACTCGACGAAGTCCTGCATCTAGGCCTAGAAGCATTAGCAATGTGGACTGTCCCTTTTCTCCGTTAGAGTCTTCAAGGGAATGATTCTGCTGAGCTAACAGCCCGAGAATTTGCCTGTGTCTAATCTATACCATACTGGCACTAGCACTGGTACTGGGGACCTTCTGTTCCTTGATCTTGATCTATAAGGTGCTGGAGCCAAAGTAGGCTATACTGCCTAGGGACTTTTCTGCCATTTTTTAGCAGCGTGAATTCCGTTACTTATTCCTTATTCCTAATTCAAAAAATTTGGGAAAATGTGGCAAATGACCATGGCAACGTCTTAAGTAAAGCGAGACAAAATTTCGTGTGAAAAAAAATCTGGGATAAAAGTTCAAAAATGCCTCGAAAATAGGCAAAGTCCGAAAATAAACGGAAATTGGCCGAAACAAGTGCTGGGTCATTAATGGCCACCTTGGCCAAAAATTTTGAGCCGAAAAACTTTTGGGTCGAGTCCGAAAAAGTGGGTCGAATTTAAGTTTTTCGCTCTGCTCGGTCGGGTAAATTTCGGAAAATGTGGCAAACTGTCCCATATTAAAAAATGGCCACCTGGGCCGAACTTTTTGGGCCGAAAAATATTTTGGGTCAAATAGAAATTCCCGCTCTGCTCGGTCAGGAAAATTTGGGAAAATGGGGCAAATGACCATGGCAACGTCTTAAGTAAAGCGAGACGAAATTTCATGTGAAAAAAATCCGGGAAAAAAGTTCAAAAATAGGCAAAGTCCGAAAATAAACGGAAATTGGCCGAAACAAGTGCAGGGTCATTAATAGCCACCTCGGCCAAAAATTTTGGGCCTAAAAACTTTTGGGTCGAGTCCGAAAAATTTGGTCGAATTTAAGTTTTCGCTTTGCTCGGTCGGGTAAATTTCGGAAAATGTGGCAAACTGTCCCATATTAAAAAATGGCCACCTGGACCGAACTTTTTGGGCCGAAAATATTTTGGGTCGAGTCCGAAAATGTGGGTCAAATAGCATTCCCGCTCTGCTCGAAACATGGTCATGGTCATTTGCCCCATTTTCCCAAATTTTACTGACCGAGCAGAGCGGGAATTTCTATTTGACCCACTTTTTCGGACTCGACCCAAAATATTTTCGGCCCAAAAAGTTTGGCCTAGGTGGCCATTTTTAGCTCAACTTTACGTGTGTGCGTGTGTACGTGATTCGTCAACAATACAGGCTACAGGTCGTACGTTTGGTCGGATCATTATGAAATTTGTCTTAGCTGATGACATAAACATTTAGACCGGAATGATTCATTTTGGGGTCATTCGTGAAAAAAACATGGCTGCCAGCGGCCATCTTTGATTTCAAAATTCAATCCATTAGCACGGGCTACAGGTCGTACTGTTCGTCTGATCATCATGAAATTTGTCATGGATGTTAATATTGACATGTAGATGGGAACGAGTAATTTTGGGGTCATTCGGCCAAAAAACATGGCCGCCGGCAGCCATCTTAGATTTTACTCTTTGCATGACTAAATCCTTTGACATGGGCTACAGGTCGTACCTTTAGTCGGATCATCATAAAATTTGTCATGGGTGTTAACAATGACATGTAGATGGGAACGAGTCATTTTGGGGTCATTCGGCCAAAAAACATGGCCGCCAGCGGCCATCTTTGATTTCAAAATTCAATCCATTAGCACGGGCTACAGGTCGTACTGTTCGTCTGATCATCATGAAATTTGTCATGGATGTTAATATTGACATGTAGATGGGAACGTGTCATTTTGGGGTCGTTCGGCCAAAAAACATGGCCGCCAACAGCCATCTTGGATTTTACTCTTTGCATGACTAAATCCTTTGGCGCGGGCTACAGGTCGTTGCGTTGATCGGAAGTTCATGAAATTTGTCATGGATGTTAACACTGACATGTAGATGCGAACGAGTCATTTTGGGGTAATCCGAAAAACATGGCCGCTAGCAGCCATCTGGGATTTTACTCTTTGCATGACTAAATCCTTTGGCGCGGGGTACAGGTCGTACCTTTTGTCTGATCTTTATGAAATTTGTCATGAATGTTGACATTGGCATGTAGATGGGAACGAGTCATTTTGGGGTTATTCGGCCAAAAAACATGGCCGCTGGTGGCCATCTTGGATTTCAAAATTAAATCCATTGGCGTGGGCTACAGGTCGTTGCGTTGATCGGAAGTTCATGAAATTTGTCATGGATGTTAACACTGACATGTAGATGCGAACGAGTCATTTAGGGGTAATCCGAAAAACATGGCCGCCAGCAGCCATCTGGGATTTTACTCTTTGCATGACTAAATCCTTTGGCGCGGGGTACAGGTCGTACCTTTTGTCTGATCTTTATGAAATTTGTCATGGATGTTAATATTGACATGTAGATGGGAACGAGTAATTTTGGGGTCATTCGGCCAAAAAACATGGCCGCCGGCAGCCATCTTAGATTTTACTCTTTGCATGACTAAATCCTTTGACATGGGCTACAGGTCGTACCTTTAGTCGGATCATCATAAAATTTGTCATGGGTGTTAACAATGACATGTAGATGGGAACGAGTCATTTTGGGGTCATTCGGCCAAAAAACATGGCCACCAGCGGCCATCTTTGATTTCAAAATTCAATCCATTAGCACGGGCTACAGGTCGTACTGTTCGTCTGATCATCATGAAATTTGTCATGGATGTTAATATTGACATGTAGATGGGAACGTGTCATTTTGGGGTCGTTCGGCCAAAAAACATGGCCGCCAACAGCCATCTTGGATTTTACTCTTTGCATGACTAAATCCTTTGGCGCGGGCTACAGGTCGTTGCGTTGATCGGAAGTTCATGAAATTTGTCATGGATGTTAACACTGACATGTAGATGCGAACGAGTCATTTTGGGGTAATCCGAAAAACATGGCCGCCAGCAGCCATCTGGGATTTTACTCTTTGCATGACTAAATCCTTTGGCGCGGGGTACAGGTCATACCTTTTGTCTGATCTTTATGAAATTTGTCATGAATGTTGACATTGGCATGTAGATGGGAACGAGTCATTTTGGGGTTATTCGGCCAAAAAACATGGCCGCTGGTGGCCATCTTGGATTTCAAAATTAAATCCATTGGCGTGGGCTACAGGCCGTACTGCTTTGGTCAGATCTTCATGAAATTTGTCATGGATGTTTACAATGACATGTAGATGAGAACGAGTCGTTTTGGGGTCATTCGGCCAAAAAACATGGCCACCAGCAGCCATCTTGGAATTTACTCTTTGCATGACTAAATTATTTGATGCGGGCTACAGGTCGTACCTTTGGTCTGATCTTTATGAAATTTGTCAAGAATGTTGACATTGACATGTAGATGGGAACGAGTCATCTTGGATTTCAAAATTCAATCCATTGGCACGGGCTACAGGTCGTACTGCTTATCTGATCATCATGAAATTTGTCATGGATGTTAATATTGACATGTAGATGAGAACGAGTCATTCTGGGGTCATTCGGCCAAAAAACACGGCTGCCAGCAGCCATCTATGAATTTTACTCTTTGCATGACTAAATCCTTTGGCGCGGGCTACAGGTCGTAGCTTTGGTCAGATCTTCATGAAATTTGTCATGGATGTTAACAATGACATGTAGATGGGAACGAATCATTTTGGGGTCATTCGGCAAAAAAAACATGGCCACAAGTGGCCATCTTGGATTTCAAAATTCAATCCATTGGCGTGGGCTACATGTCGTACTGTTTGTCTGATCATCATGAAATTTGTCATGGATGTTAATATTGACATGTAGATGGTAACAAGTCATTTTGGTGTTTCGGCAATAAAACATGGCTGCTGGCAGCCATCTTGGATTTTACTCTTTGCAGGACTAATCCTTTGGCATGGACTACAAGTCATATCTTTGTTCAGATCATTTGTCAAGGCTGGTGACATTGACATGTAGATGGGCACAAGTCATTTTGGGGTCATTTGGCAAAAAAAAAATGTCATCTTAGATTTCGAAATTCAATCCATCAGCACAGGCTACAAGAGTGTTCGTCTGATCATCATGAAATTTGTCGTGGATGTTAATATTGACATGTGGAATGGGAAACAAGTCGCTTTGGGGCCATAAAACATGGCCGCCGGAAGCCATCTTGGATTTTACTCTTTGCATGACTAAATCATTTGGTACGTGCTACAGGTCATACTTTTGGTCAGATCATTATGAAATTTGTCGTGGCTGTTCACATTGACATGTAGATGGGAGCGAATCATTCTGGGCTCATTAGGCCATTAAACATGGCTGCTGGCAGCCATCTTGGATTTTACTCTTTGCATGATTAAATCCTTTGGCACAGGCTACAGGTCGTACCTTTGGTCGGATCATTATGAAATTTGTCATAGCTGTTGACATTGACATGCAGATGGGAGCGAATCATTCTGGGCTCATTAGGCCATTAAACATGGCTGCTGGCAGCCATCTTGGATTTTACTCTTTGCATGATTAAATCCTTTGGCACAGGCTACAGGTCGTACCTTTGGTCGGATCATTATGAAATTTGTCATAGCTGTTGACATTGACATGTAGATGGGAACGAGTCAATTTTGGATCATTCAGCCAAAATCATGGCCGCTGGTAGCCATCTTGGATTTTACTCTTTGCATGACTAAATCCTTTGGCACACCCTGCAGACCACTTCCCTGATTTAATCATCACCAAACTTCATACTGATCTTGATATTGATCTACTAAATGGTAGATCAAATGTTTGTGATATTCATAGGAAAACATAGCCGCCAGTGGCCATCTTGGATATTATTTTATAAATATCTCTTCATGTTGATAATATTGCATTACATGTACTTAGACATTTCAACTTTCCGCATTCCAAATCACTCCATTGACTGTAACATTTGAAATTATTCCCTTTCCAAGTTGAACTACAGTGCCATTGACACTTTCATTTGGGATTTTACGGATCATGTTTCCATTTGGCACTGTTAAATTCTTTGTATGTCACGTGTGTTTTCTCATTGGAAAGTGACTACTTTATGGTTTATTACTCATTATGCTTTATATACAAGAATTAAATTTGTCCAAGTAAAAAAAATGGTTTGAGTTAGGGTTTTGGGTGGGGGGGGGGAGATTTCCAGGCCTAGATATCTCCCCACCCCACCCAGCCACCTTTTTTATCCCCCGCCAAATTGAAAGTTTGCGGGGGATATAGGAATGGGTTCTGTCGGTCCGGCTGTCGAGCCGTCCATCCATCGAGCCGTCCATCCCGAATTTGTAAGAGTCATAACTTGAACAAATGTCATCAGATTTCAAAGATTTGTGGTATATGAGTTCAACTTACCATTACCTAGGATGAGTTCGCAAGCCAGGTCCTGCCGGTTATTTTTACCGCAGTTATTGGACTTTGTTTATTATTTTTGTCGAATTTACCAAATAGCAAATAGACGACGTCACAGGGTCCATTTCCACAAATCTCAACGGATTTCAAAGATATTTGGTATATAAGTTCACCTGACCATTACCTAGAACGAGTTCGCAAGCAATGTGCGGCCGGATATTTTTACCGGAGTTATTGGACTTTGTTTATTATTTTTGTCGAATTTACCAAATAGCAAATAGACGACGTCACAGGGCTCATTTCCACAAATGTCAACGGATTTAAAAGATTTTTGGTATATGAGTTCACATGACTAGCGTCTAGAATGAGTTCGCAAACCATGTCCGGCCGGATATTTTCAGCAGAGTTATTGGACTTTGTTTATTTTTTTGTGTGCAAATGGATGACGTCACAGGGCTCATTTCCACAAATGTCAACGGATTTCAAAGATATTTGGTATATGAGTTCACTTGACCAGTATCTAGAACGAGTTCGCAAACCAGGTCCGGCCAGATATTTTCAGCCGAGTTATTGAACTTGTTTATTATTTTTAGTGCAAATGGACGACTTCACATGGCTATTTTCCACAAATGTCAGTCCTAAAATGAGTTCGCAAGCCAGGCTTTTTGACGAAATCCCACCTCTTGTTGAGAATGCACTTACCCAACTGCACATTTCTGCAGAGAACACAAACATTATTGAGAACGCACTTCCCCAACTACACATTTCGGCGTCTGCGACTGCTTGTATTTCTTATTTTGCTTTCTATAGTCCCTAAATGGCAAGAAAGATCTTCCAAGAAAAATTGATTGAGTTAATTTCTCACTGTTTTATGACATTGACTTCCCCAACAGTGTTGTGTTTGATATCCATGTTAATATGATATGCATGTCCATGTTAATATGATATGCATGTCCATGTTAATATGATATCCATGTCCATGTTAATATGATATCCATGTTAATATGATATGCATGTCCATGTTAATATGATATCCATGTCCATGTTAATATGATATCCATGTCCATGTTAATATGATATTCATGTTAATATGATATCCATGTCCATGTTAATATGATATCCATGTCCATGTTAATATGATATCCATGTTAATATGATATGCATGTCCATGTTAATATGATATCCATGTTAATATGATATCCATGTCCATGTTAATATGATATCCATGTCCATGTTACTATGATATCCATGTCCATGTTAATATGATATGCATGTCCATGTTAATATGATATCCATGTCCATGTTAATATGATATCCATGTCCATGTTAATATGATATCCATGTCCATGTTAATATGATATCCATGTCCATGTTAATATGATATCCATGTCCATGTTAATATGATATCCATGTCCATGTTTATATGATATCCATGTCCATGTTAATATGATATCCATGTCCATGTTAATATGATATGCACGTCCATGTTAATATGATATCCATGTCCATGTTAATATGATATCCATGTCCATGTTAATATGATATTCATGTTAATATGATATCCATGTCCATGTTAATATGATATCCATGTCCATGTTAATATGATATCCATGTTAATATGATATGCATGTCCATGTTAATATGATGTCCATGTTAATATGATATCCATGTTAATATGATATGCATGTCCATGTTAATATGATATCCATGTTAATATGATATCCATGTCCATGTTAATATGATATCCATGTTAATATGATATGCATGTCCATGTTAATATGATATGCATGTCCATGTTACTATGATATCCATGTCCATGTTAATATGATATGCATGTCCATGTTAATATGATATCCATGTCCATGTTAATATGATATCCATGTCCATGTTAATATGATATCCATGTCCATGTTAATATGATATCCATGTCCATGTTAATATGATATGCATGTCCATGTTACTATGATATCCATGTCCATGTTACTATGATATCCATGTTAATATGATATCCATGTCCATGTTAATATGATATGCATGTCCATGTTAATATGATATCCATGTCCATGTTACTATGATATCCATGTCCATGTTAATATGATATCCATGTCCATGTTAATATGATATCCATGTCCATGTTAATATGATATCCATGTCCATGTTAATATGATATCCATGTCCATGTTAATATGATATCCATGTCCATGTTAATATGATATGCATGTCCATGTTACTATGATATCCATGTCCATGTTAATATGATATCCATGTCCATGTTAATATGATATGCATGTCCATGTTAATATGATATGCATGTCCATGTTACTATGATATCCATGTCCATGTTAATATGATATCCATGTCCATGTTAATATGATATCCATGTTAATATGATATGCATGTCCATGTTAATATGATATCCATGTTAATATGATATCCATGTCCATGTTAATATGATATCCATGTTAATATGATATGCATGTCCATGTTAATATGATATGCATATCCATGTTACTATGATATCCATGTCCATGTTAATATGATATGCATGTCCATGTTAATATGATATCCATGTCCATGTTAATATGATATCCATGTCCATGTTAATATGATATCCATGTCCATGTTAATATGATATCCATGTCCATGTTAATATGATATCCATGTCCATGTTAATATGATATCCATGTCCATGTTAATATGATATCCATGTCCATGTTACTATGATATCCATGTCCATGTTACTATGATATCCATGTTAATATGATATCCATGTTAATATGATATCCATGTTAATATGATATCCATGTTAATATGATATGCATGTCCATGTTAATATGATATCCATGTCCATGTTACTATGATATCCATGTCCATGTTAATATGATATCCATGTTAATATGATATGCATGTCCATGTTACTATGATATCCATGTCCATGTTAATATGATATCCATGTTAATATGATATCCATGTTAATATGATATCCATGTTAATATGATATCCATGTCCATGTTACTATGATATCCATGTCCATGTTACTATGATATCCATGTCCATGTTAATATGATATGCATGTCCATGTTAATATGATATGCATGTCCATGTTAATATGATATCCATGTTAATATGATATCCATGTTAATATGATATGCATGTCCATGTTAATATGATATCCATGTTAATATGATATCCATGTTAATATGATATGCATGTCCATGTTAATATGATATCCATGTTAATATGATATGCATGTCCATGTTAATATGATATGCATGTTAATATGATATGCATGTCCATGTTAATATGATATCCATGTTAATATGATATGCATGTCCATGTTAATATGATATCCATATTAATATGATATCCATGTTAATATGATATGCATGTCCATGTTAATATGATATCCATATTAATATGATATGCATGTTAATATGATATGCATGTCCATGTTAATATGATATCCATGTTAATATGATATGCATGTCCATGTTAATATGATATCCATGTTAATATGATATGCATGTCCATGTTAATATGATATCCATATTAATATGATATCCATGTTAATATGATATGCATGTCCATGTTAATATGATATCCATGTCCATGTTAATATGATATCCATGTCCATGTTAATATGATATGCATGTCCATGTTAATATGATATCCATGTCCATGTTAATATGATATCCATGTCCATGTTAATATGATATCCATGTCCATGTTAATATGATATGCATGTCCATGTTAATATGATATCCATGTCCATGTTAATATGATATCCATGTCCATGTTAATATGATATCCATGTCCATGTTAATATGATATGCATGTCCATGTTAATATGATATCCATGTCCATGTTAATATGATATCCATGTCCATGTTTCGCATATCTACCGCAACTGGACTCCACATCTCTCATGCAAATTCTTGCCTTATCAGATTCAATCTTGAGCATCCTTGAACATTATTAAACACCTACTCAGAGATTTAAGACATCTGAATTACATGAGTCTGTCTGTGTATCATTCACTGGTTTTTGGATCTCATTGAAATTTGGTTTGGATGTTCTCCATCATAGGGGCTATCAAAAGAGTGCCAAATTCTGGGTCCGCTCTTGCTCAAATTTAAATTTTACCAAATGAAAATATATTTAGAAGTTGCAAAATGATTTTTCTGCTAGGGCAAGCCCTTCCAACTGAACTATTTTGATTATATCCCTGGCCTTGTGCAATCAAGTGGGGGTATGCCATTGTTTTCATAATATGCTCAAATATGGAGTATGAGCAAAGAACAGAACCTAGAAAGTTCCCAGTGTTCTTGGCAACTTTCAGCTTGGCAAGTCTCTTATAAAGCCCAAAATCTAAATGACTTATATGGAGGGTTATAGTAGACATCTTTCTACCCTCGGGGAACTTTCCAGGTTCCGTACTTTGTGCCACTGTTTCTTGTCTGCGAGCAAAGCTGCAGCCATTCATCAAATCTAGCACATGTGCAGACACAGAGAAGAAACACACATATATTGAACAAACAAACCACCTGATCTGAACAGGAAGGACTTATATAATCATTCTTCCCTTTTAAACATTGAGTAGGTAATAAGGGACTCCAAACATTTTAACATTGAACTCTGAGAATGTGTACAATCAGTTTATATCTGGTCAACAAATCTGAATTGTAATTCTCTTCAATATAGCTAAGCCTGGGCAGAGCAGCCTTTTATTGTGGTTCAGTGTCTTACAACAGAAGCTTTGGTGCTTTGCATTCAAAAATTGCTATTGTCTATCACATCAAGCCACTGTGTTCTATACAATAATATCTTACAAATAGCAGCTTTATTCTGTTCCGGAAAAAAACCTCCTCAAATGACTACTAAAGATGTATGTGTATTTTCTATTTTCTTCCTTAGACCCAGTAAGTTGGCTGGTCAGATGGTTCGACATGATAACCCTGCGATTACTGATCTCAGTGACAGCTATCGTCCAGAGAAGCTAGGGGAGATGATGCATCAACTCTACGACACCGAGTGGACAGACGTCTTCGAGATGCTCACAGAGAATGATATTCTTGATGACTGCAAAGCCATAGAATTTCTGCTTGATATTTTCTTGGTTGGTATTCATTTATTACACACATTTTGTAATCTTCTCAGAGTATAGTCTAGTTCTCGGTCAATTTTTCAAGACTAAAAAGACGTATTTCTGCTGACACAATTTGTTTAGTCTCCAGTGGAAAGAGGTCGAAATAATTTGTTAACAGATTGGACATACTAATACTAAATCCTGATTTTAATAACTATTATATCAACCTAAGCCTTTTACCATTTGATGGATGAAGCATTCAAGTAATTATACACGAGACTATAGAGATTGTGTTTTTGGTTGATTCAAATTGTTGCCTGATCTCGGTAAGAGTTTTAATTTGGACTGTTGTTTTCTCGCTATCACTGTAATCTTTTGGTGCTCTGTATTTTTTTATACTGCCATGACCGAAGGAAATGTTTGGTATACTGGATTACATGCGTCTTGTCTGACTGTCTATCCATCCATCCATCCGTCCGAGCAGATATTTCAACCACAGGTAGTCGTATCTAAAAGAAAGGTGGTACGGATGTTGAACACTATAAGGACATTCAGAGGAGTGTTCTATCTTCTTTTTTTCTGGTTTTCTGTTCTAGAGTCGTTTATCTTTGTTTATTTGGAAATGTTGATTTTTTTCTGTCTGCCTGAGTATCTCATCCATGGGTGGTAGGATCTTGATGAAATTTTGCATGTACATGTATGATCACTATTACAAGTGAATTCAATGACGAGTTAACCAGTGCTGTACTTTTTGTTTTGCATTTTCCATTCTAGAATTCTTCGTTTATCATGAAATGTTGATTTTGTTGTATACATACATACAAATATCTCAGTCATGGGTTACCTTAAAAGTCTTGCATCTGATGGGAGTTTCAGTTCTTAGTCGTTTATTATATAAGATGCGAATGCATGTATATTATTAAATTCCACATTTTTCGAAACTGTACATCGAGCATAGAACATAACTGCATCATCATTTTGTTTTGAAGATGTGTGTTTACGCATGGTTCAAATAATCATTCTGGTATTTAAATAGTTAAATGGACATGATTGAAATGAACTCGAATGAAGTAACACCATGCACAGCCACTTATAGGCTGCTGCATATGAGTTGACAAACATCAACACTTGTATAAGTGTATTAAATAGTTGGATTGAAATAATTTATTCAGAAGGTATGACCATGGTGTTGCTCCAGGGCTTTGTATATGGAGATATGCTTTCGTGCCCAGAATAATGGATGGAATATGCTTATATGTGTTAGAATTACCACGATGTATCACTTTACATGTGAATAATGGTGTTGAGATAGGTTGTCCACATGCATATATACTGGTCTATTCAATAGAACATTCCACAATGTGCATGTAACTCATTAACATTTTCATTCTATTTTCATTATGTTTTGGTGTAAAGTTACGAGACATACTATGTTTCACTCAGTTTAAATTCGTGCACCGATTGGCGCACGAAAAATAGTACTACGTGAATTTAAATACGAGTAAGGTATCAGATATCAATGAAATATAGTATTATGTTAACCATAGTGAGGACTTCCAAAGAAGTTTTAAATGTTTTTGTTTGAAATCTTCATTCTAGAGTTATTTCTCTTTGTTTACCTTACTCGTATTAAAATTCATGCAGTACTATTTTTCGCTCAGTTTTGAATTCGCGCATTTTAAATTCGCGCACCTAGCTGCGCGAATTCAAAACTGACAAAAATATTTTCATGATAGTTTAATATACATGTATCTTGAAGCTGATGACAGTTTCAGTTCTTAGTCATTGCTGGTGATAGTACTAGTATAAGTGTATAATAAACACAATCGCAGCAGATTTACAAACATTTACAAACTAGTAACTACATACATCATAATTTTGTGGCGACCTGAAATATTAGTTGTTCTTATACAAGCATTTTAACAATGTCTATGTTACCATGATTAGTCGATTGGCATTGTGAGCAATGGTCTTGATAGCGGTTGGCGGAATGCAAATATATACATGGATCGGCTTAATTGTCTATTCAACCATTCAACCATAAATTCAGCAACATAGCACTCTTGTATTTTATATGGACTGCGGTTTAGATTAAACTTGGGAGTCGTACTATTTTTCGCTCAGTTTTAAATTCGCGCACCATTGGCTGCTCGAAAAATAGTACTGCGCGAATTTAAATACGAGTAAGGTATATAGAAATGTTGATATTTTGTCTATCCGCATGAATGTCTATAAACTATGTGTTATCAGATTTCAATGTAATTGAGTGGAGATAATCAACACAAAGGCAGGTTTAAAAAAAGGGTTCGTTGAAGTGATAAAAAATGAACATGGTCCGGTGACTTCTACTTTGGGTATGACTACCCTAAGCGGTATGTCACATGCGGTATGCATCGGTATGCCCACACTAAGCGGTATGCAATGAAATTTGTTATGGAGGTTCATCATCATGACTGCTTTCAAAAGAGAGATACATGACATTCTCATCTTCCATCTTAAAGTTATTCTTCTTTGTTTGTCAGAAATCTTTCTATTTGGTCTGTCTGCAAGCATAGATATCTCAGCCTAATGGAATTAGGTATGGAGGTTCACCATCATGACTGCTTTCAAATGAGGGGAAATGACTTTTGCATATTTTTTTTTATTTAGAGTTATCCTTCTTTATTTATCTGGAAATCTTGGATTTTTGTCCCTCTGCACAGATGTCTCAGTCAAGGATTATCAGATCTGAATGTAATTTGGTATAGATGTTTGCCAATCACGACTACAATAAGAGTGCACAAAGAGTTATCTGTCTTTGAATTTGGGTTCTGTCCTGCCCATGTTTAAATTTATCACCTTGCAACTTCTTGTTTATTTTATTCTAATCATGTGTTCTTACAATTGCAGAATGTTAGACTCTCTGTCAGAAAGCTCTTGCTCAACGGGATTAAGCATTGTCAACTTCTCACAAAAAAAGTTACATTAAGTGCATAGAAATATATAGTTTCATAGGTTTTGCTAAAGAGTTCTTACAATTGCAGAAATGTTTCTCTCTCTGCCAGGAGGCTCGTAACGCTCAGATTGGGGCGTTCAACATTTATCTTGGCTCCCCGTGTGATGCTCTTGGCTCATCTGAGGTAGGTTAATGGAAATTATCACCACTATATGGCTTTCCCAGATATGTATTAAAGACACAAGCTATGTATCTCCGAAAAGATGTCATGGACACTGAACTATTGGGTTATCCCTCATGCTTAGCACGTCGCAGAATAGTTTACGAAAAATTGGGCGTCGATTTCTTGCTAGACCCTTTGTGAAGTTACATACCATAGGTCATGTAACGGTACGAAATACCTATGGTACATATATTACTACACATATTTATCAACCAGAAGTGGCCTCAGTAGGTAAGTCAACTTTATTTCTCTCTCCTGCGCTTGCACTTTACTCTGTTATTTTGTCATTACTTTATCATTCATCAACACCAACAATAATGTCTAATAGCAATTGTTTATTGTGTGGTTTTGAGATACTGGGATACTGCATGGCACACTCTGGGGGCACCTCCAATAATACTTATCATATTTGCTCAAGCTGGCTGCCTTCGTTTTGGACTCGGATTCACCTCTGGAATGTCCTGGCATATCGTCAAGCATTGACACCTTAACTGATCCAATTCCAGCCCTGTGGTTGCTCCTACCATGTTACCTCAGTTTCAGTCTTTGGAGGCCGAACATTGTAATCAAGACTTTTATTCTCTTAATAGTACGTGGTCTCCTACAGAGAAGTTGTTGGGATTTCATGTTTGAGCTAATTATGATACTACCGTCAGTCCAGTGAATTTAGATCATGGTCCACTCCTCACGCAAGATGCCAGTATCAGGGCTCCCAAACCACGTTCCATTTATTTAACCAAGAAGCATTTGAGTCTACTCAGAGGCTACATTGCCGGGTTCTGAAGATTATCTCGTTCGCGGACCTAACGACATCCACTCAAGGTCGACCGTGACAGTACGTCTGATTCCACAGATGTTTCGGATTTGACCAAAATCCTTTCCAGGAGCTTATGGCATGCTATGTCCACCCTTACAGCTATCTCAGTCAATTTTGACCTACTCCAATGACAGGCCTCCCTCCGGTCTTGCCCCTCACCATCAGGATTTTCTCCTGTGTCAGCCGATAGGTGCCCAGCCTTTTTCAACAACAAGATTGCTGAAACTCATGACATGATTGCTCAAGATATCGCATGGCTCAATAAAAGTCCCATGGTCGTAAACGTTGTGGACCGCCCATCTAAGAAGAGAGCTTCATCCACAGATAAAAGCTCTACTAAATTAAGACTCACCCCGAGATCGTCTCGTCCTCCTCTCGTTTCAGCGAATTTGCTCTCCGGGTTACCATTTTCCACAAACCTCTTCAGGTTCCTCGGTCCGATAGGAAGCATCAGCTGCAATCAAATGCACGACAGATTGTCCGGAATTTTCAATCTCTCATGGAGTCCTCTCAGCACACATCAGGTCGTGCTCGCTCCAAACGTTCAGGTGTGCGACCTTCATCTTACTATCGCACCAAAGGTGGGGAAAGACTAAATATGATCAATGTCAATTTTGACACTTATCATCCTCAGGGTGTTCTGCATACAGTTGGTGGCCTTCTCACATTCTTTACTACAGAGTGGACACTTCTTTTCCATCAGGATCCTTGGCTCTGCGTCACAATCACAGACGGATTACAAATTACATTTTGGTCCCTGCCTCTCACGTCAATTCCTATCCTGACAGCGGTCCACAAAAATGTCATGACGCAAGTCAGTTAGATTTCGACATTAAGATATTATTGCTCAAACAGGCTGTTGAACTAGTTATCGACCACCAGTCTCAAGGTTTCAACTCTCACCTTTTACAGGTACAGGAAAATACCGTCCAGTGATCGACCTGTCCACAATAAATTAGTTTATTGATCCTCCGCATTTCACTATGGATACTCCAGAGACGGTGAGATCAGTGACACTTGCCATGGAGCTTCATTATCAGTGTTATCTCCTAGATGCCTACTTTCATGTACTTCTTCATCCAGCCTCCTGGCGTTATGTCAGATTCAGGGCCTTGTCTACCATTTTCGGACTCCAGCTTTTGATCTCAACCTCAGTCGGTGGGGTTTTGGTCATGGACGCAGTTATGGCCTATATGTTCAGTCTGTGCCCAAGGGTCGACCTTTGCACAAGTATCTTGGACACTGAACTCATAGGGCCCTTCCAGTTGGAACCAACATCCCGCCCTGTGCATTCAGCCAACTGCATCGAACACACAGAGGAAGAGGGAAAGAAAGTTGACTTCTTGCGAGAGCCTAATTAGAAATGAAACTGAGGCCGCTTCCGATTGACAAGTGCGAGTAGTGATATACGTACCGTAGGTATTCATACCGTTACATGACCTATGGATATGTACTTTTGGCAACGGGTTTAGCAAGAAATCGCTGCCTGATTTTTCATAAACTCTTCTGTGATGTGCGAAGCATGAGGGATAACCCAATAGTTCAGTGTCCAAGATACTTATTAGGAGATATATATTTTGGGTAAGAAAATATTATTTTCTGGATTGTCGAGCCCAGATAACGAGATGATATGCTATCAAGAGAATTCAGTGAACCTTGCATGAATACCAATCTCGGGAACCAACTGAGGGGTGACAACCTATTATCTTAAAATTTATTGAACAGAATATCGAGAAACAAAGCTACTTTGATGTGGGATATCATGTAGATGTACATATGTGTGTACTCATATAAAATAGCACACAGCATGTCATTATGTGTCACTGCAAAGCATTCATCATCAACAATTCAGTGTTAAAATAGGATTTGTGCAATGCTGTTTTAGAATATAGGCAATTTCCATGATGGTTTGTTGTTATCCAAGGGTTAATACTTCTACACATCACCGGTGAGATTTGAAGAGGTCGTTTTGGCGCCAGATTTGAAATCAGCGGACTCGATTGCATTGGGTATATTAAACTTTGACCCCAATATCCAATCAGAAGTGTGATTTTTTTCGACATGTGACAAAAATTCATAAAACTGAATGGCAGAAAAATCCAAATCGAAAAGGACGTAACCATGTGACACTTTCGAATTACCATCTGAGTCGTGGATATTGGATTTAAAAAGCATTCCTCTTATATCACACCCCGATGAGATTAGACAGATCCTATAAGACAAGCGCGTTCACGATTACATTCAAGCACATTCAAGCACAACCTCCACAAAGTGGGATCAGTTGTTACTTTTTTATAATTAAGAAACATTGTGAAACATGGAAACAATGAAAATCACAGATTCGAAATTGTCGTAAATAAATTGGAATCAGTTTTTTGTCTCTCCTGAACAATTGCTAATTTGACTTTACGACCTCTTCGAATCTCACCGACGACATATAAATTACAAAACGGTAAAATTCTAGTACTCTAGTCGGCAATACTACACATCACATGTTCTTTTTTATTATGGGACTATTATTAGTATTACTTTACTTTAGCACAAAATCAATAGAAGCGTCTTATGAACCTCTGTCTTATATCTTTTAAATCTTGTAAATATAATTTACATGCTTAGAAACACCGACTCCAGAATATGGAATTGGAAACCTCATAGTCATTTCCGCATATATATCAGGAAAATAAACTAAGATAAAAAGCCTGTAAATATATTTTTAAAAACTTCTGCTTTTTACGATCTGTATCTGTGAATTATGAATCACAATCTTAAAGTGGTACTGTAGACTAAATTCGGCCATTTATTGGAGCATCTCCTATTATACTCAACAGAATATATGCAAAAATGGTGAATTTGAGCCATCAATGAGTGCAAAATACACACATGTGCTCTACGAATGATGTAAACAACATGGTAATTATAATGAGTCCCTCATTTTCATTATAATTACCTAGTGTTGAAACGATTTGTCGATTAGTCGAGGAATTGTTCACCAAAAAGTCTACTCCAGAATCCTAAGTTGATTAGTTGCATTAAATTGATCAAGCAGTGCATATACTGTTTTAGTAGAACAGTTGTACAATACAATATAAAAAACAATGGCTAGGACAGTGTTAAAAGTTAAAACAAAAGCTGCGCTATTTAGTAGAATTACTTACACAAACACCAGTTATGAAATCGACAATGTTTGTAATAGATAAACATCATTGCGCGATGACCGATCAAAGATAACGGTGTCGGCAGCCACGCTTTGATGTTCTTTCAATTTGCATCACTTCAGTTCAATTGAATAGAATAATTATACCAATACGTTTATTGCATATTATCTGTCACTATGTGTGCAATTAATTCAGTATGAGTATGGACTAATGTGTCCGAGTATGGTATGATGAATGTCATAATACAACATTAACAAAAAACCTGTACATGATGAAACTTTTGCTAGCCAAGACACCTACTATTAATTAACTGGGTGGATACAAGTTTAGTAGCACCGGCCTCCAGTTTCTGTCTTCCGTCTTTCCGTCTAACAACTGCGAAAAATGGGAACAGCACTTATCTCACAGTGATTTTATAGTACTCAATAGCCACATAGTAAAATTGAAGTTTTCGATGGGAATGGGGTTGATGATTAGTCCACTTCGACTCGACTCTATTTTTTATTTTTTTTAAATCCTAGTCGTTTCAACACTAAAATTACCATGTAATAATTATTTACATTGTTCATAGAGCATGTGAGTGTATTTTGCACTCATCCATGGCTCAAATTAATTTATTTGTTGCATATATTCTGTTGAGTTGGTCCCATAAATAGCCGGATTTAGTATACATTCTCCTTTAAGGTATGTGTTCGCAAATAAGCAAAATGCTGATATTAGAAATCTTCTGTATACATATGTTTTGATCTGTCTACCAGAAGTGATTGCTGACATCTATTGTGGTGACACATTTTTATGTGTACCCATACCATAGTATGGTACACTTAGTGTCGACATGCGGATTGACCACTCATCGTTTTTCCTACCCTTGTCCATCCATCTGTTCGACTGTAGACACTTTACGCATGGTGCAATAACTCAAACATTTTCTAACCGACCACAACCAAATTTTGTATATGATTTTCTCAGCCCAAAATACAGATCGAGTTTGAATATGGGTTTGATCAAACTTTTTTTAACGGAGTTATGGCCCTTTTTGTTCGACAAATATTCACTCTGGTGCAGCATTACAGTTTCTGTGCCAGTGCATTCTCTTATATGAGTCTCCCTATTTGAGCCATAAATTCTAATAATTTGTTTTATTATATACATTTGTCTATAATATTACATAACAGTAAACTCTATAATTCAACATCAAAACTCTTAATTTATGATTCCGATAGTAATTTACTATCTCCAAGGGATGGGTTAAACATCTGCAGATAATGATCGGCCTCTCGTTAGCTCAACTTTTCAAGTTTGAGCTATTGCCATGGGTTGGCTTGCATGCATCCATGCATCTATCTGTCAACAATTTCCTTCAGCAAACCCTACAGGCCACATCTGATTGTCACCAAACTTCATATGGATCTTTGGGGTAACATCTATATGGGAGCCATCAATTTTTTCCACAATCCATTATTAAACATATAGCCACCAGCAGCCATGGCATTAGATCATGTCATGAATCTCTACTCTGGCTAACGCCCGCAGAGATCATATTCCACCAGTACAAAACCTGGGAACTTTTTGAAGTTTTGACAGAGAACCTTATACAGTCGAAAAAATAACGCGGGTAATATATTTCTTAGTTATTATCTGTTCCTTAATAATGTAATTTCACAATTTAAGTGACTTTGAGAGCGATTTTACTTCGCGTCGCTTACAATTTTGGAATTTCTCCTGGTAATTAATTCAAAGATTATTGCAATATCGGCTCACAAATGTCATGGAAAACCATGCAATTTTGAGTTGGGACCTTCACCTACAGCGAAGTACATTATTAAAGAACAGATAATAACTAATAAATATATTCCCGCGTTATTTTTTCGACTTTATAATGTTCCCTGTCAAAACTTCAAAAAGTTCCCAAGTTTTGTACTGGTTGAATATGATCCCTACAGGCGTTAGCCAGAGTAGAGATTCATGGCATGATCTACCATATGGCATATACTTATTTTTTTATCACTATGCCAGATTTTGTTGATACATGTATTATACACTGCTTGAAAGGAGTGACGTTCAATTAATAATGTGTCTCATATTACTATTCTCTGCAAGGTTCCAGGTACCCATCACATCATTGTGTAAGACATCGCAATACTTATGCAGTTAACAGTTAATTAAATAATTTCAGCTATTTTTTTGTTATCTTTAAATTTGAGTTGTATAAAAGTTTAAGCTAACTTGATTTTAGCTCATTGTTGGTCACATGTCTGCTATACTACATTCAGATTAATCTTCGCCTCCAAGATCATGCTGAACATAGAGTCGTAAACGATGCCGAAATGAGTGAATTCATGGAATGGACTCGTCGCCATGGAAAACTAGCTGCCAACAATGCTGAGAAAGTGAGTATATCTTCATGGAATGTAGCTGTTCAAGCAAACTGGAAAAACTTATAAATTTCTATTCTGGGTACCACTGGTGGCTAAGTTGGTAAGTACATAAGCACATTAGGTCATCATGTAGTGGTGCTGTGGTCTAGTGTGCTCGACAGGTAATGTCATGGTGTGCAACATATCATGCGTTCGAATGCTGCTCCCTGTAGACATTTCAACTTTCCGCATTCCTAATTGCTCCATTGACTGTAACACATTAAGTTATCCCCTCTCCAAGATGAGCTACAGTGTCAATGACACTTTCAATTCACTGTTGTGAGATTTATTAACTAATTCGGATTGAAAAAGCTGACACTTGGGCTAGCATTAAGTGAATATGCTGGCGATATGTGTAAATCTAGTTGATATATACATAATATTTTCGAAAATCATTCTAAAAGGAGAAAATAAGTTATGAAGTGACAATTTTAGTTCATGTAAACACTCGAGAACACTCAACCTCACGATGGAATTTCATTTTGTAATTGTGAAAACATTATATCATTATGTAATGTCAAAATTTTGTGGTGTCAGAAGTTTTCACATTAAAATATTACACAGACAATTCACATCGAGTGCTTCATTCATGTTTATATAACAGAAATAATTCCAACATGTGTGGATGTATATCATAGGTGTAACATATATCACTTTTAATTCATGGAGAAATCCTTATAAATCACATCGAAGTGTGTAATAAATTATTTTGGTATGGACCAATACTTTTAAGTAATTACTGCGTGTTTCTCACAATTCAAAACTTCTGATTGTCAATCATTTGAATTTCAGAAATGTGAGGGAATTTCAACTGGTTCAGAAAACGAATTTTTGACACAAGAAAATTCTACATTGTTTGAGGCAGACAAAGTGAGGAGATATGAGCGAAAATGTGGAGAGTTATCCTGGTGGATGTCTTTAAATAACCTGTATCCAGAAACTTATATATCAGATGACAAGAAATTTGTCACATCTCAGTTTAAAGAGTACACTACCAAAGGGAAATATGTTGAGTATATAGTGTGGCCTGCCTTGATTCAGATGAAGACTAATAGGGTGCTGGAGAGAGGTGTGGCTCAGGGTTCAAAAACTTACCCAGTCGAGATCATTAAAGTGACACAGAACATTGAAGAGGAGGAGAATACAGAAAGTCAATATGAAAATATAGATCATGAGGACTATGCTTATGATGGTCAAGGCAATACTAGTAATACTGATCCACTACATATCCGACGTGGGAGGTACACTGAAGACTTTTAAAGATCCCTCGACCAATTTGACATACTATATTTTCTATACCGGTTATCAGAAAATAATTAGTTTGTTCCCATGAACCCAGTAAATATGAGGTTTTGGTTGATCATGCAGATATCAACTTTCAAAAGAGGAAGTTTAAATGGAAAATTATGAAGGTCGCGATCAGCTTATGATGTAAACAGAAGCTTCTGAATGTCGTCATGGCAGCGGACAATTGGAGCAGGAACAATATCAGTTACTATCTTTTAAATCTGAATCCGATCACCATGGCGATGGTTAGTATCAGTCTGAACTCGATACCTAGCTCAGAAGCTCATCAAAGCTCACCTTCTGATGGTTGTCGTAACAAGTGGATAACAATATCCATCACTATCTTTGAACTATGATCCCCATGCATGGCTGATGTGGAAGGTTCACTTAAATATTAACATTCACATTAAATTCTTTTCCTGGCACAAATTTCTAATAGCTCAACTGATGACATGGAATACAAGGGGACTTTCATTGGTCAGCTAAATTTAAATAATTATAATTGATGTTAAAACAGGGATAAGTTTTAAGTATGACAATTAATGTACTGTATAGTTATCATCACACTTGTCACTTACTAGAACACATCTGAAACATTTGTGAAACTGTTATCATTAATGATGCTCTATAAACTATTATCATTAAAGATGCTCTATAAACTATTATCATTAAAGATGCTCTATAAACTATTATCATTAAAGATGCTCTATAAACTATTATCATTAAAGATGCTCTATAAACTATTATCATTAAAGATGCTCTATAAACTATTATCATTAATGATGCTATATAAACTATTATCATTAAAGATGCTCTATAAACTATTATCATTAAAGATGCTCTATAAACTATTATCATTAAAGATGCTCTATAAACTATTATCATTAAAGATGCTATATAAACTATTATCATTAAAGATGCTCTATAAACTATTATCATTAAAGATGCTCTATAAACTATTATCATTAAAGATGCTCTATAAACTATTATCATTAAAGATGCTCTATAAACTATTATCATTAAAGACATATTATGTACTTTTTTGGGTGCGTGAAACTGATAAGTTAGTATTCACTTGCTATGCCAACTGGAGGAATGTAGCTTTCTACAAACATCACTGAAAATCTCAAGCAAATCGACCGAACCACTCCATAGAAAACATCGTTTGAACTACGCTAAATTGTAAATATTTACTACTCGAATCGTGACGCATCTATCGGCAATAAATTAATTAAAACGATTACGCCATCAGCAGCCACTGCATTTAATTAATATATAAGAATGACGGTGCGTGTTGTCAATTTATATATAATATTTGTAAAAATAACTATACTTTGAGTAAGATTATTCTCCATTTCTATTTGATCACCCTACTGGAGTGTTTCACATCACTTTAATGATGCTCTATAAACTATTATCATTAAAGATGCTCTATAAACTTATCATTAAAGATGCTCTATTTCTTCCCAGCAGCACTTCCAACGACAACAAAAAACTCTCTATGAAACATTGTTTAAGGCATATTTACTTACAAACAATAGAAACATCTGGTGTTACAAACATTTCATCTGAAAGTTTTTTAAATAGATTTTCAATCAGAAATGTAATAATGTTCTACTAATAGTTATATTTTCTGACTCAAAGATATTATTTTATACCCCTGAATCTATAGAGAAAGTTCAGGGAAGAGACAGAACATCTTTAAGAATAAAGTAAAAAAAAGAAATAGATCATCTTTGTTCTTATGAAAATCATTGATAATTCTTAAGTACTAAAAAGGTCTTGGCAACGCATCCTCCGAAAAAGGTGACTTTATTTGTTCGGTGGCTTCTACACAAACAAAACATTATAATCTGGCAACAAACATTGCATTAAACTTCGCTTCCAACATCTATGCTGTTAACACACTTGGGTGAAAATGATTTGACTGAACCAAATTTCAAGCTGTAGTTTCATGTGATTAATCCACTCTCCAAATTTGAAAGCAATATAAAGAAATTTATATATACGATAAGAGCAGAGTGTGTTTTGAGATGGATGATATCTCAACGAATTGAAAGTGGAATATTTCGCGAGGCCCTAGCGAGCGGAATATTCCACTTTCAATGAGTTGAGATATCGTCCATCTCAAAACACTATGCTATTGTTGTATCTATTTTATATGGACCTTATTTATTTCTGATTTTTTTGGTGGACCTTTGAGGTTTTTCTATGTTTTCGCACATTTGGTTTACAAAAATGGCCGTTGCACATAAAAACATGTGAATAGCAGTTAGTGCATAATATGGTTTTTTAAGTTCAATTCAAAGAAAGAATATAACTCGCATATCAAATTCTATCGACTGGGAAAACAGTTCTATACAAGATACTTTTGTGTCATATATCAACATTTAATCATATGTGTTTGTTTTATTATAGATATACAATCGATTCAACAAAAACAAAAAAATTAATGATTTTGTTTACTATTTTGTAACCTATAGCTACTTTCAATGTGACTCAATGTTGCTAAGTATGTGCTATGGGAATGTAAAATAATCAATACTTATTCTAATAAAGGGGACAACATGTGGAGACAGGAATGTACCAATATCAATTTGAGTATCTCCACAAAAAGTCGGATTCCTTATGTCATTTTGCATTTTTGGTTTGTTAAAAGCGATCTGAAAATGGATTATGTATGCCTAGTAGATGTGTTTTCTTGATTGACTTGTTTCCATTCTTGAATTTTGGCGGGTCGGCCTAAATCGGGATCAACATAATTTAGAGAGCGTTTCATATTTACAGAAAACGATAGATGGTGCCATCTGGCGTATGGTGATCGGTGTGATTTGAAAGTTCTCCAAACTACTAGATATGACCATTGCATGTTTTTTTGAAAATTTTGATGTGATCGTTCATTCTTGTTGGCTACAGTTCTGATCAAAATTTAACACTGAGCCGTATGGAGATTCTAGTATTTTGAATTAATGGCGCCATTTTGTGTATGATGATATGCGCGTACTGATATTCGTAAAAAAAAGTATGAAACACAGACTCAGTTTAAAATGAAAGTGTCAATGACACTGTAGCTCAACTTGGAAAGGGAATAATTTAATGTATTACAGTCAATGGAGCGATTAGGAATGTGGAAAGTTGAATGTCTAATACTAGTTTATAGACATGAAGAGAAAAGTTAAATCCAAGATGGCTGCTGGCGGCCATGTTTTCGGCCGAATGACCCCAAAATGATTGTATCCCATCTACATGTCATTATTAACATTCATGATAAATTTTATGATGATCAGACTAAAGGTACGACACGTAGCCTGTGCTAAAGAATTTAGTCATACAAAGAGTAAAATCCAAGATGGCTGCTGGCAGCCATGTTTTCGGCCGAAGGACCCCAAAATGAGTCGTTCCCATCTACATGTCATCGTTAACATCCATGACAAATTTTATGACGATCAGACTAAAGGTACGACCTGTAGCCCATGCTAAAGAATTTAGTCATACAAAGAGTAAAATCCAAGATGGCTGCTGGCGGCCATGTATTTTGGCCAAATGACCCCAAAATTACTCGTTCCCATCTACATGTCAATATTAACAACCATGACAAATTTCATGATGATCAGACAAACAGTACGACCTGTGGCCCATGCTAATGGATTAAATTTTGAAATCCAAGATGGCCACTGGCGGCCATGTTTTTGTCCGAATGACCCCAAAATGACTCGTTCCCATTTACATTCCAATTTCAACAGCCATGACAAATTTTATGATGATCAGACTAAAGGTACGACCTATAGCCCGTGCTAAAGGATTTAGTCATACAAAGAGTAAAATCAAAGATGGCTGCTGGCGGCCATGTTTTTCGGCCGAATGACCCCAAAATGACTCGTTCCCATCTACATGTCATTATTAACATTCATGACAAATTTTATGATGATCAGACTAAAGGTACAACCTGTAGCCCGTGCTAAAGGATTTAGTCATACAAAGAGTAAAATCCAAGATGGCTGCTGGCGACCATGGTTTTGTCCGAATGACCCCAAAATTACGCGTTCCCATCTACATGTCAGTGTTAACATCCATGACAAATTTTATAATGATCAGACGAACAGTACGACCTGTGGCCCGTGCTAATGGATTAAATTTTGAAATCCAAGATGGCCGCTGGTGGCCATGTTTTTTGTCCAAATGACCCCAAAATGACTCGTTCCCATCTAGATTCCAATTTCAACAGCCATGACAAATTTTATGAAGATCAGACTAAAGGTACGGCCTGTAGCCCGTGCTAAAGGATTTAGTCATACAAAGAGTAAAATCCAAGATGGCTGCTGGCGGCCATGTTTTTTGGCCGAATGACCCCAAAATGACTCGTTCCCATCTACATGTCATTATTAACATTCTTGACAAATTTTATGATGATCAGACTAAAAGTAGGACCTGTAGCCCGTGCTAAAGGATTTAGTCATACAAAGAGTAAAATCCAAGATGGCTGCTGGCGGCCATGTTTTTTGGCCGAATGACCCCAAAATGACTCGTTCCCATCTACATGTCATTATTAACATTCATGACAAATTTGATGATGTTCAGACTAAAGGTACGACCTGTAGCCCGTGCTAAACAATTTAGTCATACAAAGAGTAAAATCCAAGATGGCTGCTGGCCGCCATGTTTTTTGGCCGAATGACCCCAAAATTACTCGTTCCCATCTACATGTCAATATTAACATCCATGACAAATTTCATAATGATCAGACGAACAGTACGACCTGTGGCCCGTGCTAATGGATTGAATTTTGAAATCCAAGATGGCCGCTGGAGGCCATTGTTTTTTGTCCGAATGACCCCAAAATGACTCGTTCCCATCTACATTCCAATTTCAACAGCCATGACAAATTTTATGATGATCGGACTAATGGTACGACCTGTAGCCCGTGCTAAAGGATTTAGTCATACAAAGAGTAAAATCAAAGATGGCTGCTGGCGGCCATGTTTTTTGACCGAACGACCCCAAAATGACTCGTTCTCATCTACATGTTATTATCAACAGTCATGACAAATTTGATGATGATCAGACTAAAGGTACGACCTGTAGCCCGTGCTAAAGAATTTAGTCATACAAAGAGTAAAATCCAAGATGGCTGCTGGCCGCCATGTTTTTTGGTCGAATGACCCCAAAATTACTCGTTCCCATCTACATGTCAATATTAACATCCATGACAAATTTCATGATGATCAGACGAACAGTATGACCTGTGGCCCGTGCTAATGGATTGAATTTTGAAATCCAAGATGGCCACTGGCGGCCATGTTTTTTGTCCGAATGACCCCAAAATGACTCGTTCCCATCTACATTCCAATTTCAACAGCCATGACAAATTTTATGATGATCGGACTAAAGGTACGACCTGTAGCCCCCCTTACCGAAATCACAAGCCCTCGGTAAGCATTCAGGAAGGATTCGAATGCTTACAATGAAGACTTAAATGAATCCTTATCTCAATCAATGCAATGGGCCAGTTACAGGCAAAATAAGCACTCGAAACAGAATTTAGCCCTCAATAGGGCCGACTTATTTAAATGATCTAAGTACTCCCATAAGCACTCGAAGGCTTATTAAGCCTTCGAGGGTTTAGCTCATTTAAATAAGTCGACCCTATAGAAGGCTTATTGGTTCCCGTAAGCACTCGAAGGCTAAATAAGACTTCATAATTTGCATATAAGGCTTCGAGGGCTTATATTTAAGGCTTCGAAGCCTTATATGCAAATGATGAAGGCTTAGATGAAGCCTTACGAACCATGTCTCGAATCCTTAAATTGGTCCCCGAATGCTCAAGATTATGGTGAAATGATGGCCTGTTTTCATAGCTATAGAGTTACCTATACTGCATGGAAATGAGGGATAACTCTATGCAGGATGCATGGGAATATGGGTCGTGTCATCAAAATTGGATATCCATTCTGGAGATGCTAGAAATAACAAAACAATTATGAAGTGATAACAATTTTATATTTGTGAAATGAGAAATTTTGAGTATATACATGTATGTATATCAAGAATTTATGTTAGCTGTCACTATCATGTCCATGTTTAATGCAATTTGATTTCTGTACTCTCAGGCTCCGGCTGTGTCGCCCCTAGCTAATAAATTGTTTAGGATATATGTCAATTACACTGGCAATGCATGCAGTCTCAGTCTTCTTTTCTGGGAGTCGTTTTCAAATTCTGAAATGAGAAATAGTAAACAAATTTTAAATTATGTTTACATCAGAAATAACTGAAATGATATTATTATGTTTCAGAAAATGAGTTATGTGAATGATACAGTTGTTTGTAAATTTATCAAAATTGTATTGGACTGAATATTAATATTTTTAGCTAGCATTGAACTATTAAAATGCCCAACAAATTATATTGGCGATGTTTTTTGTGGATTTAACATCCGATAAACCAACCTTTGAGTGATAATCAGTTTATGATATCATTATGCAGGCATATCCAAAATTGAGATTAGATAGCTGATTAGATATTCTAAATGTGTGCATTAACTGGAAGGAAATGGTTCAAATAATAAGAAAATAAGATATCCAATTTATAATATAATTTGCTAGTTTTATAATGCTAATTTAACTTACTTTTTGCATTAATGCCCTTTGCTGTCATTTTCTTGTTAAATAGGAAATCATTGGACCAGCGATATGGTTTCATATAGGTTCCTTATATATCAATATTGCTCCTATACAGCCCTTTTAATTCAGATTGTTTGGCTTCGGCAATCTGCTACGGCAACCCTTTATCATGGCCCAGTTTGCTTCAGCAAATGGCTTCGGCATTGCCGCGGTTGCCGTAGCCAATTATGAGGGCTGCCTATAGAATATACAGCATCCAACATGGCGGCGCGTCCCGTATCCAATCACGTGATTATAAGAACGCTCTATATTACTAGTTTTGGAACCCATTGGCTCCCCTGCATTTAAATTACCATAGGTTCAAACAAGACGTGTATATATAATGTACTTGTTCAATATGCCAACATTATCTTCCTCTGAAATTGATGTTACCATGCATATACTAAAAATTAATTAATTATGAATAATAAATAGATTATGTACACTGAAAATTCATAAAACACCAGAAGTCCACACAACCTTTTTAGTATTTACCCAAATATCAATTCATGCAGTTAATTGTCAACAGATGGAGATTGTCAGTTTAAAAATCAATGCACAAAATTAAGCAGTTATTTTAAAGAAAAATTATGATACCATGCATCTATTTAATGCTGAATTTTTAAAATAACAGTTAAATAGATGGTATAATTATTTTCTTTGCTGACCCCAACATTATTTTTGTAACTCCATGCAAATTGTAATGCTGACAATTAATTGACCTGTATCTGTCAGGCAACCTCAGCAAAATTTCATATTTTTTGGAGACCTGTCAATTTAAAATGTTATTAACTATAAATTAAATTGCCAGTGATTTATAATACTTAAATTACGAATAAAGTATAAATATAAACATCATCCTATATGTTATAATTTGATAAAATAAATGCAAAGTATTTTCTCACCTGAATTTAAACTATAAGTAAATAATCCTGCATGTGACATAAAGAAAACCAATATAAACCATGACTTCCCATTGTGAGCCATCCAAAGTTTGTGAAATTTGAGAAAATTCCATCTGGTCTCAATTTGCATTGAGGGAAAGTCAGGGTGATTACATAACAGGTACTCATAGACACAGAGTGAAGCAGTTGTCCCAATTAAATAGTAGGATTGATTACAATGTTAAAGTGATTTATTACTGGCAATGAGATGAATCAGACTTATACAGGGATGTGGCTAGAGGGTCTCCATTGGTACCTTGGATGATATAGACTAGCTGTTCTGAATTATCAGTGGGCCAACACATCTTGAGAAAAATATAGAGATCTTGAGAAAATTGCAAAATCTCCTATAAAATTATTTATTGCTTTAGGTTGTCTCAAAATGTTCTTATCCATGGCAATTTTCCTATAGGAAATACGGTCCTATAATTTTCCTAATGTGAATCGTCATTTCCAATATGAAATTCCTATAGGTTCCTATATGACATTTACATATGGGGTCATACAAGTTGAAAAATATTAATTGTATTAATTATTTAATTAATTTTAATTTATTAAAATTCGGATTAAACCACAATATTTACACCATGTGAAACTTGACAAATTCTGAATATTTTCAAATTTATATTGCCAAACAAATTGTTAAAACTACAAATTTGCCATATAATTATTAATTTTTCCATATATTTCTCCATGTTGGACTTGGTTAATTTGCAGCTTCAGATTCAGAACAGTTTTGTATTGAAATATTCTAAGTCGAGCATCGAGGGCTAAGAGGCCAACAATATATTGAAGCCTTAATTTGAATGCTGATTTTAGAGTCATATGTCTGGCTGAAGTCTAAATTTTATTAGTTAACAGAAAATGTTAGCCTTCGCCACAAGCCCTCATTTTCCAGAGTGCTTATGTGGGAGACCTAAGGATTCGATTCCTTATCGAGTGCTTATACCTGCACTGCATCTTAATCACTCGAGTCCTAAGCGATGCATTCGAGTCCTAAGCGAGTGCTTACTGTGATCGATATAAGCACTCGAGTCCTAAGCGAGTGCTTACTGTGATCGATATAAGCACTCGAGTCCTAAGCGAATGCTTATTGTGATTGACATAAGCACTCGAATCCTTGGCGAATCTTTGTTGAAGGCTTATTAAGCCTTCATGCTCGGTAAGGGATATTATAGGCCTACCAGTAGGCTACCATATTACCATTATTCATTACTAACTTTACTTGCAGTTCTACCATCCCAATTATCTTAAGTCCATTTACCAGGCTGGAAACTGGATAGATCAATCATGAACTAATATAATAGAGTATATATAACTAATATTACTAGTAAGTCTATTTATTAACCAAGTGCTACACTTCAAATTTAAGTCCAGCTGACACACTGGAAAACTTTTACATATCTCATGTCATTAAATTGACTCAAAAATAATTCCTCAAAATGATCTAGGTCTAGTCAGGCATCGCTCACAATGATACCATTTTAGATTATACAACATTTTATTCAATGCACATGTATGAAGATCAGAAAACCCAATTATGTTTAAGCATTTATATCTCAATTACGCTTAAGCGTATTTCAAATATGTAGGAGGCGTAATTCATATTTAATATCTTATTAATATTACGCTTAAGTGTAATTCATATTTCCATTACACTTAAGCCTAATGGAATTTGGCATCTCACCACACAATTATGGATTTATAGATTTACCGTACACTATAAGTGCAAATGAATTGCACTTCTTGACTTAACCATAATTAAATTAGATTAAGTTACCACCCCCGGGTATTTTTTTAATTTATATATTATTTTTATATAAAATAATATAATAAAATTTAAAACAAAATTCCCAGATTCCTGTGATGGAATCGCGCATGTTGATTGTCATTACTGAAAATTTTAATTTTGTCTCCCATAACTCCCATTTTGCATTTTGATAAAAAAATTTACTATGAATACATGTACCGGTGCAATAGAATTACATTAAATTAACTCTTTCGTTGCCGGGCTAGTTTTACACCTAAATTGCCAGAGATATTAGAGAAAAACCACAATTTTCTTGTAAAATTGCGATACAATAGCAATCTCCTACTGACAAAATAACATTTAAAATTTTATGGGATAGTACGCGGATTGTTAGTATAATATATGTTGATGATTATTTTGCCCCCCCCCAAAAATCAAGAACATCAAGGGGCATAACTCCTTGCTATCAAAGGGAGATAACTCTAAAACATTGTTTTTCACATAATTCCAGTAAAAAATGACCTATATAGCTGTATATAGCTAACTATTTTGGCTTACTGATGCCTATAATGCAGTTAAATTTATTACTGACATTATTTAAATTCCCTAGGCCATCTAACTATTTGTTTCTCAGTCACAGCCGCATTAAAATAAATGGTGGCAGGAGTGGGATGATTTTTTTTTAAAATTGAAATTATTTATATTTTTTTTTTTTTTTTTTTTTTTTTTTTTTTTTTAGTATCGGTATATCAATTCATGCAGGCATGTCCCTACCTCACTGATATTTAAAAAAAACAATGCATAATAAACAATTAACTTTGGATAGATTAACTTTATTATTTTTCATAGCTCACCTTTATTTATTATTGAATTTTGTCTGTAAATGTGCATAACTATATCCCCAATATTTGAAGATACAAAATTTTACCGTATGCTGCTTCAGAGCAAATCATCTAAATGATTTATAGGACCACACAGCTTTCTGGACTCATTCTTCTATTTTACATACTTGTGAAGCAATTTAGGGTCGGGTTCTACCACCATGATAATGTGGGGAGAGGACATTTTTTTGAAATTCTGTAACTTTCCAGGTTGCATGTACTATCTGATATAGGTTACATGTTGGTAACCAATTATTGTGATGACTAACATCAGATATAAATGTAAACCATGCACTGGTTAATTTTTTTACAGTGCCTCTTGAAAATATTTACTTTATAATTTGTCAAGCAATGGGGTTATTATTACTTTATACAGTGCATAAGTGTTCAAACTTAAATTCAGTGAACAGCCAATTGGTAAATAAATTAATATTACAATCTAGACTTAGAAACAGTTATGCATGTCCAAATGATATATACTGCACTGCAAAGGTTTTGTGTTGATTCTCAAGAGGATTGTGAATGACAGTTCCAACAGAACTTTAGCCACTAGTTTATAGGGCTTGCAAAGAGAATCCATTTCTAGAAAAACTCAGTTACCGGGGTGTACATTATTACATTTTACAGTCAATCATGCTTCATCACAAGTATATACTGTTAATAAAGTATACAAGAGCACGCCATCGGGGTGTGGCATAATACGCCCACCCGTTTCTGGAGTAGAGTGGGGCATGTAGACAGAACCCATATTTGAACTTGATCTGTATACCAAATTATGTTCAAGTTATCATTTGGAAACCACATATCAGGTAAAATCTAAGTCAAAAGGGGACATAACTTAGTCGAAGTTATGTGGACGAAACCCATAATGGAACTTGATCTGTAATTTGGTAAACAAACATACCAAATTTGGTTCAGTTCACTCGATTCAATCTAATGTTATCATCCATGAAACCAAATGCAGACGATCAGAAGACGGACAAACAACCCATCTACATATAACAACCTTTTTTTCAAATTGGCGAATAATAATTCATTGTCAATGAATTTATACTCACTACAAATTACAAGTGTGGCACAACACAATTACTGTTGCTTTGTTTTAACTTGTTTCTCCCCGTTCCTAAGGCCAATAAAAAAAGCTAGATTCTCATCCTTTACGAACATAATTTAGTGCCCGCCTTTAGTTTTTCATTGTGACAATTTTGGGTGATTTTTTTTTCTTCAAATTTATTGAATTGAAATACATCACAATAAGTCAGTACTTAAATTTAATCAAACTGAGCAGGTTTGGAACAATTGGTATGACATAAAGTAGAATGTCTATCATGTTAAATTAAACCCGGTATAATTTCGAGCACTGTCCATGATCATGTGTGGGAAACAATAAAAATAAATATTTACCTCATTGTCGGTAAATGTCCCCAATTTTCACAAACAGTTGTATGATAATCTAGCATTTTTTTGTGACCTAATCTTTGATGAAATGAACCTATATTTCAAGCACTAATTAACTTTTTAATAGTTGTCTTTTATATTTAAAATTAAAGTCAACTCAACTTTCAGGAATTGTATGCATTAATGATGCATAATAAATACATGAGATTATTAATGAACAATAAATAATGAACAATAAACTGTATGTATAAGTCTACTTGTCTGAGATTCAGAAACAAATATTTGTGCTACATTTCAATAAAAAACTTATTGTCGTGGACTGTACAGTTTTAGAATATGAGAACCATAATATTCACCATTTTGGAACTTCAATCTGCAATGATGTCTCCATAGCAGATGAGGCCATGCCGAGTGAGGTCCCCAGAGGGTGAATTTGGCGATACCATTCCACTATGCCGGATAGCATCACTAAATTCACCCTATGGGGACCTCATTTGACAAATGACAGGCAAATTATTCTCAGGCTTGATTAAGCAGTCGTTGTCTTAACCCTATCTGTAGTATACAAGTTCATTGAACTAGTTCTATAATAGATATGGTCAAACATAGCTGCCAAATTTACGTAACCATTTCAATAGATTTACAGATTCCACAAATTTGCACGAAGAATGATTCTTTCTCGGTACGTGTATTAGAAAGATACTTGTACTATAAATCAATATCACTGCTGATCACTGCCATATAAAGTTTTTGAAAATATAATGAAAGAATTTTGTCGGTATACTTTCCTATCTTATAATTCAATTTTCAGATAAAATATGCACATTAATATATAGCTTTTCATTTTAGCTATATATTGAATGGCTCCATGGGTTTTACAGGAAGTGTGATTTTAATCTCGCAAGTAGATATACTATACATGAGTTTGAAGGCTTGGAAGTCTGTGATCATTTTGCAAGTCAGACTCTAGTTTCAGTCAATTTTAGTAAATGTCTGTTTACATTTGCTACATAATTCAGCATTAACTCTGCATATATAAAAATATATATAAGTACCAACATCGTGGTATATTGGGGGGGGGGGGGGGGGGCAGTGGCAATATAATTAACTTATTGTGTCATATTGACATTCCAGTATATGATATACAAGTTGTCTATGAGCAATTATGTATAACGATGTTGTCATTATAATGTACTACAAGTATATCAGTCATCCAACTTTGTTTGCATGAAATCTGGAAGTTAACTTCAATGTAATTCAAGTTACAATTTATGATGGGGAATGCACATTATTTCTGATACAGTAATTCCCAAAGTAATTGACCACTTAACCACAGCAGAATTGGAGCTTTCCGATGAATGGCAACAAGCCATATTTCCGCCTAAATCCTGAAAAATTACCCATAATTCTGATGTGGTTAAGTGGTCAATTACTTTGGGCATTACTGTACACATGAGTGACTTGGTTACTATTGTGTAATTATCTAACTATCAATGAGTTTGGACAAAGCTAATTGACATCAGTCTCACAACGGTTACCATTATGATTCCCTCGCCTTAACACACCGATGCCTAAGCACACACTCGTGATGCACACCTTTCCCGCAATAAGCACATGCTGTTCTCGTCCTTCTCCTCACACCCTGCTTTCGATCTGAACACACAGAACACTCCTTCTCAGTTTTACCTGGTAACCTTCGAAGACCGATGCCAACTGCCTCATTGTCACTGGAGATAGGTGTCTCAGTCTGACAAGACAAATGATCAGAGACCAGGTCGTCGACTATGCTGGCAATAAATTGAACATGGCTCAGTTTGGGACAATCTGAAGTATTTGTTTTATAAATAATATAAGCATTTAGAGCCATTCTCGAAATAATATTAAAAACAACCTTTTTCCAAGCCTTCACTGTTTTTCGTTCGTTGTGGTATGCATATAGCATCATATCATTCATGTCTACACCTGACATCTTGGTATTATATTCATTGACAATTTCAGGTTTTGTTTTTCCTGTCTTAGATATTGTGTCCCGGGAAATAGTGGAGGTGGAAACCAGGATCACTGGTTTCTTCTGACTCTTTTTCTCTCTGAAAGATATAATCATTATCTTTCCCTTTTCACAAATCCAATACATCTTTTCTAGTAAACCTGGATTCGAAACCTTCACAGCATGAGGCAAGTCCTTCCTATTTCTACGACTGGTGCCAGTTAAGAATGTACCCTGTTCAATTAAGTCCCAGGCTAGCCTAACTGATGTGAACAAATTGTCCACAACAACATGGTAACCCTTGTTGAGTAACCTGGTCATACGCAAACATTGCATGACAACTTGATAGGGCTGGTTAACCTCAACATGGTGATCTTCAAACTTTTTACCCAAATAAGGGAAAAAGTGCATGCAGTAACCTGTCACAGATTCGCAGAGCATCCATAGCTTTATACCAAAACGTGCGTGGTGCTTGTTAGGCAAATATTGGCGAATGGCGATCCGTGATCGTGTTCCGACCAGACTTTCATCGACTGTTACAAATTTATTTGGTATGTACTTTTGTTTAAACACACAATTTGCATGATTAACAACCGGCATAAATCTTGCAGTAGGGTCATACTCTGGGTGCGATGGATCCGTTACTGTTGGGTTGCTTCCGTTATCAAACACGTGAAAAAATCGAAGGAGGTTCTGAAAGCGATTTCTCTTGAATACTTGACGGAACCATGGAGTGGATTGTGATGGATTGCTTTTGTTCCAATACATAGTCATGCATGGCTTTCTGATGAGACCCATATTCAAGATTACTGCAATGAAAGCTTTCATTTCAGTTAAACATGTCTTATACCACTGGTGGACTCTTGAATTGGGCTTAAAAGCATTTGGTAACTTTGATGTTATATACTGCTCTGCATACTTGTTGGTCTCCGTAACAATCATCATCAAGAAATTCACTGTGACAAACATCATAAAATAGACAATTGGACGAGCATCACGAGGCGGAGGATCAATCGGCCCAGATTCTTCTGAAAACTCGTACTGCAGTTGACCAACACTTTTGATCCCCGAAACCCTATTGAAATCAATTGGAGGACTCGAAAGATCATCACAATCGCTATCACTTTCATCACTGACAGAGGATTCGCCACTAGTATCGTTAACATCACTGTCAGAAAGGTCGGACTCCGAATCAGATTGATTATTCATGATTGCAAATTTTATACCAGTGTTGAGAAATTTGTAAACACGGTAAAGAGAACGCGGAATACGTCTGCATTGAGGTTGCAAAAATTGCAACAAAAAAATTAACTATTGCCATACCAGTAATATAAAAAATATTTCAGGACTTTTTTAATCAAGTTACACGATTTTTGACCAGCTATGGATGCTCTCGTGGTATCTCAGTCGTTCGGTTCTGACAATTTACGAGTTTTACTGTTTACCACGAAAATGGGGAACTCAATCGTTGAGAAAAGTGGTCTAAATAGACTGCAAAAGGACTGACAACAATGGGTAAAATGCAGATCATCTTTATTGAAACTTACGGTAAACAAATATCATATTCAAAAGAGCGAATGCATGTGTAAAATGCAATTTCTTCGTGTATATACCCGGTCGCGATGTATTCTGTAAGCGACATCAGTTCACTTCCGGTAGCGGAAACAAGACGAATGGTACCTTGGACGTTTCGTACCCACGGGTACCCACATAATATATTGTCTGGATTACTCCTTCGGTACGACGACACGACGAAATAAAAGACAAAAATACCATTGCACACTAAACTAACTGTTATATCGATGTCATCGTAAGTTTTAGAATCCAAAATATGAATTGAAGACGAGTCTTCTTGAGATCATAAGCACAACGTCCAACATTTTGTATGACGTCATTTCGTAGTTTCGAACATTTTTACTAAATTTTATGTTTCTAAGTCTATAAAGTGGTAAAACTGTTTAAAATAACGGGAATTTTATTATAATCAATTAAAAATTTACTTTTAATAAACATCAATAATTTTTTTTTTATTGTCATACAGCTGTGACCAAAATAATTACCGTTACATTTACGGCCGATATTATCGGCCCTGGCATTTTAAAGTCCCCAAATTTTTACTAAATTTTATGTTTCTAAGTCTATAAAGTGGTAAAACTGTTTAAAATAACGGGGAATTTAATTAGAATCAATTAAAAAATTACTTTTAATAAACATCAATACATTTTTTTTTATTGTCATACAGCTGTGACCAAAATAATTACCGTTACATTTATGGCCGATATTATCGGCCCTGGCAATTTAACGTCCCCAAATTACGGCCGATAATATCGGCCCCTGGCAACCAAAGAGTTAAATAAGTATATTGTAAATGATGAAATATACTCCCAAATGACAGATGTCAATCTACACTTATTAAGCATACCATTATTTGAAGGGTAATTAATGCCTAATATGTCATTATATGATATATAAATCAATGAATTTATAGTGAAAGACTAATAGTACATACAGAAACTAGAACAAATGCGAAGAAAAAAAACTTGGTCACTACATTTTTACAAATGTCAAATTAAGTGGATTCCAAGGACCCATGCATGTCATGATAGGGCAATCATTTAAAATATTTTACATATAATAAGAGAAATTGCTTCACAACAGATCAACAGTTAATCAACTTAATCATTAATGTGTCATATGAATAAATATGTTGTGCAAATATCAAGGTGTGAGGGGATGAATATACTGACTGAGTTACAAGATATCAAATATGACATTTCCTATTAATGCGATGCCCATGTAACAATGACAAATTTGACTAAGTTGACCATACCGGTAGGCTGTACTGCATGAAAGAATCAACATATTTTGGGGGGGGGGGGGGGGACATGTTCTCCAGCTGAGAATATCACCATATAATTTGACATGGCCTAATATTTCTGATTGGACAATTGAACAAATAACTTTAGAAATGCTCTATTGCAACTGCATGCAGATAATATGAATTGTGTTGATTTGGGGAACACTACCATGTAAAAGTGGAAGATTCAGGTTGAATAAATACAAATGGAGTGTCCATCTGAATTTGATGACATTTTTTTTAGGTACAAAAATGTCTATAACTCAACCAATAATTAGCCTATTAACTAAACTGAAAAAAAAAGGTTTTCAGATTTGTGATCCCAATAGATGAGTTCTACAAATAAGATAAAAAGTGAAAGGACGAATTTGAAATTTCCATGTACTAAACCAATAGTCACAGTGCCACATATGCAGGCACACTGCGCCCACACACACGCTGACACAGACTGCAGACAAATTTAAACTTAAAGGTACGGTTGGCCTTGGCGGTGGATATCCTGTGAAAATATTTCCACACGTCAAAAACCGCCACAAACAGAAAGAACATCAAAATGTAGACAGACTTTGTCCGTATACAAATAAGAAATATCGCACAAACAGTATGTTATTGTCATATGTTTGACCATTGTTATGTAAACAAAAGCATAAAAAGTAACTTTTCTGGCGTTTGTTGATATTATGATGGTAAACATAAAGAGCGTTCTTTGTTGGTTACTTCCTGATAGGGAGCTAATAAAGAGCGTTTATGCCATTTGGGTGTGATTAGCCAGTAGCATTGTGCTGTGTTCTGTAACACAATCAGGCTCTTGCTTAGGCAAAATATAGTAGGTCTTTGTGATAACATGCTGTTTACGCGATGGTCATGGTATATATGGACGAAACAGTATGCGTTTTAATGTTTTTCTGTTTACGGCGTTTGGAACAAATATGAATATTTTCGACAATTAAGGCCAACCGTGCCTTTAAAGACAACGTAAAAATGTAAACAAAAATAAAAGTTAAAAACATTCTTTAAAAGTTGCAACAAAACAAAAATAACAACTGTAGTACGGAAGGATTGAATATAAACGACGTATTTTCTCAGTTATAAAAGTGGCTGGGTAGTTTTCCTTGCTTTTGGTTGAGAATGTTGACCAAAAACGATGTACCAGTATTTCCATTCACTCGTATTTGTCGGAATTTGACACTGACAGACCGATTAAAATAAATCAGAATAAAGTCAACAACCGTTATTAAAATGAAATAAACGTAACAATCACCAAGATTAATACTCGGTGAATATATAGATCACTTCAGTTTACCTCTACAGGCTCTAGGTGACCGGTGAGTCATTTGATACAAAAAACATTCATTCGATTTCTGTATTCCTCGTGTATTTACCATTTCAAATACGGCGCCTGTCCTACCAGGAGGATCGATAACTCTACCAAGACGATTACACAAATATGATTGGGTGAGCCATCCTGATTTCTATTTAAAATATTTCTCAGCTTCAACATACCTCTATCAGGTAGAAGAAGCTTATTTACTGACATTTACTCTGTCATGGTCATAAATTCCGTATAAAATAGTAACTCGTTTGAGATCCTCTATGAACAAGCCCAAAGTACAGATCTTTGTTTACAACTACCATTTCTGTCAAAAATAAAAAAAACCTGATGGGGAATATGCCAAGGATAAAATTGCTGTAGTATTTATCAATTATCTGTTGATTTAATTAAGCTAAGTAGATTCATACTCTTGTTTCAGATTGTGTGCTAATAATGAAGTCATTACATGTCATCTGATCCAGTTATTGTGCGCTCTACAATGCTGTCCAATGGGAGTAAAAGGAGGTGACCAAAATGTTACGATATCTACCTATTCCGCGTGAGAAGGCTATTGATTCTGTGAGGATAAAAGATTTACTGACAGTGCTTAACTTCATCATGTAATATGTTATTCTGTTGGAATTGGACCCCAAAGAATTACACTTTAATGTGTCCGCTCGTCATAAATTATTCATTTTGAGATGAGTCAGGTCCTTATCTGAAACATGTAGTGGAAATTATATTTTAAATGCTAACATAATTTTTTTTCTCTAAGTTTTGTTCTAGATTGTAATATATGAATGATGACGATTACTACAGACATACCGGTACGAGATGAACTGTGTCATTGAGAACTGTGTGATTGCTTGCCAAGACCCTGTGCAAACAATGATTTATTATAGTATTTCAGGTATATTATAAAGCTGGGTTGTGAATCTCTGATATCATTCCAATTTCTAGAAGATCAACCCAGACTACAAGCTGCCAATGCAACACGCTGGAATTACCAGCTATAAATCATGATTCGCTCAGTTCTATGAACACCTATACTGGACTCAGTACATTGGCTGCTCTGTACCAAGTGTGCCTCACTGTGTATTTCATCTTGCTTGTATTAAATTTATGTTTTGTTATCAAATAGAGTTTATATAAATAAAAAGTGTTCCTACTTCAATGATGTGCTGAAATGTAATTGTAATTGTAATTGAATTACATTTCAAAGTAATTGTAATTGTAATTAATTACATTGTGAATAGATGTAATGGGAATTGTAATTGAAAAATGTTGAAGTAATTGTAATTGTAATTAATTACATTCACAAGTAATTGCCCCAAGCCTGGTTGTGATATTTTATAATACATATATATTTATATTTTTGTGGGACTATAGAGATTAGTAGTATTGGATTCACCCAGTCTCGTGTCTGGTGAATCCAATATGGCCGTGAGTTAGGCTGAATAGACACTCTCATCGGTTTTCTGTGACAAAGTTACCCAGGTTCCTCAAATTGTTATAAAGTTACCCAGGTTATAAGTTGCGGTGAGCGGAGGGGAATATTCGTATTTATAGGCGATTTATATAGATCAATCATCAAATAAGAGTGAATACTCCCTCATTGGGACCATGTGAGTTGTAATTATCATACATCGTCAGGAAAGACGGACATAATCCCCGCTCGAATAAACAGTGTTCTCTTGTTGTGAGGGTACACTTGAATGGCCGGGAACACGATAGGTATATAGTCAGATCGATTTTATATCCACAGCTACGTTTACAATACATTTATGTGTGAAGTGCCGCGTATGATGCAAATAAACCAGCTAGAATTCAAAGTATATAAGCGCACGTGGGTGTTGTGTGACTCTTGTGTGAATTGTAATGGGAAATATTCGCTCTTATGCGTGATTATATATCAGAATATGTTACCTGGTTTCAGCGTAGCATCATGCCAGCTGGTATGTCATATCACGCATTTTTTGCGCTACACAATTTGCTGAATGAACCACCGGGACCATATGTTTACTGGCAATCGTTCATCGATAATCATGTCTGCAGGTAGCTATTGACATCTATTTTTTCGTACATATTTGAAAACAATTAAGCTCATCGCTCGCCATAATTGCAAAATGCCCTCTTAGTGTGTGACTATCAGGTTTGAATCTAACGAAGATAATGCTTTGTTTGAAAAATTGTTGGCCCGATAAATGGGAATCAATACGTTGGAAAATTGTACTGGCTAATTATTTAATCATACTGATATTGATATCACTCAAATTTTGACAATTTTCGACGACCATTTTGGTAGCCATCTTGAAATGTCGACACATTCTCAGCCATGCACACCCAAAGCATATTGTTTACAATCAGATGTCCATATCGAGACTGTATTCGTGGTTGGTCAATTTGACTTTGTGAGTAATTTGCCCTAGCTATTTATTAGTTTCGGTGGCTATGTTGAACGCCAACTTGAATTTCTGGATAGTTTGGATGTGTTATTCTGCGTCTAATGACACCAAAACCCCTTTCTTGACATTTTATTCTGTTTAACACTCAAATGACCATATTACACAATGAAACAACGCTTAATGGACCAGCTGGGAAGGCAGAACCTGATACTTTTAATAGACCTTTGCCGTGGGCTGATTGTTTTGACCGATAACAATGTTCCGGCTCCGAATACCAGTTTTCGTACTACCCGATTTGCCGAAGACACACGAGGAGGGTTGGCAAACTTCGGCGGTACCACCGAGCTAACAGGTGAAAAATATTTGTTAACGTGCGATAAAACCTGGAATAAATCAACGAATAGATGCTATGCTCGCGGTATGATTGTAGATCAATGATTTTTCTAACTAAATATGCCGAAAACCCTGAGATTTATGCTTTTGTTGTTAAAATTCACGGGTCGAAGTGAATGGTTGTGGAGGTACCTCGAGAATGGGAGTTGCCATTCTTGTAAAACCTATATGCCTATAACTAAAAAAAAATCTCAAAAAATTGCATAAAGGTCAGTGATTCCAATTTCTGTGAGCCAAACGCTATTGTAGAGAAATCACACAGAATGATCATGCTGACATGAGTGCAATTTCCAAATACAAACGTCAACAAGTATAATAGACCAAATAAACAGACCGAGCCAAGACCAGAATTTAGTATGAAGAACCAGGATCCTTTTGTGTGTGCACATTGCACGAAACGCCATTCTGAAGACAGTTTTTAATGTCCTGCGTCAAACACTAAATGCGCCGTCTGTCTTAGAAAGGGACATTGGGGCTAAATCAAAGCTGTGCACAGGATCCAGGGCGCCTCAACATACTAGCCAGCAGATGTCAAGTATTCGTTTTGGTCCCCTTCTCGCATCGATTGTTGAGAGACAGTCGCCTACAGTATTTTTGACTGTAGGTGGTGAGATCGCCAATGGATCTGTGATCAGAGCCGTGCCTGACTATTAGTCGGATTCCTTATGTCGAAAAAAATGGTCGCGCGTTTTCGGAATGTTAAAAGCGATGTGAGCACAGTTTCTATACCACCAGTGTGTCTATTTTCAGAATCTACCTGTTTCCAGCTTGATATTTTAGTGGAAACAGGTTTGTGTACCCCTCTATTTTTTTTCCATCCACCTGGTAATAAAAACATGCTATTACGCATAGCAAGTTCGGTAAGTGGCTTTCTTTGTTCTTGGAAATCGAAAAACATGGGGGGATCTTGCCACAAATTACTTAATTACATATCTTAATGTGGAATTTCATCAAAAATCATCAGACGAATTGCATTTATGGCTGCATTTTCAATTTTCTTTCCCAAATATTAAGGTATTGTATGTTCTTAAAATCAGCTGTATCACATATAGACGAACATGAACAATCTACAAGGATATCTTGATCATACGCCACAAACAAAACTTTGATACATCGATTTTTGGTAAAGATATCGCAGAAAAGCTAACCCTACCCCCACCCTCGCTGATTTCACAAGTCAGATTCCTTTGGTCGAAAACAACGGTCGCGCCATTTCGGATTGTCTAAGACGACATGCGAATGGTTTATTTATCAATAGCATGTCTACTTTCAGAGTTAGTTTACCTGTGTCCAGTTGAAATTTTATTGGAAAAAAGAGTTTTTGGACTGTTTTAAAAATTTAAAGACATTTTAGTGGAAACAAAATTAAAAAAGTCTCCGCTGGTACAGTACCACAGTTGCGAACAAAACTAACGTTGGACACTATAAAGAGTTTGACAATTTACTCAAATGTTCAGAGTGGTGGAACTTAATGGCTATCATATATGCATGGATCTTACATGCAATATATCGTACCTACATGTAATTTTACAAAATTAACATGCAATATGGTCAGGCCACCAGTTACAGTAATTGATAAAAATGTGGTTCACACAAAGCATATACATCACAATCACGTACTTCAGTGATAATGTCCACTATTATACAAATGCAATGTATACCAAGACTAAAGTTTCAGGATGTCGTTGTAAAATTGATTGATGGTGTTTTTTCATCAATTGACAAAATTAATGTTTATTGCCAGGACGAAGTACCGCATAATACGGAGTTGTGTGCTAACAAATATGGGAGTCATATTTATGTAAGTGTCAGTCAAAACTTTTAGGACAAGGGAATATTTTTTTTATTTATTTCGTGGTCACGAAATACTAATTCGTGGCCAGGAAATAACTAATTTGTGGCCACGAAATAAATAATTCGTGGCCACGAAACAACTAATTGTGATATACGATCGTCAGTCCCATTGTTGTAATGGAAGCGAATAGAGATGATCTGGTTGTAGTTGTCCACCATCTTGGCACGGGCCACGGCAATTTGAGATAACGGGTGTTGTAGGGTGGCCCGTAAAACAAATTAAGTAATCACCCCTTTCACCAACCCGATCCAAAGTTGCTGCCGTCCTGGGGGTGGGTTACACAGGCACCCACGACGTTCAGTATATCTTGGGGCCACCCTACAGCACCAAGTATACCACATCAAACGGTTAAGGGGTCGAGAAATGGTATAGGTGTCATAGTTGAACCCATCTGGGGTGGCCATTTTGGATCGGGGATGGTGAAAGCAGGTGAACATTTAGTTTGTCTCAGGGGTCACCTACAACACACTGTATTTGACCTACATTAGGGGGGATTGCATGGTACCATATATGGACCCATCTGATCAGTTATCATTTTCGCTCGAGTGGGCTGAATGTGTGAAAATTTAGCTTGCTTTGTGGGCCACGATACAACACCCTTTATTTGATCTATATCGGTCAAGTAATAATATGTACCCCATTTGACCCCTTCTGAGCGGCGACCATTTTGGATCGGGTATGGTTGAAACGGGTGAATAGTTATAAGCTTGTTTTTGGGCCCACCCTACAAAACGCCTTATTTGACTTAAATCGGCCAATATGCCGAGAGAAATGGCATTCCTATTCGATCCCTTGTGGTAAAAACTAATGAATATTCAGTTTGTCTTGGAGCCACCTGACCCGTGTTTTCCCCGTTCTCTCTGAGCTAGTTTATATAGGACGTCCATATCCCCCATAGAGCCCGGATCCCACGCCATAAGGGGTGTAAAGTATATTATAAGCTTCTCTGCGATCGTACGCATTGTTTCTAAAACATCATCAAGCTAGTGTAACCATACCGTAAAGGTATCTGGATATATGCAAAGGTCAATCAGTTATTTCGTGGCCACGAATTAGTATTTCGTGATCACGAATTAGTTATTTCGTGGCCACGAATTAGTATTTCGTGGCCACGAAATACAAAACAAATTCTCATGTCCTAAACCAGCCACCGTAGCTCATGGATAATTCTGTTTTAGTATCATTAAATTTGGAGAAACCCGACCAGCATCAATGTAACAACTACAGCAACTCATCTATATATGCCAATGATATGTTTAGCCATATAGATGTGGATAGGTGGTATTATGTCCATGTGTATTGCTAAATATTGCTCGGCTTATATAGATGGTTGTTCTATAATTAATTCCCGGTCGGGTCTATCCAAATTGGGAGTTCAAATTTTGTTCATCTAATGATAAAGAAAACACTTTCTCCGTCCACTCGATACTTCCACCGGGATACATGTTTCACATACTAAATTAACATCTTAGTCAACATGACAAATCTCTCCCTCAAATACTTTGCCACAAGAATAAAAATAAATTGTCAGTATAAATAGGCAAGACATCTCTGGACACTTTCTAAGAGATAATTTATTTATAAGAAGAAAAAATGTGCATTATGTGTTTGGTCTTATATATAGTACAACACAGTATAAGATACAAGTGGCACAGTGCGCAGACAATACTGTGTCGAAGAACATAGTTAAAGGGACCCTTCCATCATCCTTCATAATGTATCATGACTCCATCTGTTGTGAACAAACCATCGACTTAGGCTTCATGGGTCGTTCTACCCAATAATATACTTGGCTTTGAACCGATCAATACTATGGGCCATGGTATTTTCCCGTAAATTAGATAGTGTCTATAGTCAGATGGTATTGGTTATGTTCAAATGGTGACACATATATTAAACTGTACATGTTTGTGCCCCATGGGCCATTGATCATTATAAGATCGAGAAACTTAGTCTATGAAATTACCAGGAATTCACTTGAAATTGCAATTATAGCTTATAGGGTCGTAATTCAACGTTTGTGTTTCCGATACAGTTAATACCCAAATGTGAAATCGTCAAAGTGAACCAGATGTCTTATTTAAGGTTCGCAACGGTTGCTAATCAAATACCACAATTGTGTACTAATCATTAATTGGTATTGCCTTAATTTAGTCAGTGTCTAATCACATGGTTGGGCACATGCATGTCTAAAACTATATATGCAATGCGACACATCCATAAATTGGAAATTACATAATTATGCAAGGTAACTGTTAATGAATCGTATGTATACGTGCTGTGTATAATTATTATATTATGGTGAATTTGTTACGAAAATATGATATGATAATTGTTAACGTATAAATTGTTTATATTATAAGGTGTTTGTTTGTATATATGTATATATGTTTGGCTATGTTCCAACTTAAATGTTGGCTTTGCAATACACAATCAATCATGTTCTGCATATAGGCCACTGATCATTATAAGAACGGGAGACTTTGCCACCGGTCCCGATAGCTCATTAGTAACGGTTACTAAGCACCTACTCGGAATGCAGGAAAATGCAACTATGGTTGATACCTATTTTACTCATTAAGCTCTAATTTAGTGGAAATTTGAATTTACTTGATTTTCACAGATATTATTGTGGTCAGAATATTGATGGTGAATGTTGGGTTTCAGTCGCTGCACTGAAGTTGGCCAAATTTAACTGGCATGGGAAGCGTGAAAGTAAAGCCTATACCGCTATAGTAAAGATCACAGCTGCACCGAAATGTCCGTTTATCAGTAGCAAAAATCCTGCGAAAACACAAATTCTCTCATGCAGTGCATGTGGGATAGACTCCGATGACAACGATTGAGTTAATGACACCGAACAACTACCATCTATACCTATGTATCTGTGACACTAGATCCCGTTATGATCAACAATGTGGTTTTAAAACTGTCTAGTCAGTGGACCACAAGACAGGCAAGTATCAAATAAAAAATGAAATAATATGTAACCACATCGTGAACAGTCTTGTTGTGAATAGTTTCATTTGATTCAACAGGCTGCATATTATCGAAACTACAAAAACCATTCGATACTTACTTTTGCCAATTACTGTATCTTGAGGCATAACTATATCATATATTGCAACTATTAAATCACGGATAGTTACAGTGGGTCAAACACGAGTGTTAAACTCCATATATAGTTGCGCACGATTGCCAATAAGTGTTATTACAATCAACGTTTGAGCATAACACGAAATTCTCCATAGGGTTAAGTGATAAATTTTGATCGCAAGAATCATCTGATCACATCCATTCTTTTTAAAACTACGTCTGTGTTTCATACTTAGTATTTTTTAGGAATATCAGTACGCGCATATCATCATACGCAAAATGGCGCCATTTATCCAAAGTACTAGCATCTCCATACGGCTCAGTGTTAAATTTTGATCACAACTGTATCCAACAAGAATGAACCGATCACATCAAAAAAATTCAAAAATACATGTAATGGTCATATCTAGTAGTTTGGAGAAGTTTCAAATCGCACCGATCACCATACGCCAGATGGCACCATCTATCATGTTCTGTATACACGAAATGCTCTCTAAATGATGCATGTTGACCCCGATTTAGGCCGACCCGCCAAAATTCAAGAATGGAAACAAGTCAATCCTGAAAACACACCTACTAGGCATACATAATCCGTTTTCAGATCGCTTTTAACAAACCAAAAATGCAAAATGACATAAGGAATCCGACTATATCTATCTATAGGTTTCTCCTAACCTTCATTATGCTGAAGTTTTAAAGGAGGCGCATGAGGTGTAACTATACAATTTTTGTGCAATATTTTTGGTGAATTTTGGATTATATTTAAAAACATGATAAAACTCAGGTTTGGTACAGGTTGGTTATGGGAGTTTAAAGTGGTCGCTATAGAGAGTAGATTTGAATTTGTCCAGGTCTGTGAGGGTAGCAATAGAAGGGTCGAGAGAATTCCATGCAAGGATAGTGCGAGGGTAGAATGAGGTGCGGATGTATTTGGGTCCAGTATAAAAGAACACAAATTTATGACCTCGCGATGTTGTGAGGGGAGCGGTGTCTCGTATGTTGACAATGTGTTTTTTATTTTATAGAACATGACAAGTGATTGGTACAAACGCCGCTGTTCTAGAGTAGGCCATTGCAGCTGTCTTAGTATATACTGGGGCAGAGGGTTCGGCATGTGGTCTTGATATATTAGAAAGACTAAATATTGATACTGCAAATTTGCGTTCACCCACACTGACTCTTAAAGCTGCAGATAACCATGATATTCGACAGATTGGCGAATTCGATGCAATGCTGGAGTGTGGTTCATTCACTTGCCCAGAAACAGAGCACGTGTTGGATGGGACGAAGGGATTTTATATCTCTTGGTTGGCATCTAAAAAATTAGGCTTCATACCGGCTGATTATCAGGCACAAAGGGTGGATACACATTTTAAAGACGCTGAACTAGAAGATGTCACAAGCGCACGTACGCATGTGAGCAAGGGATCGTAAACGCATATCGACCATACGGATGCGACATTGGCTGCAAATTTTTCGTCACATGTTCTGCAACATGATACTGAACGAGCAAATTCCATAATTGCCCATACAAATGCGAGTAAATGGATTGTTACAGCCGAACGACCGGGAAACATCAATTGTATCAATTGTTCGCGACATGGAGTGGGAACACTTCGGCTAATAATTCACACGATAAGGCGAAAAGCATAACCGACCATATGCGTGCGACATCGACTACTAGCCACGTATCGTCATCCAGCGAGTTACTTCGTAATCAGATGATGCACGAATTCCCCACTGTATTTGATGGTACAGTACGGACAATGTCTGATGAAGAATTTCGTATTGAAATGGAAGATAATGCTTCTCCATTCTGTGTTACTGCACCAAGAACGGTTCCATATGCATATAGGGATAAAGTGCAAGAAAAACTAAAATCGATGGTGAAAGATGGAATAATTGTACCAGTAACAGAACCGACACCGTGGTGCGCTCCCATTGTGGCAACACCAAAGAAAAATTCAGATGATATCAGATTGTGTGTAGACTTCACGAAGCTGAACAAGTTTGTCAGACGTGAGAGGTACAGTTCTCCGTGCCCACAGGAGGCTGTGGCAGGCATGGCAGCATCTCTGAAATGTTCAATTCTTTGCGTCTTTCGACGCGTTGAGCGGCTACTGGCAGTGCCCTTTGGCCGAAGAGTCTCAACGTCTGACGACATTTATCACACCATTCGGGCGGTTCATGTTTCGCCGTGCACCATTCGGGATTTGTTCAATCTCCGAACATTACAATCGCCGAATGGATGAAGCACTTGCAGGCATACCGCGATACCGTAGGATTGTCGACGATTTGGTTGCTTATGATGATTGCCATGAAAATCATGTCACACACATTCGACAAATACTTCAGAGATGCCAAGACAAATGTATATCGCTGAATGTTGACAAATTCTTTGTTGGCCAGTCAGAAGTGAATTTCTGTGGATATCGCGTTAGTAGCAGCGGCTACACTGTGAATCCATCTTTAATGGAATCCATTCGTAATTTCCCTAGTCTGCAAAACATCACTGATTTGCGATCTTTCTTTGGATTAGCAAATCAACTCGCCAGCTTCACTGACAAGATATCAAAGTATCTTGATCCGTTGCGTTCACTACTGAAATCGAAGAATAGTTTCATTTGGGACGAAAATCACGAGAACGCGTTCAATGGCGCTAAAACATTCTTATCAACTGCACCAGTCCTATCCTTTTACGACCCGAAAAAACCTACATCTCTGCATGTAGATGCCAGTCGATTGTATGGCTTAGGCTTTGTGTTGTTCCAACAGGATCAAACAACGAAAGTATGGCACATGATCCAAGCAGGGTCCCGATTTTTATCAGCTGCTGAATCAAGATATGCGATGATCGAATTGGAATTTTTATCTGCTGTGTGGGCCGTTAATATATGTCGGATTTTTCTTGAAGGATTGCAACACTTTGACATTGTGACCGACCATTAATCCCGATCATGAACAGCTACAGTTTAGTAGACATCGAAAATCCGCGGCTCCAACGATTACGCATGAAGTTGATGCGATACAACTTCACATCCATATGGTCGCCAGGCGAGAAACACAAAGCTGCCGATGCTATGTCGCGCAATCCTACAGCTGACATAGACAAAATTGATCAAATTTTGGAACAGAAGGTCGATTACCACATGAGTGCACTGAAGAGCTCCACTCGATTGGACAATATTTGTGATGATTTGAAGTTGCAGCAGGTGAAAGAGGCTTCCCAAAATGATGAGGAATATAACAAACTCTATACTGTTATTGAAAATGGATTTCCGAATACCAAATCGGATCTGCCGCTGATTATCCTATCATACTGGAACGTGCGTGACCGTTTGTCAGTTGATCAGGGATTTATATATATATATCTTTAATTCCCACAAACATGCGAAAAAGGATTCTTGAAAACTTGCACGATAGCCACCAAGGAATAGAGCGCACAAAACGGCGTGCGCGTCTAATTGTCTACTGGCCGCGAATAGATAATGATAAAGAGAAAACTGTGCGTTCGTGTTCAGCGTGTGTTCAGCGTGTGCAAGAAATCTACCTTCGCATTGTCAGGAACCACTCAAGATGCACACCGACCCTACGCGTGTGTTTGAACACATATGTTCAGATTTGTTCACTACTAATGGGTGCATGTACCTTGTGATCACTGATGTGAAATCAGGTTGACCGTCGATATTTTCGCTTGTGAAGGACACGACAACTGGCGCTCTTATTGACTCGTTCAGAAGAGCATTGATGGACACCGCTGTCCCGACGACTCTGTATTCCGACAATGGACCTCAGTACACCTCGCATAAATTCGAGAATTTTCTGAATGACTGGGGGATAAAGCACATCACATCGTCTCCGCGATACCCCCAACCCAACTCCCATGCAGAGGCCAGCGTGAAAGCCATGAAAAGTCTACTTAGTGCATGTTATTCCGAACGCGACAGAAAACTCGATATGGATAAATGGACAAAAGGCCTTCTGCAGCACAATACACCTAAAGCTAATGGACGTTCTCCAGCTCAGGTGGTATTTGGGTGTCCCGTTAGAGATACTCTTCCGGCACATAAACGAGCTTTCGCGCCAGAATGGCAGATCGCCATCAAGACTGCAGATAGCCGCCAACAAGAAACGCTGGACAAGCTCGAGAGACGATATAATGCATCCACTAAGAGTTTGCCACCTTTACACACTGGCTCGAAGGTTGCAGTGCAGTCACATGTGTCTAAAAAATGGGATACCTATGGCACTGTCATTGAAGTCGGGACAAATAGGGACTATTTGGTGAAATTACGGTCAGGCCAGGTATGGAGACGAAATCGCCGTTTCTTACGAAAGCGTTATCCGGTTTTGCCACCTCCTATGACCGGACAAGGCGGGCTGATCGAACCAAATTCAACGCTTCAACGTTCAACCTCGTCGCAGCGTACGTGAAGTTCGCCCTCCAAGACGGCTCATCGAAGAAATGTGACTTGTATATGTGTCAAATAAGATTCACATGCATTACTTTTCGTTATACTCATTGCACAAGTATAAGCTGCAATTGACACTTTAATTTCGGAAGGGGAGAGTGGATGTACAGTTGGGAAAGGAGACTTAGGACTTCGACTGTGGGAAAGGGAGATGTTGGACTTTGAGATTAACGCTTCATAATGTACCCTGTTATTTCCGGGAACGGGAAGATTCGGCGGAGGGAAGTTTCGGCCATGTATTTTTCGGCGGAGGGAAGATTCGGCAGGGAAGATTCGGCGGGGAAGATTCGGCCAGTCTTTGATCTAACTAATTAGTCGAGGGATTACGGCTTGGGGGTTACGGCTTATGTGGGACTAAGCTTGTGTGCGCACTTATTCTTTGTTGTAACAATAACAACTAATTAGAGGGATTATAGGGTCTTGATTAACTCATTTTTAGTAATGACATAATTTATTAGACTTATTAGAATGGATGAAACATATTTACACAAGCTGATATAACATAAGGTGTAACAGAAATACAAACAAAACAATTTAAAATACATTTATAACCGGCATTCTTTATTTGAAACATACAAAATCAACTAATAGTCTTGTCTTGTTATCTTCTTGTCTTGTTGTCTTGTCTTCTTATTTCTTTGCCTTGCCGATTCTGTAGATCTTGGTCACTTCTTGTAGGAATTCCGATGTTCTGATGTCCTCTTCTCTGTATTTTGCCCATAGGTCGCTGATCTTCGTATCTATTTGTGTGTATTTCTTCCTCACGTCTGTCTCGAGATCCCTGGCTGCAACGGCAATTTCTACGTGGGCTGCTTCAAGTTGAAGAATCGGCACCAGCTTGTAGAATGATAGGCATTGGCCAGACTTGCTGTTAATCCTTCGGTGCCATGCTGAAATGAAGAACGAATTGTTTATTATATATTATTTATATATTTTTATTATGTGTGTTATTAACCATTTGTTGTGAAGAATGAGTTGTTTATTAAAATATGTGTAAACACATTAACCACTTGCAGTCGAAAAGGCTGACGTGTCTTGTAGTTGGCATGATGAGCAATTGAAACTTATTTCAATCAAACCCTCCTTGGCCTGGAAATACTGTCGCTGAGAAATGCCGGTATTGCATGTTCTGTGTTGCCATTTGCCGCATGTGTCGCAGTCAACTGCTTGCTGACGAGGACGTACATTCATATTACACTTAATACACGGGTAGTCTATGAGCTGATTTTGACGGAGGTTGTACGAAGGCAGGATGAAGATGTCACGTGATATGGTGAAGTCAATTTCATTCAACTATATAGTCTAAAAGTAGTTAGATCTGATGCGGTAAAACAAACAACTGATCAGTTCTAACTGAAATGCACTCAGCAAACTTATCTAAACAAACATCGAATAGTTCTCACAGATCATATCAGCATCAGAAAGACGACTCTGTATATTCTACCGACTGTTATACAAACAATTGGTGCCAACGTGAACAACTGTCAAATTTTTTATTCGTTTTCTTATTGAATCTTCATTAATCATAATTCCTTATAGTGTTAGAACGTGATATTTGGATTTACCACGTAATTTGTAAGTAATAACTTCAATATATTCACAATAAACTTACCTTATCATAAACCTAAAATAATCTCATAAAATATGTCAAACAAACTAATGACAAAACATCATAAAAGTATTAACAAAAGTAATAATAAAAGTAATTTATTCTTGTAAAATATTCACTCATAAAACATACAAATAATCTCAAACAAAACATCATATAAGTAATAGCTTCATTTAATTTAATTTATTCATCCAATATATTATTAAAAAATATGTCCACATAATTCATAGAACTTAAAACATAAAATCTCCCGTCCCAATATATTGGTATAAACCTAGGAAGATTCGGCCGATAAAACCCGCCGAATCTTCACGGACCCTTATTTCCGACCTGGTTTATTGACGCGACCAATTATATATTTGGCATTAATTAAATCTATCGTTGTAACGAGCGGTTGTTAACTATATTGATCCCGGATAGTTCTGAACATAACAGTCATTTTTCAAACATTACACAGATATGTTAGAACTCAATGCACACTAATATCCAACACATACCTACTATGGACATGTTTGTAAAATTAAAAAAAAAAGATTTAATTTATTTTTTCAAAAGTTTTTTTGTCATAACATCAAGGCAATAAAAGGCTTACACGGCCCTTTTTATCCAATGCAACAGGGCCTGAGAACTAAAACCCATTTTATTGGCCTGATGATCTAATTTTAGCTGACCAATGCAAGTCCCCTTTTATTCCATGTCATCAGTTGAGCTATCAGAAATTTGTGCCAGGGTAAGAATATAATGTGAATGTTAATATTTAAGTGAACCTTCCACTTCGGCCATGCATGGGGTTCAGAGTTCAACGATAGTGATGGATATTGTTATCCACTGTCATGACAACCATCAGAAGGTGAGCTTTGATGAGGTTCTGAGCTAGGCATCAAGCTCAGACTGTGATACTGACCGTCGCCATGGTGATAGGGATCAGATTTAAAAGATAGTGACTGATATTATTCCTGCTTCATCTGTCCGCTGGCATGACGACCTTCAGTATACATTAATTGTAAGCTGACCTTCATCATTTTCCATTGAAACTTCCTCTTTTGAAGGTTGATATCTGACCAACCAAAACCTCATATTTATGGGCTCATGGGAACAAACTAATTATTTTTTGATACAGAAAATGTACCAATAGTAGTTTTATGTTGTCAAATCGGTCGGGGGATCTTTAAAAGTCTTCAGTGAACCTTCCGCGTTGAGCATTTAGCGGATCAGGATTATTAGTATTTCCTTGACCACCATGAGTTGAGCTTTTGTTAGCTAGACATCGAGCCCAGCTAGACTGTCAAGAGTTTTCATTGCCATGGTGATGGGGATCAGAGTTCACAGATAGTGAAGGGTATTGTTGATCGTGATCCATCCACCTGCTGTCGTGTCGACCAACAGAAGCTCCCGCATCACCATCATCGGTTTCCATTGACTCTATTTGAGATTCTGATGGATACTCAGTTAACCAATTTTCTCATCATTTATCTTATTCATTCCACTATCATCATTGAAAGGTGGAGCAAACTTACCACTATTATTACCAACCAGAGAATTTTCACTTTCCACCATTTTTCCACTTCGATGAACACCAGGCCTATTATCACCATCACTCTTAGAATAGGCAGCAGGGTTGTATGTACCTCGACCAGCAGTAGGTGACTTCTCTCATAATATTTTCAGCTTTGAGTTCTTCATTATTTTCATTTTCGGAAGGACAGTCCTTTTGATCTACTTTTTCATAACCATAACTTTCTCCTCTTCAATGTTCTGTGTCACCTTAAAGTGACACAACAATCTTCACCAATATACCCCGATTGACTGAAGCAATAATATATATATATACGGCGGAATCCCGCAGATAACTATTTTTAGCCACAATTCCAATCCGCGCGATCCGATTGGTTGGCGACCTTTCGTCACCAATTTGATACGATTGTTTTTACGACTTGGGAATAATAAATCCACTCTCATTCTCAAGACGAAGTAAATTAATTAAAACCTAGTTAGAACGTATATTTGAATTAGATTATCGGAGTTTTAACTCGGTGTATGGTGTGTAACTATTTATAGCCACAATTCCAATCCGCGCGATCCGATTGGTTGGCGACCTTTCGTCACCAATTTGATACGATTGTTTTTACGACTTGGGAATAATAAATCCACTCTCATTCTCAAGACGAAGTAAATTAATTAAAACCTAGTTAGAACGTATATTTGAATTAGATTATCGGAGTTTTAACTCGGTGTATGGTGTGTTGAATGGGAATGTTGGGTCGTCACATATGAATTCAACGATTATTGCCTGGAAAACTGGTCAAAACTCGTTTCGAATAAGTTCGTGTGTTGTTGACATTGTAATTGAATATTGTCAACAGCGGGAATTCTCAGCCTGATGACCAAGGAGCCGAGTGACTCGGGTCTCAATGGGACCTGTTGGAGAACCAATCGTTCAAACACGCAGATTTAAAAAAAACTGTGTGCGGGGTAGATACATGTAGCGTCAGACAAATGTACATGCAGCAAGTGCAATTTGACACTGAAATGTACTAAGCTATATATGCATGTATGGCTTTGGATTGGACTGGCTGCATTAGGCCTGCACTGACTTCATACAGGCCCTGCATATTCAAATTCAACAAGTCTCAACAGTGATCCCTATAGTATTAAAATGACTAATTTCAAAATGTGTGGCCCAATATTAGATATATTTTTTTGTTGGGGGAAGTGTAGATCATGCCATGAATGATCTCTACTCTGGGTAATATGATTATGAGAGGCCACATTCACATTTGTATTGAATTGCGCTTAAGTGCAATTGAATGCGCTTAAGCAAAATTTATTGCACTTAAGGGCAAACGATTGTGCATAAGTGCGATAAAATATTGTGCTTAAGTACAAATAGGGCATTCATGCTTAAGCATTATGAGTTGCACTTAAGCATGATTAATTGCGCTCAAGTGCAATTAATTGTAACTACTATCTAACCTACCCATAAAATATTAATTGTCATAACCTGGAGTATCGCCTAGCATCACAAGAAGAGCATGTGCTAATTTTAACCTTTTTAAATAAGCCTAGTACAGTTACCTCTAACTGTATGTGTGCAACAATCAAAGATAATCCATAATGCATAGCAAGAATGTGGTGTCACTGTATGAGGGTTTGCTCACTTCCAGGGGCGCCGGAAGAGGGGGGGGCAGCTGACCCCCCTGCCCTTGACCAAGGGGGGCGAGCGGGGGCAGGACTGACTTGCCCTTTTTCTGGAGACAGAAAATGCTTTTTGTGTGTTTAATCTCGTGTTTTTATAGCAAAATGTGACTTTTTTGGTCCAAATACCACCAATTTCACAAGGAATATTAATTTTTTGTCAATTTTATCACAAAACGGTGAAAAAAACCCGACAAATACCATTACAATAGGGATTTTTGCCACAATTAATTTATGGTTATTTTCCCGAGTTTGCGGAGAAAATGCCCTTTTTTGCGGAAAAGTGCCCTTTTTGTAGGCTCTGCCCCCCCTGCCCTTAGATGCTTCTGGCGCCCCTGCTCACTTCATATGGTGTACCTATTGACTTAAATTGGGTGAAAAACCCTAAATATTGTCATATTATCAGCATCCCTGTCCCAAAAATATGTGTTTCATTCCGGGAGCTTTGGTGTCTCACTCCTCGAGCTCTGGTAGTTTTATTAAATCAGCGTCTCTTGCACAGATCTAAAGTATGTCCATGTCATAAACTGTAGCGCGAATATGGTGTCACTGAGGACCTGCTTCCCTCATATGGTGCACATGTATATATACTCGAAAATCAAAGTTGCCCCAACTAATACAGAAGTCAATGCTATCACGAATTGCCTGAACTAAAACAGAAGGTAATGTTATCGCGAGTCTACCATATCAATAAAGAACTTAGACAAGAGGTGATATGTCAGTAAGAACTAAGGTTGAGTTATGGATAAACCTATTTATTCACCAGGGGTGTTTTATATAATAGTTACATATAACCATGAAATGCGCTTAAGATAAGTAGTCCGGGAGCTAATAGGGGTACCCTTGCACCCCCCCTGGGACTTAACTTCACCCCACTCATTTTGTTCCTTATTATGTCCTTCAACTTTTAAGCAATGTTAACAAGAAAAAAAAGTGGCCGTGTAGACTCCAGACAAAATGGCGTCCATCATGGCCACCGTTTTTCAGCCGAGACCCTAAGTCAGTTTATGCAAATTATAGCGGGAAAATCTTGTAAAATGTATACAAATGTATATATTTTCGTGAAGCTGAGACATAATGACACATTTTTGAGCCAAAATTTAAACTCACCATCCAAGATGGCCGCCAAAATGGCCACCGGAAGTTGAAAATATAACATTTTTTCACAAATGTCTTCTAGATCAATTCATGCTGTTTGGAACTGGTTGAGTAATGCAACTTTATTTTGTGTTTTGTATATTAACTGATCATTGGAGCAACGAAATATGCAATTATTGGGGTCCTAACCCCTTCCAATCCCTCAAAAATTCGACTTTACAGAATGCGGTATAAAATTTCACAAAAAATCACAATTGGGATTCTAGTCATATTTCAACAAGAAATGAACAGAACTTTGTAATGTAAGTGAGGCATATCATTAACTATTAATATTCCAAATCACTGGAACCAAAATTCTTACTTTGGCTCAAAATGGCTGCCAATATGGCCGCCAAAATATGGAAAATGGTAAATATTACACCAGCGTGTCCTGCAATCGCTTACAAGTTGTGGTTGATGTATAAAATTGGCTATTCTGCATTCTATACATTGAATACTAACATGTCTGATGCACCATGGTTAATTGTTACTATTGTCACCCCTGACATCGTCAAAAATATTGGACTTTTCTCTCAAAAACTTGACATAAATATGGGCAAAAATTCACTTTTCATGTTTGGACCATTTTTTCAGGTAAAATATAACTATCTTTCGATTGAAAGGTGTTTATTGTTTTGGTCTATTTTAAATGTATCACACTACAGTGTTTATAGACTTAATTGCTCAAGATGGCTTCCAAAATGGCAACCAAATTTGTAGAATGTTAATTTTTTACATATATCCCGAACATTCTCTGCATTATCCGAAAAGGTAGCATATTGTGACTCACTTGGTTATTAAACATGTTATTTAATTAACTGACAACTACATGTTCTATTCTGGTTGTCTCAGTTCCTTTTGGAGCATGACAAATTCATTTTAAAGTATGCAATTTTGCTGAGAACCTCTTTTGTAATTTTGGCCACATTTATTGAAAGGAAATGGGCAGAACTTTGATACAGAACTGAGATGGATCATAATCTTTGGCTATTCTGGTCCATTATGATAAAAAAAATGTCAACATGATACAGTGTGGATGCCAAGATCATAGCCAGGGAGTTACTCTATGATCATATGTGAGGTGAATAGGTATACATGGAGTTATTGTATGTCATGACTGATGTGAGTAGGTATACAATGAGTGACTATATGGTTATTAGTGGGTTGTCCATGGTAAGATGCATCTAGGTATACAGGGAAAGGTCATGGTCAGGTGTGAGGTCAATCGGTATGCATGGAGTGACTCTATGGTGTATGATTGTGTATATTCAGTACGGGTACAACCGGTGTACCTGTATGGTCATTGGTGTGGTGTATGGATATAGCTACATGGTCATCTATGTGTTGATTATGTATATATGGAGTGACTGTAAGGTCCTGGGGGGTATGTGCATGTGTTGTCTGTATGATCATGGATGGGGTGTGTGGATAAATATGGAGTGATTTTATGGTTACGGGTAATGTGTACATGGAATAACTGTACAGTCATGATTGAATATGAATACCTGGAGTAAGCTGGGTGGACATTATCGAGGGTGTGGTTATATAGGGAGTGTCCGTGTGGTAATGGTGGGATGTATATTTATATATCTCGTGGATGTATCATCATTTGTGGGTGTATAAGGCTTAGCTGTATTATCATGGATGGCGTGTATGATTATGCAGTGAATTGCTGAATTGTCATGTGTGAGGTGTATATGCAAGTATGGAGTGTTTGAGTGGTCGTGTGTGCGGGTTTTTTTGTATATCTGGAAGGGCTGAATGGCCATTAGTGAGGTTTACATGTATAGCTGGAGTAAATCTATAGTCTAGGGTGAGCTGCATATGTATATCGAGTGGTTATATGTCTATGTGTGTCAAATAGGTATACAAGTAGTGACTGTATGGTTAATAGTGAGATGAGAACATGTAGGTATACAAGACAGTAGTGACTGTATGGTCACAAATGTAATGAACATCTATACAGGGGGTGACTAAATGGTCATGTGTCAGGCGTATGAGTATACCTGGTGCTCCTGTTTGGTGACTCGTAGCGGTATGGTCATGTGTAGGTTATACCAGTATAACACGTGTTGCTTTATTGTCATGGGCGAGGGATATGACTATATAGCGAGTGGCTATATGGCCATGGATGAGGTGCACATGCATACATGGAGTGACTATAGTGACATGGATGGGGTGTATTAGTATATCTTGAGTGGCTATTCGGCTATGGTGTGACAAATAGGGATACAAGGAGTGACATGGCCAATGTTGAGGCGAATATGTATACAAGGATTGACCATGATCATGTATGAATGTTTTGAATAGGTACACACGGGGTGACTATATGGACATAGGTCAGATGAAGGAGTATACCAGGTGACATGGGTGAGGGTATGAGTATGAAGCGAGTGGCTATATGGCCATTGGTGAGGTGCATATGTATACCGGAATGACTTTATGGCCATTGTTGTGGTGTTGATGTAGATATTGATTGTCTATTTGACCATGCGTTTGGAGAATAGGTATACAGGGGGTGACCTTATGGCCAATGGTGAGATGAATGGGTATACAGGGAGTGACTATATGGTTATGGGTCATGTTTAGGAGTATACCCGGTGTGCCTGCATTGTGACGCATGGCTGTATGGTCATCCGTGGTCATGGATCAGGTGTACATGTATACAGTGGGTCACTATATTGTTATGTCTGTGGTGTTTATGTATATATGTAATGACTGTGTGCTAATGGGTGGCTATCGCTTTCCACGCTTAACACCCCCCATCTACATAAACATCATCAAGATGGAGAACTCTCTGACATGACCTCTTTATTGATTAACATACCCTTGAGTTATTGTAGAAAGCGATAGCCACCCAAGATACAACCCACCCATTACCACCAACATATAACCCACCCATTACCCAAGTCACTCCATATGTACATAAACACCACACAAATGACAACATAGTAACCCACTTTATATACGTACAACTGATCATGCAGCTATACTTGGTTATACCCGTACATACCACAAATGACGATACAGCCACGAGTCACCATGCATGAACACCAGGTTTACACCTACACCCGACGCATGACAAAAAGTCACTCTATGTATACATATTCACTACATTCACGATCATACAGTCACTCATTGTATACATATTCACCTCACCATGGACCATACAGCCGCTACATGTATACCTATTCGCCATACACATGACCATAGAGTCAATCCAGGTAAACATATTAATCTCAGTTCCGTCTCAAAGTTCTGCTCATTTCCTTTCAATAATATGGCCAGAATCACAAAAGAGGTTCTCCGCAAAATTCCATACTGCAACTTTAAAATCAATTTGTCATGCCCCATACGGAACTGGAACAAATATAATAGAACGTATTTGTCAGTTAATTAACTAATACGTAAAATAACCAAGTGAGTCACAATTTGATATCTTTTTCGGATAACGCAGAGAATAATGTTCGGGATATGTTAACTTTTAACTTTTTACAAATTTGGTTGCCATTTTGGAAGCCATCTTGAGCATTTCAGTCTTTAAACATCACAGTGTGACACACGTAAGATAGACCAAAACAATAAACACCTTTGATACCAAAGATAGTTGCAGTTTACTTGAACAAATGGTCGAACCCTGAACAGTGAATTTTTGCCAATATTTTTGTCAAGTTTGTGAGAGAAAAATCCCATATTTCTGGTGATGTCAGTGGTGACAATAGTAAAAATGATCCATGGTGCATTAGTCATGTTAGTATGCAATGTATAGAATACAGATTAGCCAATTGTATACATCAACCACAACTTGTAAGCGATTGCAGGACACGCTGGTGTAATATTTACCATTTTCCATATTTTGGCGGCCATTTTGAACCAAAGTAAGAATTTTGGTCCCAGTGATTTGGAACATTAATAGTTAATGATATGCCTCACTTACATTACAAAGTTCTGTTAATTTCTTGTTGAAATATGACTAGAATCCCAATTGTGATTTTTTGTGAAATTTTATACCGCATTCTGTAAAATCGAAATTTTGAGGGATCGGAAGGGGTTAGGACCCCAATAATTGCATATTTTGTTGCTCCAATGATCAGTTAATATACAAAACACAAAATAAAGTTGCATTACTCAACCAGTTCCAAACAGAATGAATTGATCTAGAAGATATTTGTGAAAAAAGTTATATTTTCAACTTCCGGTGCCAATTTTGGCGCCCATCTTGGATGGTGAGTTTCAATTTTGGCTCAAAAATGTGTCATTATGTCTCAGCTTCACGAACATATATACATTTGTATACATTTTACAAGATTTTCCCGCTATAATTTGCATAAAACTGACTTGGGGTATGGGCTGAAAAACGGCGGCCATGATGGACGCCATCTTGTCTGGAGTCTACACGGCCACTTTTTTTTCTTGTTAACATTGCTTAAAAGTTGAAGGACATAATAAGGAACAAAATGAGCGGGGTGAAGTTAAGTCCCAGGGGGGGGGTGCAAGGGTACCCCTATTAGCTCCCGGACTATAGCCAATTGATTGCGCACAGCAAGATTGATTGCGCTTAAGCACAAATAATTATGTTTTCAAGAACAAATTACTATGCTTAAGCGCAATCGACTGCACTTAAGATCAATGATTGCGCTTAAGAACAATGATAAGTTCAAGTAATTCTGCTTAAGTGTAATTATTTTTGCTTAAGTGCAATTAATTGCGCTCAAGTGCAATTAATTGCGCTTAAGCGCACTTCATTACTAAATGGCAATTTGGCCTCCCAGAGGCTAATGCCCGTAGAAATCATATTGTACCAGTGAAAAACCTGGGAACTTTTTGAGGTTTTGATAGGGAACCTTATAAAGCTGAAAAAATAACACGGGAATATATTTCTTTGTTAATACCTGTCGCTTAACAGTTTATTCATAAGTAGGCGAAAGTGCCAGCTCGAGATGACATTATTTAACAGACTTGATGGGTGAGTTTGCTATGCGCACTTACAATCATGGAATTTCTTCAGGGTAATTAATTCAGTGTTTTTGTGATATCAGCTCACTAAAGCCACAAAAAGAATGCATTTTCGAGCTGGGACCACCCCATACTTTGAAGTTGATTATCATGGAACAATTATAAACAAAGAAATATGTTCCCTGCCTTGTTTGTTCAATGTTATAAAGTTCCCTATCAAAACATAAAAAAGTTCCCAAGTTTTGTACTGATGGAATAAGATCTCTACAGGCGCTAAGCAGAGTAAAGATTCATGGCATGATCTAGGGGAGGGGGTTTCTTCAATTTCAACTAGATAGCTCCAGGCTGTTGACTCAACATTCAACAATAATTTAAACAAGGACTAAATCATGCCAGAAGCTGGGGTTTGTCCCACAAAAATATTCATGATTGCCAATTACTCAATTAATAAATTCAATTGCAAGTCTATCACAGCTAGTGACAGTCAATTGTGATATTCAGTTATTAACAGACTTTTTAATTATATTAAATTTAATTCATTAGTGAAAATTCATACATGTGTTAAGTACCTTAATATTAATAAATCATTTAAAATAAGTCTTCTTAAATATATCTCTTCATAATATTGATGATGTCCCTCCCTCCCATGGCAGACCCCAGACTCCTATTCTGAATACTAATAACAAATAGGTGATGTTTCTGTGCACCAGCAGGTACCAGATAAGAAAATATGGATAGTGACAATGGAGTGAAATCTCCTGGAACTGTATGATATATCTCACTGAGAATAATTGTCATTGAGCATCAAATTGATTATTTTTTGGTCAAAATGACATATTTTGATATTATTCAGTCTTATACTTCTTGATGAGCTGGAGTTATGGACAATACTTCAGCAGCAAAAATGTAATTATTTTCATATTTATAATAGTGTGAAATAACCATGGCTTCTATCCTATATTTTTTGTATCCGGTACTCATGATTCACCTCTGTTATTCATGATTTATGGCAGGTGCTAGTACATGTATAACATCAGTAGTCAGAGTAATCAAAACTACAGTAATGCCCTAATTAGTCGACTCCATAACCACAGCAGAATTATGGGTAACTTTTCAGGATTTAGTCGGAAATATGGCTTGTTGCCATTCATCGGAAATCTCTCCCATATAATAATGAAGTGGCAGTATCTCAGAAACAGAACATTAATTTGATTTGGCCTTACTAAACTCAGCAGAACCACCACCATCATAGTACAGTAATGCCCTAAATAATTGACTCCTTAACCACAGCAGAATTATGGGTAACTTTTCAGTATTTAGTCGAAAATATGGCTTTCCGATGAATGGCAACAAGCCATATTTCCAACTAAATCCTGAAAAGTTACCCATAATTCTGCTGTGGTTAAGCAGTCGATTAATTAGGGCATTACTGTATGTGGTTCATTTATGAGACAAAATACCAAACCTGGAGGGTCGGAACTAAAACTAATTACAACAAAAAATGTCTATTTAGGAATAAAATCAATTAACCCTTTAATTATGGGAGCAGCATTCACCCTTCCATGATTGGAGCATTGGAAATATTGCAAAAAACCATGTGCTAATGCATTCTCTTATATATGGTAGTTTCCAGTAGGGATCCTAGAATATGTAAGAGAATACATTACATTGGCCTAACAATATTTACCTTGACCTTGTAAGCCAGTGCATTCTCTTATATATGTGAGGCTACCTAGTATGGTATCTGCAAATATAAGGGAATGCACTGGCACATGATTCATTGCTCCACCAGCGCAGTTCCCATCAAGAAATGGTTATATTATATATTTGAGTCTCCCAAGTCGTTCCAACTGCATGTTTTGTAGATTTTATTTTCCTTCTTTACAGAAGAAATTTAATCATTTACAAATTTCCGGATTCACTAATGATGGATTATCTCTTCCTCTAACATGTGTTGTATAGTTTACTGGTTATAAAATAATAAAAATAAGCTGGAGATACCATTAAAATACTGGAAATTGATTGTATACTATTATAATACTAATTGATAGAAGTGTTTCCAGGCAAGGGTCTTCGATTCATATTTATTATGTTATACACAGGAAATTATAAAATAATTGTTAGAGAAAGAGATAATTATTAATCCATCTGTAAGAGTAAGGATTTTTCAAGTTGTGTGTTTTCAAGAATGGGAGTGTATCACACTGAGCCAAATTCAATATATGATGGTAAGATATTTTAAAAACTAGAAAAAAAATTAACAGCTTTTTCATTGTTTTAGTAATTTTCTGACTACAATGTAGATTGTGTACAAAACATATTTCTTTATTAGTCTATGATGAAGACAAAACTATTTTTGAACAAATTGTGTGTTAGACTTACAAACTAAAGGGATTTCCAAACACCTTGTGATGCTATCTTTTTACAATTTAAAGTGTTCTAAGAGGAAAGTTCAAATAATTTTGCACATTTCATGGCTGGAGCTTCCTGAAATTTTGCAAAACACTATACCAATGCATTCTCTTATATATGCCAGTCTCCCATAGGCAGACTCACATATTTAAGAGAATTCATTGACCAAACAACATTTATCTTGACCATGCAAGCCAGTGCATTCTTTTATATATACAAGGTGCCATATGGGAGACCATTATTTATGATTAATCCTTCCACAATTGGAGCTTCATGAATTTTTTTGAAAACCTGTGCCAATGCATTCTCTTATAAATGCGAGTCTCCCATAGGATGCCTTGCATATATAAGAGAATGCATTAAGCTAACAATACTTGTATTGAACTTCTAAGCCAGTGTACTCTCTACTGATTGTTTTTTTCTATTTATGCCCCAACATTTGTTAAACAGACAAAAATACAAAAAAATGTCATTTTTGGAAAAGTATCAAGACTGAAGGATTAATCTCAGTCATAAATATTTTTTTCCTCACTGAAACCCCACTGTGAAAATATTTCAGTGAATTTTGTGTTAACTAAAGCTATTGTTCTTGTTTAATATTACAGTTTTCACCACTTTTACATGAAATATTAAAGGGACCAATGCACTCGCAGTGCGGCAGTGGGTAAAATGTGCAAATATATTCGATAAAAACATCACCTATTAGAAGAACATGGAGAAATAGATCAACTTGGCTCGATTGGCTTAAAGATGGATCATCTCTTCCTAAAATGTTTTCTACAATTTCTAGGGTATAAAATAATAATGATAAGTCAAGTTGTCAAAGACACCAGTCCAGAAAAGCTTCTATCATTTAATATAACAACTGATTGATAATCAGTTGGGACAATCTTTTTTTTTACTATTTTCCTGCTTGCTATGCTCCGAACGTTTCCTCAAGCAGTAAAATGTCACAAATTATTTGTAGGTATACTAGTATATATACCAGAAAATTCAAAATAGAATGAACAGTAATTGATAGAAGCATTTCCGGACATTATTTTATACCCAGGAAAATATATAAAACTTGTAATAAGAATATATAGACCATCTTTAAACTGTAATCAAAATATGAAACAGAGATTATTCCTTAAGAAATAATTTCAAGAGAGGGCACTGATTTTCTAACCTTTCAACTCAATCAACCTATATAATTTGGAGGCACAAGTTTGAAGTCAGAATCACTGAGTGCATTCTATTTACAACCGAAGGGGTTCAGAAACTTTTTTTTTAAACTCAATATACATGTGATTGGTATATACACATGTATGTACTGATAACCTATTTTAGTATGAAATTTTCTCCAGTCTTCATATACGCTATTACCATACGCTTGTGTATATATGCATTTTGTTATGAGAGGCCAAAAGTAACAATTATCGGTGAATCACTCATCTATAGAGAAACCAGGTTCATTTTAACTTCAGACTGTCAGGGAGATGGCGACAATGTCACAGTGGGGTTGTCTCCCCCCATAAATGTTTCCTTCCAAGTGGCCAGTTTCATACCGGTATAATCTGGATTAATCGTATCATTTAGTATAAGGTATATTGCAGTCTGATAGATATCCAGACTCGTAAGAAAGAAATGAAACACGGTCTAATTTTATTTAGACTGGGTCTATTGATATGGTTTTTTCTTAAATAACGTGAACTTTGTTGTCACAATTTGGGATTTAAAAAAAAAAAAAAATGTGTCCAATTGGCGCGTTGTCATCAAGCAAAATAATTGAAAAATAATTTATTATATATGATAAACAAGCATAATTTTTAAATATTTAAGCAATAGCTCCTTGTTAGCATTGTTGAAAACACTCCACACTGTTGTTCCCCTCGCAGAGCAGATAGAAAACCGTCAATATCACCGACATCAACAACCGACTGTTCCAGGTAGTTCAATTCCACAGTTGTTTTAACAAAGAAGGAGTGTTCGTATTGTGAGCTGCTCGGGTACGCAGAAGTTGGAACGATTCTGTGTTGTTACACACCTCCCTCTCCACCGGATTTTGACTGACACAGTCCTAAAAAAATTTTGGCTGTATTTCCCTTGTGTCTTTCTTCTCGTGTTCTAGATAATCAGGCTTTAGGCAGGGCTGAAACCAACCCCTTGACTATTTTGTGGTATTGAACCAGTCACTGTTCTTTCCTTCATTCTTCGAGGGGTGGTAGCTTTACCTCAAACAGCATGCCTGTGACTGATCCATCATCTCGTCTGTATTTGTTCTTTAAGTCAACATGCCCGCTTTCGCAGATTGCTGCTTCCAGCAAGGAAGGATACGCACTACGTTCATGACTGATCTAGAGTTGCACATACTTCCGAGTGTGACTTGATGTGGTATTGAAAACAGGTATTTATCTGGCAGGTCCGATTGGAACTTGTATAGATGTTGGTGTATTTATTTTAGAATTTTATATTCAATATTGATATTTCAAATCTGACAAATTAATATGTAGGTCAAGTGATGTAATTCCAGAAAACATTTATCAAAAATATATTTATTGCAAAATTTTATAATTTACAAAGCGGACCCACCAGATAAATACCTGCTGTTTCTTATAGTACCACATCAAGTCACACTCAGAAGACTGAGAAGTATGCAGGTATGTGCAACTCCGTAACTTTCAGAATTTTGCTCCGCAGATTTGCATGGAAATCCACGATTCCACTGTGACATTCACTTCCCAAAATCCATGGCGGAAGACACCCCATTCGCTGCTCTTTCCAATTTTTCGGCATCTTCGCGCTGACGAAAACGTCTTATTTGATCGCATTTTGCCAATTTAAGCTCAATATATATCGTCTTTTTCTAACGATATCCTGAAACCATGCTTGCTGTCACTGACAAAACACAGGCAATGAGGTATACCCCCAATCTATTTATAGCAATCAGGGGAGATAAACCATGCATGCAGTTTGCATAAGCGTTAGGAACAGGCAGTGAACAGCTGATTTCAACAACAACAACATGGTGGCGATTATTTTTGAGTCACTTTAATCATTATGTACAGTTGACATCAAAACCTATACAGTACGTTGGCTTCAACAGAGAAATAAGAAACACCTCCCCTCAATTTCCTTAAGAAAACATACTAAAGTTTCCGATGGAGGAAGCAAGTACAATAAATATAGACCCAAATAAGTATAATGAGGTGGACATTTTTGATAAAATTAATATACACACATTTATTTATAACAGTAGAGTAAACAAAATATTATTTTTAAAAGTATAATACATTTTTCCTTAAAGAAAGCCTGAACACTGAACTATATGGATATATGTCCTGCTTTTGTAAACCATAGTAGGAAATGGGTTAACTTTTTGGTCGCCTACGAACGCTTATTGGCTTGCTCGGATCTGCCATGCATGCGCAGTCCCAATATAACTCACTGCACAGATTGAATTCTTCAGTTTATTTTCAACTCAATCAGGAGATTGGCGAGTTGCAGGGTTGGGAATGGCACCGCCATGGGAGGGCCCTATGATAGTTCAGTGTTCAGGCTTTCTTTAAGGAAAAATGTATTATACTTTTAAAAATAATATTTTTCCGCCAAAGGAAGCCTTCACACTGAACTATATGGATTAGAATGCAAGCCCAGGAGGAGGCACGAGTAATAAAGTTAATAGCCAAATTTTGAGTAAAGGTACTCTTCTAAAACAGATTGTACCATATATGAACTCTTTAATGAATCTGTTAGGATTATTTACGTGAAATAACTCATATAGTTAAGAGTGCTATATTGCTCAAATGTGTACCCCCCCCCTTGTTTTGAAACAAACATCCCATGAGGTGCCATCCAATTCATAGTTGCGAGCGAACTGAGCAAGTATAACGGAAGAAGAAACTCTTCGTTCTTCTCTGTGTCATCTTCTTCATTCGTCGGTTCTAAGGTCCCACCCGTCAAGGTCCCATGATGCTGGATCATGAAGGAAGGAGACTAACTCACTCTCCGCCTTAGCGACAGAACGACCTGCACAGGAGGAGGCCCACTCCAAAGATGGCGAGACAACCAACATTATCTAACCTCTGTTCGCCAAAGCAAAAAGGCAGATAACCTGATGCCCAATTTGTGGCACAGGTACCGATTTTAGAACCCATTAGGCCAAACGGGTTGTACAACAATAATGGAGTCAAGAATGGAGTCAAGCCATCGGAACAGAGGGGCTGCCAATGCCCGTCGGCCGGTGATGATTCATGCGCACATGCCTCGGAGGTACCGATGTATCACAAGATATCAATGCAGAAACCCTGTGATACAAATTTTTCGTGTATATAAATATATAAAATGATATCTATACTATATATTTTGAGACTTCCGTATATATATGTGTGTACTTTATAGAATCGAAAACGACTGCACCCATCGAGCTCAAATTTCGTATATAAGTGTAAAATCCCACGGACACCGCCGTGGTCGCGTTTTGGAGAAGCTCAGAGCACCGTTTCTCCCTTCCCAATCATCAAAATCACCGCAATCGGCACTAATAGCGTTGATATATAAAGAGCGTTCGTTTTCCGCAGTGTCTATATAAAGAGCGTTGTGTTCACTATCTACTTATCTGTATGACGGGAGTCTGATTGCCGTAGCCTGTCGCTCGAAATATTATGCAGAGAGATTTCACGACGGGAAGCGTTTGTTTTCAATTCAATGCAATGTTATCGCTCGAAATATTATGCAGAGAGATTTCACGACATTAGGACGGGTACGGCAGACTCGAAATATTATGCAGAGAGATTTCCCGACGGGAAGCGTTTGTTTTCAATTCGATGCAATGTTATCGTAGAGAGATTTCACGACGGGAAGTGTTTGTTTTCAATGCAATGTTATCGCTCGAAATATTATGCAGAGAGATTTCACGACATTAGGACGGGTACGGGCAGGTTAAAAAAAAAAGAAAAACAAAGAATGCGTCGTCTGTCGTTCCTAGGAAGGGGGGATTTCATCAGGTAAATTTTTCCGCCAGAAAAGAAAAATTTAATTAAAACAATTTAAAATTAAAAAAACAATTAAATTATAAAAAAGGAAAAAATTCAGAAAAAAAAAATATTAAATTTAAAAAACATTAAATTAATATTAAAAAAAATAATTAAAAAAATGTCATGTTTCTGACAAACCACGCCAGTGGCGGGCTAACCTGCTAGTAATATATATATCAGGGTGATATATAAGTCAGCATGAGACCATGTCAGAAGGCCCTACCAAAGCTGCGTCCATCAATCCAATGGCGGAGCCAGAGCACAGATCCCTAGCATGATCCAATGTATCACTAAATATAGATATATAGGCCCTCAGAGAACATGACTAACAGCCATAAGCACCGGGAGCTCATGTCCGAACACCACAGGTGACCAGAGCAGCCACCGGGAAGCAAACCGCTACTCTCAGCCTAAAGTAGGACCTCACGACCATTAGGCACCTGAGAGCAGTCCACATTCCCAGTGGAATACCCACCGCGATCTGATTTTAAGAAATGAAGGTGCGCAGACCGTGTCGATATAATGTACTTAGTATGTAGTTGTCTCTTTGACAACTGAAATCAGGTCAAATGATGTACAATGTAATCAGATGATAAACACGGGTAAATTGTCACGGTCACCATACGGAATATTCAGTTCTGGGCCTCTGCCCAGAACATCATGTCACTTTTTCCCCCAAACATGCAGCAGAACGACCTACGTGTGTGATAAGTAGGTTAGCGTGAAGCATGCAGCAAACTAGGGGAAGACCCGCTCTAAAAATGGCTCCCCTATGAAGGAAACAAATGAAATTATCATCCTCCTAGTAAAGGACACCCATCCCTTTATAATGTTACTTATTGAATTTTAATAGCCATGATCGAGAGGAGCTCCCCCTACCTAAGTGGTCCTGTTTAAGGAATGTTGAAGGAAAATAGGACAAAACTAGCATAGACCGAAGCTAGCAGAGTTGGCAGCATGGTTTCAGGCCCTTATGATCGGGAGTCTGGTGCCATGGGGTTGGGATCCACTCATACGGGGTGGTCCCCTGCCCGCAAGGAAAGGTCTGTAATGCTGGTCAATGAGCTTCCTCGAAAGCTGAGCTGGACAGCCCAAACGTCTTTGCCTGTTTTTATTTTTATTTTCTATGTGCCAGATAAGCAAATTGATATTGGTAATAGAAGTATGAAGAGCCATGAGATGGACTCTTTCGGAAAGGCTATTGGCAGTGGCTTCGTGACAATATAAATGATTTTCATGTAAATGTGCTTCATTCATGTGTGAAGTCTATTTACCAGTGCGTCAGTCGCGTGTCATGTAACTTGTATATCACAGGTAAGATAGATCGTGTTCTCAATGCCTTTGATGACGGTGGTACGAGTGCGCAGGGCGGGCCAGGAGGGCTTGAGAGTTCATAGTTCAGTAGGAAGAAGCCTATAGATGAGATAAACCGTGGAGAGGAAATCACATTCTGCAGCTTCTGCCTTACCGATGCCAGACTGTGACGACTGAAAAGACCCACAGTCTGACGTATTGTGTGCAGACGTGTCGTCATCGAAAGCTTCAGATGCCTTGGGGTGTAAGGATAGCATGTCACTCTCTGCCCTAGTATCGGAATGACCTGCAGTGTCCATAATGGACGACATAACATGAGAGGGAGGCCCATTCCAGCGATGGTTCAATCGAGGTATAAATACCTCCCCATGGGCATTTAAGCTACGGCCAACTGCTTGAGCAAAAGGCTGATAAACTGACTTCATATTCGGAGTCCAGTGTCGAAATGAAGAATCCCATGGCCAAAACGGGTTTGGATAACCGGAAGGAGGTGGAGCCATCGGACCGGGGTGAGCCCCCCCCCCCCCCAAATGCAGGTGGTCCCGACCAAGCTGAATGTCCTGTCCAAGCAGGACGATGGGTAGAAGAGGACGATGTGTAGAGGCCATCGCATCCGAACACCAAGACGGCTGAGAGGCAGGCAAGGCTGTGTCTTTATATAGATCGTGACCAGGGGGACCGGACTCTCTACCGCTATGTATGTAAGGGTAGGGCCACTGCCCTGCGCCGAAGTTGCCGTAGGCCGCCCAGCCGGTGTCGTTATATATACATTCGCACGCGATTTGGCAACTTCTGCACACAGAACCGCTCGTGTCGGTGTGGGACAAAATGTCCTGGAGGTCCCAAGTACCCCGTCATCGCCACCTCCCCAATAGCTGATTGTACCGCCGAGGCGCAATCTGGGGAGCGTGAACTGTTCCTGTCCGAGAAGAGATCATGACCGAGCAATATAAGCAGGGCGGTCCTACTAAACAACGAACACAAACGAACACAAACGATCACAAACGAACATAAACGAACACAGGTCCAAAAAGCGGAATAGAAGGGTGAAATTTGGTTTGTGGGTGCGTGTGGGTCCACTCTATGTGTATGTGGTGTTATTTCCAACTTTGATCACTTATTTTTTGAGTTATTAGCATTATTTGTATACAAAGCTACTAAACAACGAACACAAACGAACATAAGATTAGCCGTATTGCAAAGGTGTTAATTAACTACGGCTTACTCTTTGCACATCTGTGAGTTGTTTTTACTGCAATGTGATTGTCAGTTTTGTCACTGATGGCAATAAAACACGGGAAACATCAGAGGTCGGCGTTTTCTCTGGCAGCAAGTGGAGCGAACAAGTCAGATTTTATTTGGCTTAATTAGTTCCTTGTTGTCAGAGCGTCCACACGAGTGAGTTGTGCGGTAGCGACTTCGGTTGTATCTGCCCTCGTGGGGACGCCAGACTGAGATGGTTTTGGATTAGGCTCAGGACGGATTATGGAGCTAATCCCTGACGCCGCGTTGGCTGCTATACAGAGAAGCCGGTTAGTGGACGCTGTTAGTTGGTCTCTCCAAGCTAACAGGGGCTCTCTGGTTCTCTGTGTAGAATTCCGGACAAGAAGCTGGCATCCAGAAATCTTCTGCCGAGTACAGGAACGCCAAGACCCGCTGTACCATGAAGAAGGGGCCTCCCAAAAGAAAGACACCCTCACAGAAAAGAAGGGACGCTGCCAGACGGGCTAAATGGAAGAAGCAGAAGGGGGTGACTGTAGATCGGCCAGTCGCCCCTCCCTGTGTGGCTCAGCCGTCCAAAGTCATAGCCGGCGGGTCGAAGTTGTCTGAGAGACGCCCAGACGACTCGACCTGCATGGAGACTGACGACATTGAACCAGCTAGCAGGGACTCCGTGGATCTGCCGGAGGTCCCTGCTGTCGTCGTCGAGGCTAGCGGAGACAGGGATGTGGATACCACCCCAGATGTTCCTGCCGCCAGCTTCGACGTGGAACTGGACAGTTTTACACCTCGGACACCGGATTACCAACACATCCCGGTGTCCCCCAGCACCAACAACAACACCAGCACAGCCACCACCCGTTCTGTGGAAGAGATTGAAGAGTTTATCGCTGATACACAAAGATTTAGGGAAGAACAGAGATTACTAAGAAAACAAGACAAGGAAGAATTTGAACAGCAACGGAAACAAGACAAGGAAAAATTTGATCAGCGACAGAAATATTTTGATCAGCGACAGACAGAACGGGAAGAAGAACAGGCAGCTGTGATGCAACAAACTCAACAACAACTACAGCAAACAGAAACTCAACAGCGGAAAAAAAAAAGCCAAGAAAAAGAAATAATTCTATGTCTAGATCATTTTCATTCACCTTCACCAATTCATGCTTATGTATTACCATAACATGTATCTCATTAAATTCAAAAGTGGGTTGTAGGAAAGGGGTTCCGCCCCTTTCAAATCCTCTCGGGTCAAATCCCAAACCCCCCATAGTAGTAGGTCGGCGTTTTAATGCATATCTAACAAAACATTTGAGTTGCTATTTTTATCGACCTTATATATCGTCGTGTGAGAATCAGATGGTTCTATCCAACATTAATCATTTTGTTGGGAAATCGATGTTGAAATTTCGAGACGGGAATTACCAAGTAAATCGTTTTCAGTGTGTGTCGTATGTTTCAAAATGTTAAAGCTAACTAAAATATTATTATATCCGAAGTCTCAGTTCTAGAAACTCGCCAGTTTTATAATAAAAGACACTATACGAAAAATGTGTTTAGAGATAGAACCCTTTTGCTTACGAAACCATCGTCTCGCTTCCGGATCAGAGTGCACATGGAGATAGAACTCTCTAGCCTGAATTTTTCCTCCATTTTATGTAGGCCTATGTGGTTAAATTCTACAGCATGCAGTTAATCAAGAAATATGTTGTATTTTCTCTCGCGGTTTGTGAGGGGATTGTGTTAGAGTATATGAGCGAGTGGTCACTATTCTTTGCCATTTTGGGAAACGAATGGTTGTCTCTTTCAAAATGAACGAAACAATAATTTCCAATCAATCGATTATTTATATTATTCTGTCTTACTGTAAAATGTTTGTCAAATGTTTAAATATGTTATTATTTTGATTGGAATAAAATATGTTTACACTAAAAATATAATATTATATTTCAACTGTAAAACCTCAAAGGAATAGGAACAAAAAGAGGTTTGGAGCTTTGTCTCGCGCACAGTATCAGACAAGCCTGGGAAAAGGTTAGGTGCACTCTAAACTAGTATTTATTATTTTCCGAAGAAGGAGCGAATATTTTCGGTAGATACACGTAACAGAATTTCCCTAATAACCAATTTCACCAAAAACAAAAACATGAAAGCCAGACTGGTTCCATCCTTTGGATTTTCAAAGGAACAACTCAGTTAATAACTAACGTTGAGGTCTTTTGATAATGCTTTGGTTCACCATCTGGTAGACTGCTGGTCGCATTGATTTGTTCTCCAACAACACAATATTCTAAAGATGGTTTCTTGGTTATAGTTATTACCGTGGACGGGTACATGAGACATCTATATATAGTTCCATGCCCACAACATATGATCGATCAACACACGAAAAAGGTCCGAAACATAATACATAATACATGTATACGTGTGGTCTGAGATATTCTCGCTACACCAATTCAAATCAGAAAACAACTGCGCTTCCGCATTGAAATAGGAAAAAACAGACACAAGTCTGGCGAACTGTCATCTCCATTATAAAACACAACAACCGATCGAACTACATAAATTTTGTTCAACTTCATGTCGCTGCAATTCGATGTCTAAACTACGACGGGACTGACCTTACCTGTAGTATCTTAAGATGGAAGTTGAACAAATTTGATGTGCAACTTTTTCGACTGATAAAAATAACGAACATAATATCCTCTATCGAGGAGAAGTGGAAAATCGAACGACGAAATTAAACTTAGAAAGAACCATATGTATGTGTGGCTATGTGCGAAACAATAGTTCGTACTTCGGATCACATTCATACATGAATTCATACATACCGCCGACCTCTGATGTTTCGCGTGTTTTTATTGCCATCAGTGACAAAACTGACAATCACCTTGCAGTAAAAACAACTCACAGATGTGCAATTAACAAGGAGACAGAGTGTGCCATAGTTAATTAACACCTTTGCAGTATGGCTAATCTTATGTTCGTTTGTGTTCGTTGTTTAGTAGTTTTGTATTCAAATAATGCTAATAACTCAAAAAATAAGTGATCAAAGTTGGAAATAACACCACATACACATAGAGTGGACCCACACGCACCCACAAACCAAATTTCACCCTTCTATTCCGCTTTTTGGACCTGTGTTCGTTTATGTTCGTTTGTGTTCGTTTGTGTTCGTTTGTGTTCGTTGTTTAGTAGGACCCAAGCAGGGAAGGATCCAGAGATTGTGCAAATAAAGGCTCTATATCATATAGGCCGCCCTATCATCTGATTTTCATTACAATTTAGGTATTGAATTATAGAAAATTCCTTGAAATAATGAAAAATCCAACTTGAATAAATACTATCCACCTGGAATTTGAGAACATTTGGGACTCCAGAGTTTGAGCGTCCAAACCTGTAACAGGTATCAATCCCTGGATCCTTCTCTGAAATTTACAAGCCCACTGGTTCGGAATGGTTTGCTGAACCGGCTGGCTGTATCTGTAGATATTACAGTGCAGGAACCAATTCTGGTTGTAGACGCACTGGTCCAGGTGCTACCATGGCCGATTAACTTTCTTTAAAACCTTGTGGTGACTCCAGTAGCGTTCTTTAACGTGCACACACCTAGGTGTGTACACGGAACAGCCATTAATGTCCGCACCCGATCGGACAGCGGAGTGCACCCACGACAACATACCTGGACAAATGTTGTAATGGGGAAAGTCGGCATTTTGCATTCGGATTTTTATTCAGTAATCTCGAATGAGACTTTTTTAGCCTGACAAACTTGGTATCGGACCGAGTTCTGATTTCTGTCAGAATACCCTGACCAGGTTGCGATCCCCGGTCCGCTGGCACATGGCTGAGATTGTAATTCTTAGTTACATGTACCTGTTTTGACATTGATAAACCAAGATGTAATCAACTTTAAGTTCAAACGTGACCAACACATCTGGATCATTTGTATTGAACCATAAAACAACAAAGTATTATGTGAAAGCATGTTGTTCATAACATTATGATAGATAGCGTCAGTACATGGCATTGTTCAATCTGACAAATTCTATCATACCTTATAGGTGCTATAATAATTCCACAGATGGATGTCTCACAATAATCGATGCGCGTCGTGAGGCCTTGAAATGGCGAAATGTCGATTTTTATAGTCTATAAATCTTTTATGACAAAATCGCCGCGCACCGCCTGATCGAAAACACGGAACAAATGTATGTCGGAAGTGAAACGGTTCGTGAATTCGAAACGATAATTATAAAAACGAACGCGTAGGCGACCAGTAATTATTGTATCGATAAATTGAATTTGTTGTCTAGTTGTTAAACGACAAATTCGGAAAAATACTCCCTTAAGCTTCCATTCGGTTCCGTAGCAGAAAATAAACTGAAGAATTCAATCTGTATGTGAGTTATATTGGGACTGCGCATGCGTGGTTGATCCGAGCAAGCCAATAAGCGTTCGTAGGCGACCAAAACGTTAACCCATTTCCTACTATGGTTTACAAAAGCAGGACATATATCCATATAGTTCAGTGTGAAGGCTTCCTTTGGTGGAAAAATAATGACAACAGAGTTTTTCTTGTCATAACTGGTCTTCATAAGCCTGATGATCATAGCTAGACCACATTCAGATGAGAACACCTCAAATTTAGTTTCAACTAATTTCAGATTACTACTAGTATGTTAACCCTTTGAAAACGATTGGCTGGAAAAAGGCAGCCTACATCATGTTTTGTTTTGTGATTCAACCAAGGGAATGTTGCATTTTAAATATAGATTTCAGTGTTGCATATAGCAACTTGGTGAAAACTTTTTGAGTGCATGACATCTTAAAGTGAACTCATTTATATTCTATGATAAAAGTCTTTTTTAATCGAAACTGGAAAATTGACCAGCTGATGTCATCGACTGAAACACTTGCCCCAAACAAATTATGTCAATTTACTGTTTCTTTGCAAAGAAAAATTGGTGATAACTATTTGTGGGCATGGCATAGCAAGCTCAAATACTAGTCAAATATTGAACGTACCGATAAAAATGTACAATAGTAGTTCTATGGTGTCAAATCGGTCGGGGATCTTTAAAGGTCTTCAGTGAACCTCCCGCGTCGGTTAAATGGCGGATTAGGGTTATTATTATTTCCTTGACCACCATAATGTGAGCTTTGCTGAGCTTCTGAGCTAGACATCGAGCCCAGACTGTCAGAGTGTTCATTGCCTTGGTGTTTGGGATCAGAGTTCACAGATAGTGGACGATATAGTTGATCGTCATCCATCCACCCGCTGTCATGACGACCATCAGAAGCTCTTGCATCACCATCATCGGTTTCCATTGACTCTGATTGAGATTCTGATAGACACTCAGTTTGAGCCACAGGAGAACCACTTCTCTCATCATTTATCTCCTGTATTCCACTATCATCAATGAAAGATGGAGCAAACTGACCACTATCATCACCAACCAGAAAATGTTCACTTTTCACTGCTCTTCTACTTGGATGAACACCAGGCCTATTATCACTCTTAGAATAGGCAGCAGGATTAAATAATCCCTGGGCAGCACCAGGTAACTCTTCTCTCGTATTAAGTACAATTTTCGGTCCTTTACTCTTTTCACATTTCACGGAAGCACTGTAGTCCTCATGATCTACTTTTACATAACTACTTGCTGTATTCTCCTCCTCTTCAATGTTATGGGTCGCTTTAATGATCTCGACTGGGTAAGTTTTTGAACCCTGAGCCACACCTCTCTCCAGCACCCTATTTGTCTTCATCTGAATCAAGGCAGGCCACACTATATACTCAACATATTTCCCTTTGGTAGTGTACTCTTTAAACTGAGATGTGAGAAATTTCTTGTCATCTGATATACCAGTTTCTGGATACAGGTTATTTAAAGACATCCACCAGGATAACTCTCCACATTTTCGCTCATATTTCCTCACTTTATCCGTCTCAAAAGAGCTGAAATTTTCTTCTGTCAAAAATTTGATTTCTTCACCAGTTGAAATTCCCTCACATTTCTGAAAATCAAATGATTGACAATCAGAAATTTTGAATTGTGAGAAACACATAGTAATGTTACTTAAAAGTATTGGTCCATACCAAAATAATTTATTACAAACTTAGTGGTTATTTATAAGGATTTCTCGGTGAATTAAAAGTAATGTCAAATACGTCCCCCTCATGTTGGAATTATTTCTGTTAATTAAACACGTATGAAGCACTCGATTTGAACTGTCAGTGTCGTATTTTAATGTGAAAACTTCTGACAACACAAAATTTTGGCAGGACAATTCGTGAGTGTTTACACAAACTAAATATCGTCACTTAAAAACTTATTTTTTCCTTTTAGAATGATTTTCGAAAATATCATGTATATACCAACTAGATTTACACATATCGCCGGAATATTCACTTAAAGGTACTCAATCCGTAAAGAGGGTCCCCATCTCAACAGATTCCAACAACAACAATCCGATCAGAGGGTCCTATAATACTATTTCTTTGGCTTTGGGGGTAAAACATATTTGATTCGAGTCGAGGAACCCATCAAACAAAGTTCAGAGTTATTAGATATTGATTTTTGAAATTTGTTATGTTCTCGAGATGAGTACTAATAATTGCCGTCAATTTCGTATCATGCTCGAGATTTTTACACCAAAACTCTATTCAAACAGACAAGGATGGATAACTCTAAAATCAAGTGGTAATAAAAACGCAATTTTGACTGAGATCTGGGCCAGAAAGTATTCCCGATAATGAAAAATAATAGATTTCTAAAATTGATATCTAACAAATCTGAGCTTTGATGGGTGACTTCCTCGAAGTTTAAATGTCTAAGTAATACTAGATATCAACATGAAGAGATATATATAAAGTAAAATCCAATATGACAGCCGGTGTCATGTATTTTAATGTAATTCTGATAACTAGAATACTCCCATGTTGTGGTCATCCCAAAGATCCATGTGAAGTTCAGTAATAATTGGACTAGTGGGGTTTATTCTGTCGGGTGTACCAAATTATTTAGTCATACAAAGAGTAAAATCCAAGATGGCCACTGGTGACCATGTTTTTCAACAAAACTTTGATGGCTCCCATCTAGAGGTCACCCCGATGATCCATATGAAGTTTGGTGATGATCAGATAAGAGATGTGGTCTGTAGGTGCTGCCCAAGGATTTTGTCATGCAAAGTGTGAAATTCAAGAGGACTGCCAGCAGCTGTTTTAGGCCGAGTTACCTCAAAATGACTCATTCTCATTTGCATGTCAATGCTAACAGCCATGACAAATTTCATGATCATCCAACCAAAGATATGACCTGTAGCCCATGCTAAAGGTTTTAGTCATGCAAAGAGTAAAATCCTAGATGCTGGCAGCCATGTTTTTTGGCTGAATAAACCGAAAATGACTCATTCCCATCTACATGTCAATATTAACATCCATGACAAATTTCATGATGATCAAACAAACACTCCGGCCTGTAGCCGATGCTAATGGATTAAATTTTGAAATCCAAGATGGCCGCTGATGGTCATGTTTTTTGCTGAATGACCCCAAAATAACTCGTTCCCATCTACATGTCAATATCAACAGCCATGATTTATAATGACAGTGTCAATGACACTGTAGCTCAACTTGTAAAGGGAATAATTTCATGTGCTACAGTCAATGGAGTGATTAGGAATGTGTTAAGTTGAAAGGCCTAGTTATGCAAAGAGTAAAATCCAAGATGGCCACTGGCAGCCATTTTTTTTTGCCGAATGACCCCAAAAAGACTCGTTCCCATTTACATGTCATTGTTAACATCCATCGCAAATTTCATGATGATCCGACAAAAGATACGACCTGTAGCCTGTGTCAAAGGATTTAGTCATGTAAAGAGTAAAATCCAAGATGGCTGCTGGCGGCCATTTTTTTTGGCCGAATGACCCCAAACTGACTCCTTCCCATCTACATCCGACCAAAGATACGACTTGTAGCCCGTGCCAAAGGATTTAGTCATGCAAAGAGTAAAATCCAAGATGGCTGCTGGCGCACATGTTTTTTAGCCGAACGACCCCAAAATTACTCGTTCCCATCTATATGTCAATGTCAACAGCCATGACAAATTTCATAATGATACGACCTGTAGTCTGTGCCAAGAGATTTAGTCATGCAAAGAGTAAAATCCAAGATGGCTGCTGGCAGCCATGTTTTTTGGCCAAATGACCCCAAAATGACTCCTTCCCATCTAGATGTCAATATCAACAGCCATGACAAATTTCATAATGATCCGTCCAAAGGTACGACCTGTAGCCCGTGCCAAAGGATTCAGTCATGCAAAGAACAAAATCCAAGATGGCTGCTGGCGGCCATGTTTTTTGGCAGAATGACCCCAAAATCACTCGTTCCCATCTACATGTCATTATTAACTTCCATGACAAATTTCATGATGATCAGACCAACACTCCGGCCTGTAGCCCGTGCTAATGGATTGAATTTTGAAATCCAAAATGGCCACTGGCGGCCATGTTTTTTTGCCGAATGACCCCAAAATGACTCGTTCACATTTACATGTCAACGCCCATGATGAATTTCATAATGATCCGACAAAAGGTAGCCCATGCCAAAGGATTTAGTCATGCAAAGAGTAAAATCTAAGATGGCTGCCCACGGCCATGTTTTATGGCCGAATGACCCCAAAATGACTCGTTCCCATCTACATGTCATTATTAACATCCATGACAAATTTCATTATGATCCGACCAAAGGTAGGACCTGTAGCCCGTGCCAAACAATTTAGTCATGCAAAGAGTAAAATCCAAGATGGCTGCTGGTGGCCATGTTTTTTGGCCGAATGACCCCAAAATGACTCGTTCCCATCTACATGTCAATATTAACATCCATGACAAATTTCATGATGATCAGACGAACAGTAGGACCTGTAGCCCGTGCTAATGGATTGAATTATGAAATCCAAGATGGCTGCTGGTGGCCATGTTTTTTTGCCGAATGACCCCAAAATTTCATAATGATCCAGCCAAAGGTACGACCTGTAGCCCGTGCTAAAGGAAATTGTTGACGAGTCACGCACACACGCACCAACACACACACGGACGACGGATACCAAGCCATGGCAATAGCTCAAACTTTACAAAGTAAAGTTGAGCTAATACTAATCCAACAGAATGAATGACTTGTAGCCCGTGCCATTCATGCAAGAGTAATATCCAAGATGGCTGCTGGTGGCCATGTTTCATGGCCGAATGCCCCCAAAATGACCCGTTCCCATCAACATGTCAATGTTAACATCCAGGACAAATTTTGTGATAATCCAACCAATGGTTTGACCTGTAGTCCGTGTCAAAGGATTTAGTTATGCAAAGAGTAAAATCCAAGATGGCTGCAGGCAGCCATGTTTTAACATCCACAAATTTTTGTTTAATGGTCAGACGAAAACACCGGTCTGGAGCCCGTGCTAATGGATTTAATTTTTAAATCAAAGATGGCACTGGCAGCCATATTTTTTTGCCGAATGACCCCAAAATGACTCGTTGCCATCAACATGTCAATGTCAACAGCCATGACAAATTTCATAGAGATCCAACCAAAGGTACGACTTGTAGCCCATGCCAAAGGAATTAGTAATGCAAAGAGTAAAATCCAAGATGGCTGCTGGCAGCTATGTTTCATGACCCCAAAATGATATTTTTAAAAATATAATATATATTTCCTTAAAGAAAGCCTGAACACTGAACTATATGGATAGATGTCCTGCGTTTGTAAACCATAGCAGAAAAGGGTTAACTTTTTGGTCGCCTACGGTAACTAATGGTCAGTGGCTTGCCTCGGTATCAGTCACGCATGCGCAGTCCCAATATAATTCACTGTACAGATTGAATTAGCCAGTTTATTTTCAACTCAATCAGAAGATTGGCGAGTCGCGGGGTTGGGAATGGCACCGCCATGGGAGGGCCCTATGATAGTTCAGTGTTCAGGCTTTCTTTAAGGAAATATATATTATATTTTTAAAAATATCATATTTCCGCCAAAGGAAGCCCTCACACTGAACTATATGGATTAGAATGCAAGCCCAGGAGGAGGCACGAGCAATAAAGTTAATAGCCAAATTTTGAGGAAAGGTACTCTTCTAAAACAGATTGTACCATATATGAACACTTTAATGAATCTGTTAGGATTATTTACGTGAAATAACTCATATAGTTAGAGTGCTATATTGCTCAAATGTGTACCGCCCCCCTTGTTTTGAAACAAACATCCCATGAGGTGCCATCCAATGCATAGTTGCGAGCGAACCGAGCAAGTATAACGTTAGAAGAAACTCTTCGTTCCTCTCTGTGTCGTCTTCTTCAGCTGTCTGTTCTAAGGTCCCACCCGTCAAGGTCCCATGATGCAGGATCATGAAGGAAGGAGACTAACTCACTCTCCGCCTTAGCGACAGAACGACCTGCAGACGGAGGCCCACTCCATCGATGGCGAGACAACCTAAGTTAACTAACTGCTATTCGCCAAAGAAAAAGCCAGAGAACCTGATGCCAAATTTGTGGCACAGGGATTGAGTTGAGAACCCATTAGGCCAAACAGGTTGTACAACGATAATGGAGTCAAGCCATCTGAACAGAGGGAGCCCTCTCTGAGGTACCTATGCATCACAGGATATCCGACAGAAATCCTGTGATACAAATCTTACGAGTATATAAACAGTCCTTCCCATGAGGAAAACACACCGAGAGCATTTATTTGCTCCCGTAATGCAGAAGACGGGTGTAATATGGCACCCATACGATACCATAATTGTACATGTAAGTTTGGTTTTTGCTCAAACCAAAAGTCATTGTGGAATAGACCTATGTCTAGTTACACTTTAATATGCCATAGTTGCACTGAGATGGTAAAGCAACTAAATAAACCTTAAAATAGTTCAATATTGAACCAACAATTACAGTCTCCATTAGTATTTTGTGAAGAAGGACGGGTGCGAATTTTAGCACACGTGAATTGAAAATTACGAGTGCATACGGGTTCGAGAGCAATCACTCCCGTCTCCTGGGAAGGACTGATATAAATATATAAAAATGATATAAAAATTATATATCAAGGTGATCTATAAGTCACAATGAGATCATTGCAGAAGGCCCTTTGGCTCTTTGACAACTGAAATCAGTTCAAATGATGTACAATGTAATCAGATGATAACCACGGGTAAATTGTCACCATGCGGAATATTCAGTTCGGAGCCTCTGCCCAGAACATCATGTCACTTTCCCCCCCAAACATGCAGCAGAACGACCTAGGTGTGTGATATGTTAGTGTGAGGCATGCAGCAAACTAGGGGAAGACCCCCTCCAAAAAGGCTCGCTGATTAAGGAAACAAATGAAAATTTTTATCCTCCTAGTAAAGGACACACATCCCTTTATAATGTTGTTACTTATTGAATTTTAAGAGCCATGATGGAGAGGAGCTCCCCCGACCTAAGTGGTCCTGTTGAAGGCATGTTTAAGGAAAATAGGACAAATCCAGCATAGACCGAAGCGAGCAGAGTTGTCAGCATGATCTCAGGCCCTTATGATTGGGCGGCTGGTGCCATGTGGTTGGGATCCCCTCATATGGGTTGGTCCCTGCCTGCAAGGAAAGGTTTGATGGCTAGTCAAAGAGCTTCCTCGAAAGCTGAGCTGGACAGCGCAAACGTCTTTGCCTGTTTTTATTGTCGAATGTTGATAGGACAATTCCGGCATATACCGAAGCGCGCAGAGTTGGCAGCATGGTTTCAGGCCCGTATGATCGGGTGCCATGGGGTTGGGATCCACTCGGACTGGGTGGTCCCCTGCCTGCAAAGAAAGGTCTATAACGCTAGTCAATGAGCTTCCTAGAAAGCCGAGATGGACAGTGCAAACGTCTTTGCCCGCGTTATTGTCTATTGTCTATAGGCGTGCAGTGCCATGTTAATTTTATTACCATGTGCCAGATAATCAAATTGATATTGGTAATAGTAGTATGAAGAGCCATGAGATGTACTCTGTCGGCCAGGCCATTGGCAGGGTCGTTGTGGCACGTGACAAGAGAAATGCTTTCCATGTAAATGTGCTTCATTCATGTGTGAAGTCTATTGACCAGTGTGTCAGTCGCGGGTCGTGTCACTTACCTATGAAATGTATATCACAGGTAAGATAGATCGTGTTCTCGATGCATTTTGAAGACGGTGGTACGAGTGCGCAGGGCGAGCCAGGCGAGCTTGAGAGTACATAGTTCAGTAGGAAGAAGCATATAGATGAGATAATCCGTGGATAGGAAATCACGATCCGCAGCTTCTGCCTTACCGATGCCAGACTGTGACGACCGAAAAGACCCACAGTCTGACGTATTGTGCGCAGACGGGTCGTCATCGAAAGCCTCAGACGCCTTGGGGTGTAAGGATAGCATGTCGCTCTCTGCCCTAGCGTCGGAACGACCTGCAATAATGGACGACAAAACACTAGAGGGAGGCCCATTCCGGCGATGGCTCAATCGAGGAGTAAATACCTCCCATGGAATTTTAAGGCTGATAAACTGAGTTCCAATTTTGGAGTCCAGTGTCGAAATGAAGAATCCCATAGCCATTAGCCAAAACTGGTTTCTTCTGATAACCGGAAGGAGGTGGAGCCATCGGACCGGGGTGAGCTCCCCCCCCCAAATGCAGGTGGTCCCGACCAAGCTGAATGTCCTGTCCAAGCAGAACGATGGGTAGAGGCCATTGCAGCAGAAACCCCAAGACGGCTGAGAGGCAGGCAAGGCCGTGTCTTTATATAGATCGTGACCAAGGGGACCGGGCTTGCTACCTCATGGATAGGGCCACTGCCCTATGCCGAAGTCGCCGTAGGCCGCCCAGCCGGTGTCGTTACGTTCGCACGCGATTTTTGGCAACTTCAGCACACAGAACCGCTTGCGCCGGTGTGGGACCAAATGTCCTGGGGGTCCCAAGTACCCCTGCATCGCCACCGGTCGCTTCCCCACTAATTGATTTAATGCCGCGGCATAATCGGGGGAGCGTGAACTGTTCCTGCCCGAGAAGAGATCCGACCGAGAAATACTACCTGGGAAGGATCCAGAGATGGTGCAAATAAAGGCTCTATATCATACTAGTAGACTATATCATCCGATTTTCATGTTTAGTTGTTGAATTATTCTTCTCTTAGAAAAATTTGTTGAAATAATGGAGAACCACTTTAATAATTACTATCCCCAGGGTCTCCAGAGTTTGAGCGCCCAAACCTGTAGCAGGTAGAAAAACATCCCTGGATCCTTCTCAGAAAATTACAAGCCCACCGGTTCAGACCGGCTTGCTGAACCGGCTGGTGTATAATCGCAGCTATTGTTCATTAGACCTACCGCCATACTTAAAGTAATTAACCACCAATAACGTGGTGTCACCCAGTTAATATGGTGGTACTATACCGCGGTATCCTCCAACACCGCGGCACCGATACCGCTTGTTAACGCGAACAAGCATGCGCGAGTAAATACCTCCCCTAAAAGAGTTCCATGAAAATCACCGCGGTATTCCACAAAATTAATGCGGTGCCCGCTAAAAGACCACTGTATCATCACCCAATACCGTAACTTCACGCCATGACCGTCTCGATACCGCTACCGTTTATTACCGGTATCACCGCGGTCATGACCGGGGTATCACCCCGTTTCTCTGGTCAATCACTTTGAGAATAGCGGTATATACAAGGTAGCTATTAATCGACATACCTCTATGACATGGCTGAGATTTATTCGTAGCACTACGGTACTACTGTCATATGAAGTTATTGTTATGCATGTGACATTGATAAACCAAGATCTAATCAACTGTCAGTATTCTTGGGTAGATTGTAATCAACTTCAAGGTCAAACGTGATTAACACATCTGGATCATTTGTATTGAAACATAGTATTATGTGAAAGCACGTTGTTCATAACATGACGAGAGATAGCGTCAGTAGCGATGGAATTATTGTTAAATAAATTTCCACGCATTAAAACGTCAAAATAATTCCCACGAAATTATGATATTTCCGGCGGAGAATCACGTGGCATTTTTGATATCTGACAAATTCAATCATACCTTATAGGTGCTATAATAATTCCATAGATGTATTTCTCACAATAATCTGTGCGCCTCGTAAGGCCTTGAAATGGTATCTGGTTTTGACATTGATAAACCAAGATGTTAATGTTATCAACTTTAAGTTCGAATGTGACCAACACATCTGGATCAGTGGTATAGAACCATAAAACAACAAAGTATTATGAGAAAGAATGTTGTTCATAACATTATGATAGATAGCGTCAGTAGCGATGGTAATTATTGCTAAATAAATGTCCACGCGTAAATAAATTCCCACGAAATTAGGAGAGTTCCGTTAGCGAATCACGTGGCATTTTTTATATCTGACAAATTATATCATACCTTATAGGTTCTATAATAATTACATAGATGAATTGTTCACAGTAGTCTATGCGCCTCGTAAGGCCTTGAAATGGCGGCTGATTATGGCGAAATGTCGATTTTCATATTCGAAAATTTTGAAGTCAGCCGCCTATTCGAAAAACACGAACAATTATATGTTTGAAACGAAACGGTCCGTGAATTCGAAACGATAATTATAAAAACGAACGCGTAGGCGACCAGTAATTATTGTATCGATAAATTGAATTTGTCGCTATTGTTAAACGACAAATTCGGAAAAATACTCCCTTATGATCCGTTCGGTTGTAGAAGAAAAATAAACTGGCTAATTCAATCTGTACAGTGAATTATATTGGGACTGCGCATGCGTGACTGATACCGAGGCAAGCCACTGACCATTAGTTACCGTAGGCGACCAAAAAGTTAACCCTTTTCTGCTATGGTTTACAAACGCAGGACATCTATCCATATAGTTCAGTGTGAGGGCTTCCTTTGGCGGAAATATGACTCGTTCCCATCTACATGTCATGTTAACATCCATGACAAATTTCATGATGTCGGCTGTGCTAATGGAAATTGTTGATGGATATACACACACAAACGGACGACGGATACCAACCCATGCAATAGCTCATAGTAAAGTTGATCTAATATGAGGAATATTATACTGAAAATATCCATCGACTGCAAACCAGGTACTCAGTTAATGGTGGGTTCTCCCAATGACAACAAAAGTATGAGATCGCTTGCCAAAGGAAACCATCGCAGCCTTTAATCTTCATTGGCAGAGAGCAGCATACGAACGCATGATATTTTGCACACCATGACATTACCTGTCGAGCACACTAGAACACCGCACCACTACACAGTGACCTTATGTGCTATGCACTTAAGTTTTTCCAGTTTGCTTGAACAGCTACATTCCATGAAGATATACTCACTTGCTCAGCATTGTTGGCAGCTAGTTTACCATGGCGCCGAGTCCATTCCATGAATTCACTCATCTCGGCATCGTTTACGACTCTATGATCAGCATGATCTTGAAGGCGAAGATTAACCTGAATGTAGTATAGCAGACATGTGACCAACAATGAGCTAAAATCAAGTTAGCTGAAATTTTTATACAACTCAAATGTAAAGAATGACCGAATGACCCCAAAATGACTCGTTCCCATCTACATGTCATTGTTAACATCCATGACAAATTTCATGATGATCCGACCAAAGATACGACTTGTAGCCCGTGCCAAAGGATTTAGTCATGCAAAGAGTAAAATCCAAGATGGCTGATTTACAAAGTAAAGTTGAGCTAAAAAATTAGCTGAAATTATTTAATTAACTGATAACTGCATAAGTATTGCGATGTCTTTCACCATCATGCGATGGGTACCTGGAACCTTGCAGAGAATAGTAATATGAGACACATTGTTAATTGAACATCACTCCTTTCAAGCATTGTATAATACATGTAAAAAGTTTTGACAGCGAACATTATAAAGTCGAAAAAATAATGTGGGAATATTTTATTAGTTATTATCTGTTCTTTAATAATGTACTTCGCTGTAGGTGAAGGTCCAAGCTCAAAATTGCATGGTTTTCCATGACATTTGTGAGCCGATATCGCAATAATAATTGAATTAATTACCCAGGAGAAATTCTATAATTGTAAGCGACGCGAAGTAAAATCGCTCTCAAAGTCACTTAAATGGTGAAATTTTGAGTTGGGACCTACAATAAATTACATTATTAAGGAACAGATAATAACAAAGAAATATTACCCACGTTATTTTTTCAACTGTATAAGGTTCCCTGTCAAAACTTCAAAAAGCCAGGTTTTGTACTGGTGGAATATGATCTCTGCGGCCGTTAGCCAGAGTAGAGATTCTTGACATGATCTAATGCCATTGCTTTTGGTGGCTATGTTTAATAATGGATTGTAGAAAAAAATTGATGGCTCCCATATAGATGTTACCCCAAAGATCCATATGAAGTTTGGTGACAATCAGATGTAGCCTTTAGGGTTTGCTGAATGAAATTGTTGACAGATAGATGCATGGATGCATGCAAGCCATCCCATGGCAATAGCTCAAACTTGAAAAGTTGAGCTATTGAGAGGTGATAATTATCGGCAGATTTTTAACCCATCCCTTGGAGATAGTAAATTACTATCGGAATCATAAATTAGAGTTTTGATGTTGAATTATAGAGTTTACTGTTATGTAATATTATAGACAAATGTATATAATAAAACAAATTATTAGAATTTATGGCTCAAATAGGGAGACTCACATAAGAGAATGCATTGGCACTGTAATGCTGCACCAGCACCAGAGTGAATTTTTGTCGAAAAAAAGGGCCATAACTCCATTAAAAACAGTTTGATCAAACTCATATTCAAACTTGATCTGTATTTTGGGCTAAATTATATACAAAACTTGGTTGTGATCGGATAGAAAATGTTTGAGTTATTGCACCATGCGAAAAGCGTCTATAGACGAACAGATGGATGAGAGAGGGTTGGACGGACGATGAGTGGTCAATCCGGATGTCGACACTATGTGTACCATACTATGGTGTGGGTACACATAAAAATATGTCACCACAATAGACGTCAGAAATCAATTATGCTAGACAGATCAAAACATATGCATACAGAAGATTTCTAGTTTCAGCATTTTGCTGACACATACCTTAAGGGAGAACGTATACTAAATCTGGCTATTTATGGGACCAACTCCAATTATACTCAACAGAATATATGCAACGAATAAATTAATTTGAGCCATGGATGAGTGCAAAATACCGTCACATGCTCTATGAACAATGGAAATAATTATTACATTGTAATTTTAGTGTTGAAACAACTAGGATTTTTCAAAAATAAAAAATTGAGTTGAGTCTAAGTGGACTAATCGTCAACCCCATTCCCATCGAAAACTTCCATTTTACTATGTGGCTATTGAGTACTATAAAAGCACTGCGAGATAAGTGCTGTTCCCATTTTTCACAGTTGTTAGACAGAAAGACGGAAGACAGAAACTGGAGGCCAGTGCTACTAAACTTGTATCCACCCAGTTAATTAATAGTAGGTGTCTTGGCTAGCTATAGTTTCATCATGTACAGGTTTCTTGTTTACTCTTTCAACACCGCAGACCGCTTCAACGGGCATGACATAATTTACGTTCAACACCGCTTTAGCGGACAGAGAATAATTTTCGGGAATAACAGGCAATAATATCACGTTTGCAGGGATATACTAATGATTTTATTGACTGGCGACTTAGATATCATTTGGGTGATATTCTGTATCAATACTAATTTACTGTTGAACAGGTAAACCTGACAAATACAGCCACAATGAAATGTTCCGGACCATAATATATACAGTTCATGTAAGACGTCACAATTACTATTGTGGGGTTTCCCTGGGTTTTCCCCACAAATGTTGATGAAACAATGGCAGCAGGTGTGGTTTATTTATTCAGATACACATGTACCAATTGATCAAGTTTGTTATTGTTCATGACAAACACATTGCGATAAAACATGTTTATGAAATAAAGAAGATTGTTGCCCTTTCTAACGACGTTTTCTGTGGTAACCGTCTAGTGTCTCCTATTTTTCACGTAATGTTACGAAATTCATGCCATGCAATAGTGCGACTTCAATAATAATAGCTGTGAGTGCATATTTTAAGCATGATATTTACAGGCATAAACTTTTGGGAATACAATGAGATCATTGGCAGTTGTGTTTGGAAAGTTATTCATAATTGCTTAGCATTATTACAGTTGAATACACGTGGACCTTAATCCGGTGAAAATGGGTCTATCTCGGTTACATAAGGCCTTCTTGTGCATACACTTGGTCTGTTCTCATCACTATGCTCATTGTACGCCTTCTAATTTCATTCTTAATCACCATGTATGATAAATCTACGACATGTGATGCATGTGAGTTTGGTCAATATACTCATGTGGTGAAATATTGCAAATAACATTAACTGTAACAGAAAATATTGAGTTCAAATGAAGGGCTTCACGGTATATCGATATACATGTATTATCGAATGTCAATACATTTTTAAATTATCGTATCGTATTGACCCAAAACTAAATTATCGTCATCAACGATATATTTCCAAAGTTTAATACATTTGAATTAAATAAAACAAAACGTTTCATGTAGGCGCATTCTAACCGACAGTGTGATAACGTGCAAATAGCTGTGACTGTCACCCGCATTGGTGGCTGGCTAGACAAAGAGTCCGCTGTATTGCTAAAGGCGTTACAAATAATTAACGTGAAAAGAAGGCTACTCATTCAGTAATTGAGTTCGTTGATTAAACACTGTTGTGGTGATATAAGCAGTGTTTTCACAGGTTGTATTGTGTGTGGATAATCTGACGTGAAGTCATTTAAGTTAAAAGTTTGATGTTGGCGTGTCCCTAAAGCAGAGTCATTGTTGTCATTAAATTAGCCTAATGACGGTAAACTATTTTCTGTATATAAGCAACAAACAAATGAGAATTCGTACACCTCTCATGTTTACGATGGATCTCATTAGTAAAAGCAATGTTACTTCTCCTGTGTGGTCATTCTTCGGATTTAAACAAGATGCCAATGGTTCAGTAAAAGATGACAGTAAACCAGTGTGCCGTATCTGTCAAAATCTGACAACGGCACCCTCGACGAAATGCTTAATGTGGCGACATTTCTGGATCCAAGATTTAAGCGTCGATATCTATCCAAAGAAGAGTTTGAAAGCGTTAGATCAAACATCGCTGATGATGGATCAGAATCAGACACTATGTGCACCAAGGTGAAGCGAGACAGTGTTATGCATAAAGCCGATTGTGAGGAACTGGACACCAAACGGAAGAAAATGTTGGGCAGTTTGTTTGCCTTAGACAACAAGCGAGTAGTATCAACTCTTGACAACGAAATTACAAGTTATTGTATTGTTATACTCGAACACATTAGTCCATACTCATATTGAATTAATGACACACATAGTGACAGATAATATGCAATAAATGTATTGGTATAATTATTCTATTCAATTGAACTGAAGTGATGTGAATTGAAAGAACATCAAAGCGCGGCTGCCGACACCGTTATCTTTTATCGGTCATGGCGCAATGATGTTTATCTATTACAAAGATTGTCGATTTCATAACTGGTGTTTGTATAACTAATTCTACTAAATAGCGCAGCTTTTGTTTTAACTTTTAACACTGTCCTAGCCATTGTTTTTGATATTGTATTGTATCATTGTTATACTAAATCATAGTACCCTTACTGCTTGCTCAATTTAATGCAACTAATCGACTTAGGATTCTGGAGTAGACTTTTTGGTGAACAATTCCTCGACTAATCAACAAATTGTTTCATATATCATGAGTGTGTTCTGCACTCATCGATGGCTCAAATTCATCATTTTTGCATATATTCTGTTGAGTATAATAGGAGACGCTCCAATAAATGGCCGAATTTAGTGTACAGTACCACTTTAAGATTGTGATTCATAATTCACAGATACAGATCGTAAAAAGCAGAAGTTAAAATTATATTGATAGGCTTTTTATCTTAGTTTATTTTCCTGATATATAGGCGGAAACGACTATGAGGTTTCCAATTCCATATCCTGGAGTCGGTATTATAGAACTTCTAAGCATGTAAATTATATTTACAAGATTTAAAAGATATAAGACAGAGGTTCATAAGATGCTTCTATTGATTTTGTGCTAAGATAAAGTAATACTAATAATAATCCCATAATAAAAAAGAACATGTGATGTGTAGTATTGCCGACAATTGTACTAGAATATTACCATTTTGTAATTTATATGTCGTCGGTGAGATTCGAAGAGGTCATTAAAGTCAAATTAGCAATTGTTCAGGAGAGACGAAAAACTGATTGCAATTTATTTACGACAATTTCGAATCTGTGATTTTCATTGTTTCCATGTTTCAAAATGTTTCTTAATTATAAATAAGTAACAACTGATCCCACTTTGTGGAGGTTGTGCTTGAATGTGCTTGAATATAATCGTGAACGCGCTTGTCTTATAGGTTCTGTCTAATCTCATCAGGGTGTGATATAAGAGGAATGCCATTTCAATCCAATATCCACGACTCCATGACTCAGATGGTAATTCGAAAGTGTCACATGGTTATGCCCTTTTTGATTTGGATTTTTCTGCCATTCAGTTTTATGAATTTTTGTCACATGTCGAAAAAAATCACACTTCTGATTAGATATTGGGGTCAAAGTTTAATATACCCAATGTAATCGAGTCCGCTGATTTCAAATCTGCAATAACAAATTTCGCGCCAAAACGACCTCTTCAAATCTCACCGGTGATGTGTAGAAGTATTAACCCTTGGATAACAACAAACCATCATGGAAATTGCCTATATTCTAAAACGGCATTGCACAAATCCTATTTTAACACTGAATTGTTGATGATGAATGCTTTGCAGCGACACATAATGACATGCTGTGTGCTATTTTATATGAGTACATTACTTTATCATGCAAAAGTACATATCCATAGGTCATGTAACGGTTTGATTACCTACGGTACGTATATCACTACTCGCACTTGTCAATCGGAAGCGGCCTCAGTTTCATTTCTAATTAGGCTCTCGCAAGAAGTCAAATTTCTTTCCCTCTTCCTCTGTGTGTTCGATGCAGTTGGCTGAATGCACAGGGCGGGATGTTGGTTCCAACTGGAAGGGCCCTATGAGTTCAGTGTCCAAGATACTTGTGCAAAGGTCGACCCTTGGGCACAGACTGAACATATAGGCCATAACTGCGTCCATGACCAAAACCCCACCGACTGAGGTTGAGATCAAAAGCTAGAGTCCGAAAATGGAAGACAAGGCCCTGAATCTGACATAACGCCAGGAGGCTGGATGAAGAAGTACATGAAAGTAGGCATCTAGGAGATAACACTGATAACGAAGCTCCATGGCAAGCGTCACTGATCTCACCGTCTCTGGAGTATCCATAGTGAAATGCGGAGGATCAATAAACTAATTTATTGTGGACAGGTCGATCACTGGACGGTATTTTCCTGTACCTGTAAAAGGTGAGAGTTGAAACCTTGAGACTGGTGGTCGATAACCAGTTCCACGGCCTGCTTGAGCAATAATATCTTAATGTCGAAATCTAACTGACTTGCCTCATGACAATTTTGTGGACCGCTGTCAGGATAGGAATTGACGTGAGAGGCAGGGACCAAAATGTAATTTGTAATCCGTCTGTGATTGTGACGCAGAGCCAAGGATCCTGATGGAAAAGAAGTGTCCACTCTGGAGTAAAGAATGTGAGAAGGCCATCAACTGTATGCAGAACACCCTGAGGATGATAAGCGTAAAAATTGACGTTGATCATATTTAGTCTTTCCCCACCTTTGGTGCAATAGTAAGATGAAGGTCGCGAACCTGGACGATTGGAACGAGCGTGACCTGACGTGTGCTGAGAGGACTCCATGAGAGATTGAAAATTCCGGACAATCTGTCGTGCATTTGATTGCAGCTGATGCTTCCTATCGGACAGAGGAACCTGAAGAGGGTGGTGGAAAATGGTAACCCGGAGAGCAAATTCGCTGAAGCGAGAGGAGGATGAGACGATCTTGTGGTGAGTCTTAAAGTAGAGCTTTTATCTGTGGATGAAGCTCTCTTCTTAGATGGGCGGTCCACAAAGTTTACGACCATGGGACTTTTATTGAGCCATGCGATATCTTGAGCAATCATGTCATGAGTTTCAGCAATCTTGTTGTTGAAAAAGGCTGGGCACCTATCGGCTGACACAGGAGAAAATCCTGATGGTGAGGGGCAAGACCGGAGGGAGGCCTGTCATTGGAGTAGGTCAAAATTGACTGAGATAGCTGTAAGGGTGGACATAGCATGCCATAAGCTCCTGGAAAGGATTTTGGTCAAATCCGAAACATCTGTGGAATCAGACGTACTGTCACGGTCGACCTTGAGTGGATGTCGTTAGGTCCGCGAACGAGATAATCTTCAGAACCCGGCAATGTAGCCTCTGAGTAGACTCAAATGCTTCTTGGTTAAATAAATGGAACGTGGTTTGGGAGCCCTGATACTGGAGGCATCTTGCGTGAGGAGTGGACCATGATCTAAATTCACTGGACTGACGGTAGTATCATAATTAGCTCAAACATGAAATCCCAACAACTTCTCTGTAGGAGACCATGTACTATTAAGAGAATAAAAGTCTTGATTACAATGTTCGGCCTCCAAAGACTGAAACTGAGGTAACATGGTAGGAGCAACCACAGGGCTGGAATTGGATCAGTTAAGGTGTCAATGCTTGACGATATGCCAGGACATTCCAGAGGTGAGTCCAAAACGAAGGCAGCCAGCTTGAGCAAATATGATAAGTATTATTGGAGGTGCCCCCAGAGTGCGCCATGCAGTATCCCAGTATCTCAAAACCACACAATAAACAATTGCTATTAGACATTATTGTTGGTGTTGATGAATGATAAAGTAATGACAAAATAACAGAGTAAAGTGCAAGCGCAGGAGAGAGAAATAAAGTTGACTTACCTACTGAGGCCACTTCTGGTTGATAAATATGTGTAGTAATATATGTACCATAGGTATTTCGTACCGTTACATGACCTATGGTATGTAACTTCACAAAGGGTTTAGCAATTTTTCGTAAACTCTTCTGCGACGTGCTAAGCATGAGGGATAACCCAATAGTTCAGTGTCCATGACATCTTTTCGGAGAAACATAGCTTGTGTCTTTAATACATATCTGCAGGGAAAGCCATATAGTGGTGATAATTTCCATTAACCTACCTCAATTGAGCCAACAGCATCAAACGGGGAGCCAAGAGAAATGTTGAACGCCCCAATCTGAGCGTTACGAGCCTCCTGGCAGACAGAGAAACATTTCTGCAATTGTAAGAACTCTTTAGCAAAACCTATGAAACTATATATTTCTATGCACTTAATGTAACTTTTTTTGTGAGAAGTTGACAATGCTTAATCCCGTTGAGCAAGAGCTTTCTGGCAGAGAGTCTAACATTCTGCAATTGTAAGAACACATGATTAGAATCAAATAAACAAGTCGAAGTTGCACCTTGGGTGCTGGAATACCCCCAAGGTGATAAATTTAAACATGGGCAGGACAGAACCCAAATTCAAAGAAAGATAACTCTTTGTGCACTCTTATTGTAGTCGTGATTGGCAAACATCTATACCAAATTACATTCAGATCCGATAATCCTTGACTGAGACATCTGTGCAGAGGGACAAAAATCCAAGATTTCCAGATAAATAAAGAAGGATAACTCTAAATAAAAAATAATATGCAAAAGTCATTTCCCCTCATTTGAAAGCAGTCATGATGGTGAACCTCCATACCTAATTCCATTAGGCTGAGATATCTATGCTTGCAGACAGACCAAATAGAATGATTTCTGACAAACAAAGAAGAATAACTTTAAGATGGAAGATGAGAATGTCATGTATCTCTCTTTTGAAAGCAGTTATGATGATGAACCTCCATAACAAATTTCATTGCATACCGCTTAGGGTGGGCATACCGATGCATACCGCATGTGGCATACCGCTTTTAATAGGGTAGTCATACCCAAAGTAGAAGTCACCGGACCATGTTCATTTTTTATCACTTCAACGAACCCTTTTTTTAAACCTGCCTTTGTTTTGATTATCTCCACTCAATTACATTTAAATCTGATAACACATAGTTTAGACATTCATGCGGATAGAAAAAATATCAACATTTCTATATACCTTACTTGTATTTAAATTCGCGCAGTACTATTTTTCGAGCAGCCAATGGTGCGCGAATTTAAAACTGAGCGAAAAATAGTACGACTCCCAAGTTTAATCTAAACCGCAGTCCATATAAAATACAAGAGTGCTATGTTGCTGAATTTATGGTTGAATGGTTGAATAGACAATTAAGCCGATCCATGTATATATTTGCATTCCGCCAACCGCTATCAAGACCATTGCTCACAATGCCAATCGACTAATCATGGTCACATAGACATGGTTAAAATGCTTGTATAAGAACAACTAATATTTCAGGTCGCCACAAAATTATGATGTATGTAGTTACTAGTTTGTAAATGTTTGTAAATCTGCCGCGATTGTATTTATTATACACTTATACTAGTACTATCACCAGCAATGACTAAGAACTGAAACTGTCATCAGCTTCAAGATACATGTATATTAAACTATCACGAAAATATTTTTGTCAGTTTTGAATTCGCGCAGCTAGGTGCGCGAATTTAAAATGCGCGAATTCAAAACTGAGCGAAAAATAGTACTGCATGAATTTTAATACGAGTAAGGTAAACAAAGAGAAATAACTCTAGAATGAAGATTTCAAACAAAAACATTTAAAACTTCTTTGGAAGTCCTCACTACGGTTAACATTAATACCATATTTCATTGATATCTGATACCTTACTCGTATTTAAATTCACGTAGTACTATTTTTTGCGCGCCAATCGGTGCACGAATTTAAACTGAGTGAAACATAGTATGTCTCGTAACTTTACACCAAAACATAATGAAAATAGAATGAAAATGTTAATGAGTTACATGCACATTGTGGAATGTTCTATTGAATAGACCAGTATATATGCATGTGGACAACCTATCTCAACACCATTATTCACATGTAAAGTGATAAATCGTGGTAATTCTAACACATGTAAGCATATTCCATCCACTTATTCTGGGCACGAAAGCAAATCTCCATATACAAAGCCCTGGAGCAACACCATGGTCATACCGTCTGAATTAATTATTTCAATCCAACTACTTAATACACCTATACAAGTGTTGATGTTTGTCAACTCATATGCAGCAGCCTACAAGTGGCTGTGCATGGTGTTACTTCATTCGAGTTCATTTCAATCATGTCCATTTAACTATTTAAATACCAGAATGATTATTTGAACCATGCATAAACACACATCTTCAAAACAAAATGATGATGCAGTTATGTTCTATGCTCGATGTACAGTTTCGAAAAATGTGGAATTTAATATGCATGCATTCGCATCTTATATAATGAACGACTAAGAACTGAAACTCTCATCAGATGCAAGACCTTTAACCCATGACTGAGATATTTGTATGTATACAACAAAATCAACATTTCATGATAAACGAAGAATTCTAGAATCGAAAATGCAAACAACACTGGTTAACTCGTCATTGAATTCACTTGTAATAGTGATCATACATGCAAAATTTCATCAAGATCCTATAACCCATGGATGAGATACTTAGGCAGACAGAAAAAAATCAACATTTCCAAATAAACAAAGATAAATTACTCTAGAACAGAAAACCAGAAAAAAACGATAGAACACTCCTCTGAATGTCCTTATAGTGTTGAACATCCGTACCACCTTTCTTTTAGATACGACTGACTACCTGTGGTTGAAATATCTGCTCGGACGGATGGATGGATGGATAGACAGTCGGACACGACGCATGTAATCCAGTATACCAAACTTTTCCTTCGGTCATGGCGGTATAAAAAAATACAGTGCACCAAAAGATTACAGTGATAGCAAGAAAACAACAGTCTAAATTAAAACTCTTACCGAGATCAACCAAAAACACAACCTGTATACTCTCGTAAATAATTACTTGAATGCTTCATCCATCAAATGGTAAAAGGCTTAGGTTGATATAATAGTTATTAAAATCAGGATTTAATATTAGTATGTGCAATCTGTCAACAAATTATTTAGACCTCTTTCCACTAGAGACTAAACAAATCATGGCAGCAGAAATACGCCTTTTTAGTCCTTTTTAGTCCAATTGATCGAAAACTAGACTACTCTGATAAGATTACAAAAGGTGTGTAATAAATGAATACCAACCAAGAAAATATCAAGCAGATATTCTATGGCTTTGCGATCATCAACAATATCATTCTCTGTAAGCATCTCGAACACGTCCGTCCACTCAGTGTCGTAGAGTTGATGCATCATCTCAGCTATCTTCTCTGGACGATATCTGTCAGGGAGATCAGTAATCGCAGGGTTATCATGTCGAACCATCTGACCAGCCAACTTACTGGGTCTAAGGAAGAATATGGAAAATACACATACATCTTTAGTAGTCATTTGTGGAGGTTTTTTCCCGGAACAGAATAAAGCTGCTATTTGTAAGATATTATTGTATAGAACACAGTGGCTTGATGTGATAGACAATATTTAATAGCAATATTCGAATGCAAAGCACCAAAGCTTCTGTTGTAAGACACTGAACCACAATGAAAGTGTCAATGACACTGTAGCTCAACTTAGGTAGGGGAATAATTTAATGGTTGACAGTAAATGGAGGAATAGGAAAGGTGCTAATTGAAATGTCTAAGGATTTAGTGATGCAAAGAGTAAAATACAAGATGGCTGCTGGCGGCCATGTTTTTTGGCCAATAAAGCTGCTATTTGTAAGATATTATTGTATAGAACACAGTGGCTTGATGTGATAGACAATATTTAATAGCAATATTCGAATGCAAAGCACCAAAGCTTCTGTTGTAAGACACTGAACCACAATGAAAGTGTCAATGACACTGTAGCTCAACTTAGGTAGGGGAATAATTTAATGGTTGACAGTAAATGGAGGAATAGGAAAGGTGCTAATTGAAATGTCTAAGGATTTAGTGATGCAAAGAGTAAAATACAAGATGGCTGCTGGCGGCCATGTTTTTTGGCCAATTGACCCCAAAAGGACTCGTTTCCCATCTACGTGTCATTGTTAACATCCATGACAAATTTTATGAAGATCTGACCAAAGCTACGACCTACAAACTTCATGATGATCAGATGAACAGTACGACCTGTAGACCGCGCCAATGGATTGAATTTTGAAATCCAAAATGGCCCGCGCGAAAGGATTTAGTCATGCAAAGAGTAAAATCCAAGATGGCTGCTGGTGGCCATGTTTTTGGACAGAATGACCCCAAAACGACTCGTTCCCATCTACATGTCATTGTTATCATCCATGACAAATTTCATGACCATCTGACCAAAGCTATGACCTGTAGCCCGCACCAAAGGATATAGTCATGCAAAGAGTAAAATCCAAGATAGCTGCTGGCGGCCATGTTTTTTGGCCGAACGACCCCCATATCACTCGTTCCGATCTACATGTCATTATTAACATCCATGACAAATTTCATGATGATCAGACGAACAGTACGACCTGTAGCCCGCGCCAATGGATTGAATCTTGAAATCCAAGATGGCTGCCAGCGGCCATGTTTTTTGGCCGAATGACCCCAAAATGACTCATTCCCATCTACATGTCAATGTCAACATTCATGACAAATTTCATAAAGATTAGACCAAGGTACAACCTGTAGCCTGCGCCAAAGGATTTAGTCATGCAAAGAGTAAAATCCAAGATGGCTGCTGGCAGCCATGTTTTTTGGCCGAACGACCCCAAAATGACTCGTTCCCATCTACATCTCATTATTAACATCCATGACAAATTTCATGATCTTCCGATCAAAGCTACAACCTGTAGCCCGCGCCAAAGGATATAGTCATGCAAAGAGTAAAATCCAAGATAGCTGCTGGCGGCCATGTTTTTTGGCCGAACGACCCCCATATCACTCGTTCCGATCTACATGTCATTATTAACATCCATGACAAATTTCATGATGATCAGATGAACAGTACGACCTGTAGCCCGCGCCAATGGATTGAAACTTGAAATCCAAGATGGCTGCCAGCGGCCATGTTTTTTGGCCAAATGACCCCAAAATAACTCATTCCCATCTACATGTCAACATTCATGACAAATTTCATAAAGATTAGACCAAGGTACGACCTGTAGCCCGCGCCAAAGGATTTAGTCATGCAAAGAGTAAAATCCAAGATGGCTGCTGGCGGCCATGTTTTTCGGCTGAACGACCCCAAAATGACTAGTTCCCATCTACATGTCATTGTTAACATCCATGACAAATTTCATGATCTTCCGATCAAAGCTACAACCTGTAGCCCGCGCCAAAGGATTTAGTCATGCAAAGAGTAAAATCGAAGATGGCTGCTGGTGGACATGTTTTTTGGCCGAACGACCCCAAAATGACTCGTTCCCATCTACATGTCAATATTAACATCCATGACAAATTTCATGATGATCAGACGAACAGTACGACCTGTAGCCCGCGCCAATGGATTGAATTTTGAAATCTAAGATGGCCGCCAGCAGCCATGTTTTTTTGCCAAATGATCCCACAATGATTCGTTCCCATCTACATGTCAATGTCAACATTCATGACAAATTTCATAAAGATTAGACTAAAGGTACAACCTGTAGCCCGCGCCAAAGGATTTAGTCATGCAAAGAGTAAAATCCAAGATGGCTGCTGGCGGCCATGTTTTTTGGCCGAACGACTCCAAAATCACTCGTTCCCATCTACATGTCAGTGTTAACATCCATGACAAATTTCATAAACTTCCGACCAACGCAACGACCTGTAGCCCACGCCAAAGGTTTTAGTCATGCAAGGAGTAAAATCCAAGATGGCTGCTGGCAGCCATGTTTTTTGGCCGAACGACCCCAAAATCACTCGTTCCCATCTACATGTCATTATTAACATCAATGACAAATTTCATGATGATCAGACGAACAGTACGACCTGTAGCCCGCGCCAATGGATTGAATCTTGAAATCCAAGATGGCTGCCAGCGGCCATGTTTTTTGGCCGAATGACCCCAAAATGACTCGTTCCCATCTACATGTCAATGTCAACATTCATGACAAATTTCATAAAGATCAGACCAAAGGTACGACCTGTAGCCCACGCCAAAGGAAATTGTTGACGGACACACGGACACATGGACGACGGACGCCAAACCATGGCAATAGCTCAAACTTACAAAAGTAAGTTGAGCTAATAAAAGGCTGCTCTGCCAAGGCTTAGCTATATTGAAAAGCATTACAATTCGAATTTGTTTACCAGATATAAACTGATTGAATACATTCTCAGAGTTCAATGTTAAAATGTTTGCAGTCCCTTAATACCTACTCCATGTTTAATGAAAGTGTCAATGACACTGTAGCTCAACTTAGGTAGGGGAATAATTTAATGGTCGACAGTAAATGGAGGAATAGGAAAAGTGCTAATTGAAATGTCTAAGTAAGACTAGATGTTCATGTCAATATATATATCAACATTCATAACAGGTTTCATAATGATCGGATCAGGGATGGGTGATTATGGTGTGACAAAGGATTTATTGATGCAAAGAGTAAATTCTAAAATGGCCACCGGCAGCCATGTTTTTTTCCGAATTACCCCAAAATGACTTGTTCCCATCTACAGCCTTTACAAATCTCATAATGATCTGATCAAAGGTATGACCTGTAGCCTGTGCCAATGGATTTAGTCATGCAAAGAGTAAAATCCAAGATGGCTGCTGGCGGCCATGTTTTTCGGCTGAACAACCCCAAAATGACTCGTTTCCCATCTACATGTCATTGTTAACATACATGACAAATTTCTTGAAGTTCCGACCAAAGCTACGACCTGTAGCCCGCACCAAAGGATTTATCCATGCAAAGAGTAAAATCCAATATGGCTGCTGGCGGACATGTTTTTTAGCCAAACGACCCCAAAATGACTCGTTCCCATCTACATGTTAATATTAACATCCATGATAAATATCATGATGATCAGACAAACAGTACGACCTGTAGCCCGTGCCAATGGATTGAATTTTGAAATCCAAGATGGCTGCCAGTGGCCATGTTTTTTGGCCGTATGACCCCAAAATGACTCGTTCCCATATACATGGCAATATCAATATTCATGACAAATTTCATAAAGGTCAGATCAAAGGTACGACCTGTAACCCGCACCAAAGGATTTATTCATGCAAAGAGTAAAATCCAAGATGGCTGCTGGCGGCCATGTTTTTTGGCTGCACGACCCCAAAATCACTCGTTCCCATCTACATGTCAATATTAACATCCATGACAAATTTCATGATGATCAGACGAACAGCACGACCTGTAGCCCGCGCCAATGGATTGAATTTTGAAATCCAAAATGGCCACCAGCGGCCATGTTTTTTGGCCGAATGACCCCAAAATGACTCGTTCCCATCTACATGTCAATGTCAACATTCATGACAAAATTCATAAAGATCAGACCATAGGTACGACCTGTAGCCCGCGCCAAAGGATTTAGTCATGCAAAGAGTAAAATCCATGATGGCTGCTGGCGGCCATTTTTTTGGCCGAACAACCCCAAAATAACTCGTTCCCATCTACATGTCATTGTTAACATCCATGACAAATTTCATGAAGTTCTGATCAAAACTACGACCTGTAGCCTGCGCCAAAGGATTTAGTCATGCAAAGAGTAAAATCCAAGATGGCTGCCAGCGGCCATGTTTTTTGGCCGTATGACCCCAAAATGACTCGTTCCCATATACATGTCAATATCAATATTCATCACAAATTACATAAAGGTCAGACCAAAGGTACGACCTGTAACCCGCGCCAAAGGATTTAGTCATGCAAAGAGTAAAATCCAAGATGGCTGCTGGCGGCCATTATTTTTGGCCGAACGACCCCAAAATCACTCGTTCCCATCTACATGTCATTGTTAACATCCATGACAAATTTCATGAAGTTCTGACCAAAGCTACAACCTGTAGCCCGCGCCAAAGAATTTAGTCATGCAAAGAGTAAAATCCAAGATGGCTGCTGGCGGCCATGTTTTTTGGCCGAACGACCCCAAAATGATTCGTTCCCATCGACATGTCAATATTAACATCCATGACAAATTTCATAATGATCAGACGAACAGTACGACCTGTAGCCCGCACCAATGGATTGAATTTTGAAATCCAAAATGGCCACCAGCGGCCATGTTTTTTGGCCGAATGACCCCAAAATGACTCGTTCCCATCTACATGTCAATGTCAACATTCATGACAAATTTCATAAAGATCAGACCAAAGGTACGACCTGTAGCCCGCGCCAAAGGATTTAGTCATGCAAAGAGTAAAATCCAAGATGGCTGCTGGCGGCCATTTTTTTGGCCGAACAACCCCAAAATGACTCGTTCCCATCTACATGTCAATATTAACATCCATGACAAATTTCATGATGATCAAATGAACAGTACGACCTGTAGCCCGCGCCAATGGATTGAATTTTGAAATCCAAGATGGCCACCAGCGGCCATGTTTTTTGGCCGAATGACCCCAAAATGACTCGTTCCCATCTACATGTCAATGTCAACATTCATGCAAAATTTCATAAAGATCAGACCAAAGGTACGACCTGTAGCCCGCGCCAAAGGAAATTGTTGACGGACACACGCACACACGGACGACGGACGCCAAGCCATGGCAATAGCTCAAACTTACAAAAGTAAGTTGAGCTAAAAAGGGAAGAATGATTATATAAGTCCTTCCTGTTCAGATCAGGTGGTTGGTTTGTTCAATATATGTGTGTTTCTTCTTTGTGTTTGCACATGTGCTAGATTTGATGAATGGCTGCAGCTTTGCTCGCAGACAAGAAACAGTGGCACAAAGTACGGCACCTGGAAAGTTCCCCGAGGGTAGAAAGATGTCTACTATAACCCTCCATATAAGTCATTTAGATTTTGGGCTTTATAAGAGACTTGCCAAGCTGAAAGTTGCCAAGAACACTGGGAACTTTCTAGGTTCTGTTCTTTGCTCCTACTCCATATTTGAGCATATTATGAAAACAATGGCATACCCCCCACTTGATTACACAAGGCCAGGGATATAATCAAAATAGTTCAGTTGGAAGGGCTTGCCCTAGCAGAAAAATCATTTTGCAACTTCTAAATATATTTTCATTTGGCAAAATTTAAATTTGAGCAAGAGCGGACCCAGAATTTGGCACTCTTTTGAAAGCCCCTATGATGGAGAACATCCAAACCAAATTTCAATGAGATCCAAAAACAGTGAATAAGGTATCTGCTCAGATGGATGGACAGATACACAGACAGACTCATGTAATTCAGATGTCTTCAATCTCTGAGTAGGTGTTTAATAAAAAAAATGTTCAAGGATGCTCAAGATTGAATCTGATAAGGCAAGGATTTGCATGAGAGATGTGGAGTCCAGTTGCAGTAGATATTCGAAACATGGACATGGATTGAAAATACACTAATGATATTAACTGGCTATCATACACAACACTGTTGGGGAAGTCAATCTCATAAAACGGTGAGAAATTAACTTCTTCAAAGACTCAAAAAAAAAATTCTCGGAAGATGTTTACTTTCTTGCCATTTAGGGACTATAGAAAGCAAAATAAGAAATTAAATCATATGACGAGTTTTTGTTATGTAGGTGCTGGGTCGGGGGAAGAGATATCTAGGCCTGGAAATCTTCCCCCACCCCAAAGAACTTTTTCTTGGACAAATTTAATTCTCGTATATAAAGCTCTATAAGTAATAAACCATGTGTTTTCATATGTAGCCTCGCCAGTGGTTGGTGGGGGGGGGGGGGGTTAAAAAATGATTTGAAAACAATTTATTCTCATTCATGAAAATTAACAAATTACGGGCCGTAACTCTGCCCAAAGTAGTCACTTTCCAATGAGAAAACACACGTGAGATACGAAGAATTTAACAGTGCCAAATGGAAACATGATCAGGAAAATCCCAAATGAAAGTGTCAATGGCACTGTAGTTCAACTTGGAAAGGGAATAATTTCAAATGTTACAGTCAATGGAGTGATTTGGAATGCGGAAAGTTGAAATGTCTAAGTACATGTAATGCAAGATTATCAACATGAAGAGATATTTATAAAATAAAATCCAAGATGGTCACTGGCGGCTATGTTTTCCTATGAATATCACAAACATTTGATCTACCATTTAGTAGATCAATATCAAGATCAGTATGAAGTTTGGTGATGATTAAATCAGGGAAGTGGTCTGCAGGGTGTGCCAAAGGATTTAGTCATGCAAAGAGTAAAATCCAAGATGGCTACCGGCAGCCATGATTTTGGCTGAATGATCCAAAATTGACTCGTTCCCATCTACATGTCAATGTCAACAGCTATGACAAATGTCATAATGATCCGACCAAAGTTACAACCTGTAGCCCGCGCCAAAGGATTTAGTCATGCAAAGAGTAAAATTCATAGATGGCTGCTGGCAGCCGTGTTTTTTGGCCGAATGACCCCAGAATGACTCGTTCCCATCTACATGTCAATATTAACATCCATGACAAATTTCATGATGATCAGATAAGCAGTACGACCTGTAGCCCGTGCCAATGGATTGAATTTTGAAATCCAAGATGGCCGCTGGCAGCCATGTTTTTTTTTTTGCCGAATGACCCCAATATGACTCGTTCCCATCTACATGTCAATGTCAACATTCCTGACAAATTTCATAAAGATCAGACCAAAGGTACGACCTGTAGCCCGCGTCAAAGAATTTAGTCATGCAAAGAGTAAATTCCAAGATGGCTGCTGGTGGCCATGTTTTTTGGCCGAATGACCCCAAAACGACTCGTTCCCATCTACATGTCATTGTAAACATCCATGACAAATTTCACGAAGATCTGACCAAAGCAGTACGGCCTGTAGCCCATGCCAATGGATTTAATTTTGAAATCCAAGATGGCCACCAGCGGCCATGTTTTTTGGCCGAATAACCCCAAAATGACTCGTTCCCATCTACATGCCAATGTCAACATTCAGGACAAATTTCATAAAGATCAGACAAAAGGTACGACCTGTACCCTGCGCCAAAGGATTTAGTCATGCAAAGAGTAAAATCCCAGATGGCTGCTGGCGGCCATGTTTTTCGGATTACCCCAAAATGAGTCGTTCGCATCTACATGTCAGTGTTAACATCCATGACAAATTTCATGAACTTCCGACCAACGCAACGACCTGTAGCCCACGCCAAAGGATTTAGTCATGCAAAGAGTAAAATCCAAGATGGCTGTTGGCAGCCATGTTTTTTGGCCGATCGACCCCAAAATCACTCGTTCCCATCTACATGTCAATATTAACATCCATGATGATCAGACGAACAGTACGACCTGTAGCCCGCACCAATGGATTGAATTTTGAAATCCAAGATGGCCACCAGCGGCCATGTTTTTTGGCCGAATGACCCCAAAATGACTCGTTCCCATCTACATGTCAATGTCAACATTCACGACAAATTTCATAAAGATCAGACCAAAGGTACGACCTGTAGCCCGCGCCAAAGGAAATTGTTGACGGACACACGCACACACGGATACACGGACGACGGACGCCAAACCATGGCAATAGCTCAAACTTACAAAGTAAAAAATGAGCCCGTGCTAAAGGATTTAGTCATACAAAGAGTAAAATCCAAGATGGCTGCTGGCGGCCATGTTATTTTGGCGGAATGACCTCAAAATGACTCGTTCCAATCTACTTGTCAATATTAACATCCATGACAAATTTCATGATGATCAGACGAACAGTACGACCTGTAGCCCGTGCTAATGGATTGAATTTTGAAATCAAAGATGGTCACTGGCGGCCATGTTTTTCGTCCGAATGACCCCAAAATGACACTTTCCCATCTACATTCCAATTTCAACGGCTATGAAAAATTTCATGATGATCAGACTAAAGGTACGACCTGTAGCCCGTGCTAAAGGATTTAGTCATACAAAGAGTAAAATCCAAGATGGCTGCTGGCGGCCATGTTTTTTGGCCGAATGACCCCAAAATGACTCGTTCCCATCTACATGTCATTGTTAACACCCATGACAAATTTTATGATGATCCGACTAAAGGTACGACCTGTAGCCCGTGTGAAAGGATTTAGTCATGCAAAGAGTAAAATCTAAGATTGCTGCCGGCGGCCATGTTTTTTGGCCGAATGACCCCAAAATTACTCGTTTCCCATCTACATGTCAATATTAACATCCATGACAAATTTCATGATGATCAGATGAACAGTACGACCTGTAGCCCGTGCTAATGGATTGAATTTTGAAATCAAAGATGGCCATTTTTTTTCACGAATGACCCCAAAATGAATCATTCCGGTCTAAATGTTGATGTCATCAGCTATGACAAATTTCATAATGATCCGACCAAACGTACGACCTGTAGCCTGTATTGTTGACGAATCACGTACACACGCACACACGGACGACAAAGCCATGGCAATAGCTCAAACTTTACAAAGTAAAGTTGAGCTAAAAATGGCCACCTGGGCCAAACTTTTTGGGCCGAAAATATTTTGGGTCGAGTCCGAAAAAGTGGGTCAAATAGAAATTCCCGCTCTGCTCGGTCAGTAAAATTTGGGAAAATGACCATGTTTCGAGCAGAGCGGGAATTCTATTTGACCCACATTTTCGGACTCGACCCAAAATATTTTCGGCCCAAAAAGTTCGGCCCAGGTGGCCATTTTTTAATATGGGACAGTTTGCCACATTTTCCGAAATTTACCCGACCGAGCAAAGCGAAAACTTAAATTCGACCCACTTTTTCGGACTCGACCCAAAAGATTTTAGGCCCAAATTTTTTGGCTGAGGTGGCTATTAACTCATTACCACTCTGACCGCAGCTGACTAGAACCCCCAGGTTACTTTGACGTTGTGACGTTAAAATCTCAGCCACCTTGCCACGGCGACGTAATTTACGTCCCATTTCCTCAGAGATTTTGATGTTTTAGTCGGCTTCAGCATGTTTTTACCTTAGTTCTGTGATCACTGTCATTCTAATTTCTAAATTCTAGAAATGGCCTTTCGTGGTTTCGCTATTTAGTATTTGTTCAGAATTTGTTGTTTCAAACTACCAATTGAATAGACTGTGCCACCTTTCCATAATGTCACAATTCCAAGTTTAAATGTTAAAATGTTGCAACAGTAATCGAAAGCAATCGTCGTTTTTATTAATTTTTTAACAAATATACTTTCGAGCAAGGTAAGGCGTGAATGGAATAAAATGTTCTGATTGGATAGAATATACTTCAACCGCATACTTTATGTAAAATCAAAACAATCATGACGATTAATGGAGAAAGCCACGAAAATTTTGTTTTTACTTTTATTAAATAAAAAGGTGTCAAAAGGTGCTTCTGAGGAAATGACGTAAGGTGACAAAAGGTGCCTCTGAGGAAATGACGTAAGGTGACAAAATGTGCTTCTGAGGAAATGTCGTAAGGTGTCAAAAGGTGCTTCTGAGTGGTAATGAGTTAATGACCCAGCACTTGTTTCGGCCAATTTCCGTTTATTTTCGGACTTTGCCTATTTTCCGAGACATTTTTGAACTTTTTTCCCGGATTTTTTTCACAGGAAATTTCGTCTCGCTTTACTTAAGACGTTGCCATGGTCATTTGCCCCATTTTCCCAAATTTTCCTGACCGAGCAGAGCGGGAATTTCTATTTGACCCAAAATATTTTCGGCCCAAAAAGTTCGGCCCAGGTGGCCATTTTTTAATATGGGACAGTTTGCCACATTTTCCGAAATTTACCCGACCGAGCAGAGCGAAAACTTAAATTCGACCCACTTTTTCGGACTCGACCCAAAAGTATTTCGGCTCAAAATTAATGACCCAGCACTTGTTTCGGCCAATTTCCGTTTATTTTCGGACTTTGCCTATTTTCGAGGCATTTTTGAACTTTTATCCCAGATTTTTTTTCACCCGAAATTTTGTCTCGCTTTACTTAAGACGTTGCCATGGTCATTTGCAACATTTTCCCAAATTTTTTGAATTAGGAATAAGGAATAAGTAACGGAATTCACGCTGCCAAAAAATGGCGGAAAAGTCCCTAGGCAGTATAGCCTACTTTGGCTCCAGCACCTTATAGATCAAGATCAAGGAACAGAAGGTCCCCAGTGCCAGTGCTCAGAGTGCCAGTATGGTATAGATTAGACACAGGCAAATTCTCAGGCTGTTAGCTCAGCAGAATCATTCCCTTGAAGACTCTAACGGAGAAAAGGGACAGTCCACATTGCTAATACTTCTAGGCCTAGATGCAGGACTTCGTCGAGTGAATCTGATCTAGCTCAAATCATGGCGAAAGCCGACGGAGAGCGAAACGATTGTGAATCTGATGTAGAATCAGAACTACATGTACACTCAAATGATGTCATAAGGCTGACGGAGAGCAATACAATACAATCTCTATTCGAGACTTTTCGAGTTCAAACTCCTATCTGTATCAGCTCCTGATTTCGTATCAGAACGCTCAGTTGTGGCAAAAAGGCCGAAGATACAATCTCTATATTCCACAAAAATCTAATATGAGAGAATCAGATAGGGATAGTGTGCTTCAAGTTGATATATAAAAGCGCATGCAATCGGACCTTCAGTGGTTTTCATATAAGAATTGGAGAGATGCGCTTATATAATCACGAAAGTATAGAGGTTACTAGCTAAAATTGGATTATCCTTTATACTGAGAACAGTCGCCACTTACATGTACTGTTTGAATGGAACTTATCCCACAGTTTCATATAAATACCAGCTATTTTTCCTGTTTCAAAGGATGCAGAAGAATTCTTAAATATCCCTTAATAAGCTGAGAGAATGCTATTAAAGTGCATTGCCAATAAACATGTTTTAAAAGCTGCTATAGGGCCTACCGGCCGAGAGAAACATAAGAAAATATACACTCAGAGTATCATCGCTGAGGAAGGCCGATTCAACTATATTATGGGTTACCTACAATTGAGGTTCAAATATACACTCACAGCCGAACTGTATTGCTTTTTTGTTGCCAGGCAGCAGTATGCGTGGGCTAGTTAGGAACATGTACCTACACTGCTTAGAGTCTTGGTTCTGTGGCAAACTCTAAATTTTGCATGAGGCAGGGTTAAACCAAGATGTACTGAAAAATTACATTCAGAGATATCTTCTCTATCGACGCAATGTTTTAACTAATAGCATGCATTTTCATTTCGCCATATACAGTAATGCCCTAAATAAACAACTCCTTAACCAGAGCAGAATTATGGATAACTTTTCAGGATTTAGTCGGATATATGGCTTATTGCCATTCATCAGAAAGCTCTCAATAACTGGAGGCACAATAGGCCGATTTCCGATTCCGATGTTTATATATATTGTGCGTTTGTTCCCATAATGGACCTATATACACCCATTGCGCTCCATATCCTGGTATAGCTTCAAAGCCAAATACATAAAAAATATATATATACACACTGTCGGGAAAGTATTTCCACCGACGTCATTTGTGCGCTGCCTTTGATGTATATGGGTACTAGTAGTTGTTTTGACAAAGGTGCCAACTCAGAGTAATGTTATCACCATATAGGGAACACTTGCACGCAGTATAAAAGTCTTGATGGAATACTTGTAAGTTGTGACAATGTGTGGAATGGCGATGATTATTAACTTAATTAAGATTGATGGATAATAATTGCTGTCATATTTGTCTGAGATCTCCCAAATTCCCATTGGTCGCACCTTTTGTCTTCTAATAACTGGGAAGCTTTTGTAGGTATGCCTACTCAATTTTGTTTTGATAGACTGTCTCTGAGTTCAACATGGAGCTAAGCATTTCATTGTGTATGCCGTATCTTGTAATGAGAGCATCACTTTTACAATGGTGACTCGCGAAGATAAAAAACAACAAGTGCAATTTGGGACTACTTCACCATATTGTCCCTTACATGTGGTTAAGGAGTTGATTATTTAGGGTATTACTGTACCTCAGAGACAAAAAAGGCCATGTTTCCTTCAGTCATTTTTGCATGGAGATCAAACAGGAAATTATAAGATAGATGGTTTTGGTTTTTCAATGCTCTTATGAAAAATTCAGTCAGAGATATTCTGTAAAACTATGTTTCGATATTCCTCCTCACTAATGGAGTATACATAATTTGAAGGATCAAATGAGTTCAATCCATCTAACATATATTACCTGTTCTGAAGACCATCCTTCTTCCCTTGTTCAGCCCTGAGTGAATCTTGGAGTTCAGCAATTTTATTCTGTAGATGGTGGCAGTGCTGATCCATTTGATTTCTCTCAGTGTGAAGATCATCATATCGTCTCTGAATATGAATTAATGAGTTGTTTGTACTGTCTAACCCATTCTGAAACTTATTCATTGTCTTGGCCTGTTGCTTACTTAATACTGCAATGTCTTTTTTATGTCTTTCCTTCAGCTCGGTTGTTTTGAACAACAAAAACGACATGGGAATTGTTATAGTCTCAAACTAGCATTTGGTGATGCTGGCCCACCATGTAGGATAGTGTGACTAAATTCACCTTCTGGGTACCCCATTCTGGTAAGCGTCAGACACACTATATCCAGCTACATACATTCCACTTTAATTTCTATTGCAGAAGAAGTTGAACGACGTGCCCAAAATTATGTTGTTCCGTAGTTAATCAACTGATAAAATGATTATTGAATCAGATTATGAGGATGAGGGTGTATTCCAGTCCAATGAACTGCGACTAATTCCTTGTGAATCAATCATTAATTGAATAGAACAGTAATTTTATCCCAGCACCACTTTAAAAAATGCATCGCTGTAAATATCATACATTACAAGAGAATCAAATAATTCTAGCTGTCATAATTCTCAAATGTCTGAATCGATTCTTAAAATTCCAACGCCAATAAATCGAGTGAAAGAAGATGCTGAACAAACAATTGATGGACAGCACCCAGGTACCACTTTTCTACAGGAGAAAATATACCGTACATTTCAAACTCAATATTCATCGATAAAAAACCCACCTTCGTACAATTTTTTTTTAATTTAATGTTAATCTGCACAAATCAATCACATATTTAAATCCAAGTCGCCACTCATCAATATATATATAACAGAGTAGGATCTGTCTGTCCGTCTATGCTGTTCGGATTTTTCTCCCAGACTGCTGGTCCAATTTCAACAAAATTTGGTGTGGTAACTCGGGGTATCCTGGCAGCGATTAAAAATTTAATAAGCAGTCGCAGATGGCGGTATCCCCACCAAAATGTGCAGTTGGGGAAGTGCATTCTCAATAATGTTTGTGTTCTCAGTATGTGCTAAACAAGAGGTGGGATTTTTGTCAAAAAGCCTGGCCTGCGAACTCATTTTAGGACTGACATTTGTGGAAATTAGCCATGTGACGTCGTCCATTTGCACAAGTCCAATAACTCTGCTGAAAATATCCGGCCGGACCTGGTTTGCAAACTCGTTCTAGATACTGGTCATGTGAACTCATATACCAAAAAATCTTTGAAATCCGTTGACATTTGTGGAAATGAGCCCTGTGACGTCGCCCATTTGCACACCCAAAAATAAACAAAGTCCAATAACTCTGCTGAAAATATCCGGCCGGACCTGGTTTGTGAACTCGTTCTAGATACTGGTCATGTAAACTCATATACCACAAATCTTTTAAATCCATTGACATTTGTTCAAGATATGACTCTTACAAATTCGGGACGGACGGACAGATGGCTGGAACCCATTCCTATATCACCCACAAATTTTCAATTTGGCGGGGGATAATTAAAAAAATTAAAAAAACACACAAATTAGAATAAGCTCACTATGGGCCTATTTCAGAATCAAATAAATGTGAATATTTAAATTAAATATGAGCCTATTTTCAGTCCAGATATACACTCTTTATATATGTGTTTTCAATGCGGCCTGAGCCAGCCAACAGAATAACGGGTATAGATCCACTATGGGGTTGGCTTATTTCAGAATCAAATTTGTCTAATATGAACCTATGTGAATATTTAGGTCCAAATGTTCGCGAAGCTCACACAGTGGCCACAGGTCCTAAGTGCACAAATGGGCCTCAGGTCCCTTTATACATGTACATTCAGGGGTCGCAGGCTCTTGAAAGGAGGCTGTTTCAGATTCCAATAATGAAACAATATTTTAAAACTTATTTTCTTGCTAAACTAGCCATGGCACAAATCATGGAAATTTCTGACAAACATAAATATAACCTGGCTGTCTAGATCTGTACATTGTTGATACACCAATGTGAGATAAGATCAGATGACTTGTGTGTAATTACATGTACCATCACACCGGAGACTGCTATATTTGTCTTATTGTCAATGCAAGAGCTATATTTCCCCAAGCATTTTAGCACTTGTTTGTATATTGTATTGGGACTGTTAAAGATTGAAAACAAGTATTTCATAACAGGGATGCTAGAAGCACCAATGGACACCCTTGGGTGAGGGGTTTCTTAAATATTTGTATCTTTAACATAGGTTTTAATGAAAACGTTAGATAGAAAGTGTTATGTCCACTGGCTCTACCCCTTTTGACTGGTCAGTCCCATTTTAACAAATCTTAATCCCAGCCACCCAAGGGCCCTTTCCACCAAATGTCAGATTAAACAACCAGGTGGTTCCAGGGAAGATGTTTAATGAGTTACATAATTGCATTTGAGGTAGAAAATAATCATGTCCCTGGCTCTGCCCCTACTGGACCAGGTGACCTCATTTAAACAAATCTTAATCCTTGTCACTACATATAAAAAATATAAGCTAGATAGGCCTGACAGTTCTTGGGAAGAAGATGATTTAAGAAATATTATGAAGGAAAAGATTTTTTGATGTCCCTGGTTCTGCCCTTATTTGACCCAGTGACCCCATTTAAACAAATCTGAATCCCAGTCACCCAAAGACCCTCCATACCAAATATAAGTTGAACAAGTGCACTGCAAACAGTATCTCCCGCCAATGTTTATTGCATCATTTATTATGTGGCTTGAATTGAAAGATCGAATGGAAGGATGAATTGAAATCCAAGATGGCCACTGGCAGCCATGTTTTTTTTTTACCGAATGACCCAAAAATTACTCGTTGCCATCTACATGTCAATGTCAACAGCCATGATAAATTTCATAATGATCTGACCAAAGGTACATTTGGAGCCCGTGCCAAAGGATTTAGTCTTGCAAACAGTAAAATCCAAGATGGCTGCTGATGGCCATGTTTTATGGTCAAATGACCTCAAAATATCTACATGTCAATGTTATTATCCATGACAAATTTCATGATGATCCAACCAAAGGTACGACCTGTAGCCCATGCATGCCAAAGCCAAGGATTTAGTCATGCAAAGTGTAAAAGCCAAGATGGCTGTCGGCGGCCATGTTTTTGGCGGAATGACCCCAAAATGACTCGTTTCCCATCTACTTCTCAATATTAACATCCATGACAAATTTCATGATGATCAGACAAACAGTACGACCTGTAGCCCGTGCTAATAGATTGCATTTTGAAATCCAAAATGGCCATCGGCAGCCATGATTTTTGGCCGAATGACCCCAAAATGACTCGTTCCCATCTGCATATCAATGTCAACAGCCATGACAAATTTCATAATGATCTGACCAAAGGTACAACATGTAGCCTGTGCTAATGGAAATATTTGACGGACGTCTCCATGCACACAGCGACGGATACCAAGACATGGCAATAGCTCAACTTTACAAGTAAAGTTCAGTGAAAAACTATTAAAGGTCCATATATACTCAACAATGAAAATGCAAACAATGTCATCGGGTAACCTTTTGAAAGCATTCGTGATGGCATTATTTTTATCTTCATACATATTTTCATTCAGATGTACTAACTCAGGGTTGAGTTATCGGAGTGAATTTAACAGAAAAAATTAAATGAATTCCACACAAACAAAGATGGATACCCTTCTTTTGTAAGCAGTCATGATGGTGAACCTCCATAAAAAAATTCATTTAGATTCAAAAATGACCATTGGTTGAGATATATGCAAGGATGGATAAAAAAACTCACATTTCCAGATAAACAAGATGACCGCTGGCAAATTTCTGGAAAAAATTTGAAAGCTTCCATCTACAGGCCACCTCAAAGACCTATATGAAGTTTGGTGGTGATCGGATGAGGGATGTGGTCTGTAGGGAGTGCCGATTGATTTAGGCATGCTAAGAGTAAAATCCAAGATGGCTACTGGTGGCTATGTTTTTCATCGGAAATCGTCCAAATTTGATAGCTCCCATATAGAGGTAACCTTAGACATGCCTATTATATTTCATAACAATTCTCCAGTAAATGCTGGCTGTAGAGTGTGCCGATGGACTCGAAGATCAAAGAAATCAAAGATGGCTGCTGATGGCCGTGTTTACCAACAAATTTTGAAAACATTTATGGCTCTCATATGCTGGTCATCCCGAAGATCCATATGAAGTTGGTGATAATCAGATGAGAGATGTGACTTGTAGGGTGTGCTAACAGAAATTTCTGACAGACGAATGCACAGACGGATGGTTGCACAACCCCACACACGGACGGACGATGGACACCAACCCATGGCTATAACTGAATAGAAAGTTGAGCTGAAAACAAAATCATTTGGATTGTTCGCGCTTGACAGAAAATATTTTAGCCAAAAGTTTAGCCAAATGAAAATTTTATTAGCCAAATGAAAAAAACTTTAGCCAAATGTTTTTTGGCCAAACTAAATCCTCATTTTCTGGGCGGTTCACAATTAATGACTAAATTATTTGCTTTAAACTTTATTTGTTACTCAGTATGAATGCATAATTAAAACACAAAAACAACTTTAAAACCAATATTATATGAACATATGTATGCATTATATCACACAGGCAGATCAATTCATAAAACATTAATATAGAATACGGCGGGATTTCACATCGGACCATACACAAAAAGCACGCATAAATCCGCTAAGCTAATTACAATAACTCTATGTCGTTGACACTTTTATGATGAGAAGCCAGTTTATTAAACGGGATGCAGATTACGCAACCATTGATTAAGAAGGTATTTTATCTTACAGATGGCTTAATCAATTACATAACCAGTGTAAAGCTTATGCGTTTTGACGATTAGGCTGGTTAAATGTTAAAACAACGCTATCATTAGGTAATCACTTATTCATTGTGCTCACTGATAACAACTCTCTTCAAACCATACATGTTTAGTATTGTTTACATAGTCAGTGTCATTGACGGCGTAAACACATAAGTACGAAATACTTTCGTCACCTAACTTCGATCTATTCAGCGCTTTTATTAATTAGCTTGACGACTATGCTTTCCGTCTCCATTTGGGGTAAAAAAAAGTTTAGCCAAATTAAATTTTTATTAGCCAAATTCGAAAAATATTAGCCATTGGCTAATTTGGCTACCGACAGCGCGAACACTGATTGATATGTTATAGAGATGTTGTTTGCCGTTTAGTACTGACAACCGGAGGTACTCAATATTCAGTCCCAGTACCGTGAAAATGCTTGATTACCAACGGGACCAATTGAGAAGCCAGATCCATTGCGCATCGGCACCTTGCATTGAGATACTTTGTTGTTGGGACATCTCACATAATTCAGTTATAGCAAATATATAGATTGATATGCAGTTTGCATTGATTCACTCACTCAGTTGAAAAAGTATACATTGGAATGGTCTATTTATTCGTTTGGATGGATGTTAAGGATATATGAGCAGAAGACAGCCAGACGAAATTGTAAAACGACCAATGGTAATTTGTTGAACATATTATCTGAACATTTCCCAAGAGATCTTCTCATCAATGAGTATTTAGTATAGAGTCTCCCATAGGCAGCTTCAGATATATATAAGAGAATTAACTAACTGGCTTACAATATATATTCTTTTTGTCGTTTTTCTTTTATTATTTTTTAAACATTTCCTCGGAATTAATGAATGAGAACATTGTTTTCTGTATGTATTCTATAACAGATCCCCAAATTAATTAGACAATTCCAATTTCTACTTTCATATCAGATCAAACATACCAAAGACGCTCCTTCAAACTGTCTACAGATCATGGCATCACTTGCTTCTTTAGAATCTCTTTCTTCTTTAGAACCACTAACATCCTCGATATCGGTGGCAGAATGGTCATTCATGCCTAGAGGAGATAATAATAAGTTCTGTACTGAAAATAATGCTCTATATTGGAATTATTCAGATGAAAAGTAACAAATAAATATTCTGGTATGTGTCATGTTTGAAGCTTTGTAAAATATATATGTAATGCATACGTACAGGTGCATGTAATATGACTATTCTTTTATGTTTGACCCATGATTCTTCACATGTTCAGGGGGGAAATGCTTCAATAAATTGTCTGAAACATGACTGAAGTGATATTATAACGGATAGTTTTTATAAATTTACTTTACCACATGAGAATCTAACTCTAAGGACTTGAACTTTCACATTAGTACCCCATTATTGAGCCATGTCAAGTCTATTGAGTGCTGTTATTTTACAGACGACTCATTTAAGCAGCAACATGCACATCCATAGAATTTCATGCTAACTAGCACTTACCCAACAATCCGGGTGCCTGTTTCAGGTATAGATACAATGCAGTGAGTGAGATTTATCTGGGTGCATGTTTCAGGTATATGTACAATGAAGCGAGTGAGATTTGTCAGGGTGCATGTTTGAGGAAAGGTACAATGAAGTGAGCGAGATTTGTCTGGGTGAATGTTTCAGGAATAGGTACAATGAAGCGAGTGACATTTGTCCGGGTGCCTGTTTCAAGTATAGGTACAATGAAGCGAGCGAGATTTGTCCGGGTGCCTGTTTCTGGTATAGACAGGTACAATGAAGCGAATGAGATAGAGCGAGCAAGATTTGTCCGGGTGCCGGTTTCAGGTATAGGTACAATGAAGCGAGCAAGATTTGTCCGGGTGCCTGTTTCAGGTATAGACAGGTACAATGAAGCGAATGAGATAGAGCGAGCAAGATTTGTCCGGGTGCCGGTTTCAGGTATAGGTACAATGAAGCGAGCGAGATTTGTCCGGGTGCCTGTTTCAGGTATAGACAGGTACAATGAAGCGAATGAGATAGAGCGAGCAAGATTTGTCCGGGTGCCTGTTTCAGGTATAGGTACATGTACAATGAAGCGAGCAAGATTTGTCCGGGTGCCTGTTTCAGGTATAGGTACAATGAAGCGAGCGAGATTTGTCCGGATGCCTGTTATAGGTATAGGTACAATCAAATGAGCGAGATCTGAACAACTGTTACAAGTCGTTTAATTCTATTAAGCCACTGTTGTGGAGAAACTGATGGCCGCGTTGACATGCTACAAGCCAAACACTCTCGACACTGGCTCATGAAATTCCCCGCTATATACATAAAGCTGCTGCAACACTAAAGACCATGTGCCAGTGTATTCTCTAATATCTCATATATATTTTGAAGACCTCTGACTGTTTGTCTGTATGTATGTTTGTCTGTCATTTATACAAATCTACGATTCTCGACCGATCCCGGAAACGGGTGGAGCTATCGACTTGAAATTTGCTATGTGAATGTATCTTGCCCCGGATACGAATTTTATCGGGTCGCCGAGCCTGTGCGACGCCAGCTTCGCGCATGCGCAGACGAGATCTCGGAAACGGGTGGAGCTATCGACTTGAAATTTGGTATGTGAATGTATCTTGCCCCGGATACGAATTTTATCGGGTCGCCGAGCCCGTGCGACGCCAGCTTCGCGCATGCGCAGACGAGATCTCGGAAACGGGTGGAGCTATCAACTTGAAATTTGCTATGTGAATGTATCTTGCCCCGGATACAAATTTTATCGGGTCGCCGAGCCCGTGCGACGCCAGCTTCGCGCATGCGCAGACCAGATCTCGGAAACGGGTGGAGCTATCGACTTGAAATTTGATTTTTGAATAGCCCGGACAACGTCGGGCTCATCGGCTAGTCTATTATATATTTTGGGAAATCTGTCTGTCGGTGTGTGTGTGTCTGTCTGTCTGGACTCGAAAACGGCCGAGCCGATTTCGATGAAACTTGGTATGTGGGGATACTTTCAGCCGGGGAGTGGCATAGGCCTATTAATTTGCCCGTGCGACGTGACCTTGAAATCGGGTCATTTCAATGTCAAACGCCCGAGTATCACGGGATTTCGATGAAAATTCGTGTCTAGGGATAATTTCATATGGGGAGTGTCATAAGCCTATTCATTTGCCCATGCGACATGACCTTGAAATCGGGTCAATTCAAGGTCAAATCGCGAATTTTGATGGGATTTTGACGAAATTTGATACATAGGGTTACTTTTGTCCACTGAGTGTTTTGGACAGGTCAAATCGTGACCCCGACCTGACCTTGACAATGATCAATTCAAGGTTAAATCGGGTAAAACCGGATGGATTTTGACGGGGTACTTTGGTCCGGGCAGTGTTTTGGACGGGTCAAACCGTCACCCCACCTGACCTTGACCTTCAAAATGGACAACTGAGTGTTTTGGACGGGTCAAAACGTGACCCCAACCTGACCTTGACCTTCAAAATGATCAATTCAAGGTCAAATCGGGTAAAACCGGATGGATTGTCGGGTACTTTTGTCCAGGCAGTGTTTTGGACGGTCATATCATGACCCCACCTGACCTTCAAATGGACAATTCAAGGTCAAATCGCGCAATTCGCCGAAAAGCAGAGGGGAAACAGCCCAGACGAAGTCGGGTCATATCACGGGATTTCGATGAAAATTAGTGTCTAGGGATACTTTCATATGGGGAGTGTCATAAGCCTATTCATTTGCCCGTGCGACGTGACCTTGACCTTGAAATCGGGTCAATTCAAGGTCAAATTGTGAATTTTGATGGGATTTCCACGAAATTTGATACATAGGGTTACTTTTGTCCACTGAGTGTTTTGGACGGGTCAAATTGTGGTCAAATTGTAGCAGGTGGACCCGACTTCGTCCGGGATGTTTCCCCTCTGCTTTTCGGCAAATTGCGCGATTTGACCTTGAATTGTCCATTTTGAAGGTTAAGGTCAGGTGGGGTCACGATTTGACCCGTCCAAAACACTGCCCGGACAAAGTACCCGACAAAAGTACCCGTCGAAATGCATCCGGTTTTACTCGATTTGATCATTTTGAAGGTCAAGGTCAGGTCGGGGTCACGACTCGACCCGTCCAAAACACTCGGTGGACAAAAGTAACCTACGTATAAAATTTCGTCGAAATCCCATCAAAATTCGCGGGCGTTCGACCTTGAAATGACCCAATTTCAAGGTCAAGGTCACGTCGCACGGGCAAATTAACAGGCCCATGCCAATCCCCGGCCGAAAGTACCCCACATATACCAAGTTTCATCGAAATCGGCTCGGCCGTTTTCGAGTCCATCGCGAACAGACAGACACACACACACAGACAGATTTCCCAAAATATACAATAGATATGAGTCTCCAGTAGCAGGGTTTCCATTAGGGGGTAGGGGAATGGGGCCGGTAGCCATCAAGGGGAAAAATCCAGGTAAATGTAGCCTGTTTTACTTTTAGCACTGGTTGAACTACTTTTGTTATATCGGCCAATAGAATCGTGTGAGAGTAGAAATGGCAGATTGTTTTGTTCCATTTCTGCCCAAGTGCCAAGCTATCAAACCTTATACATGTACCTGTAACTTTAAAACTAGTAAATTTATTAGATATAAATTAATTTACGAAGTACATGTACAGAACACCAGTAATTTGGATCCCAAGTTAAACGTGCTCGTTAATGTTAAAAGACTCACGGTGGAAGACCCAGCAGATATTTCGGATGCATAACGTAATCGGAATATATTAAGGCTGATTACATATCTGGCCGACGAGTATTCTTTGTGGGCAGTGGTAAGACGCCTTGATGCCCGGTGCGGCTACTCCCACATTTCTCTCTCGCTCTATTACAAAGTGAACAGTATATTTTGCGGTATAAAACATGACAGGTACGATTAAAATACTGCTCTTTTGCATAACATAACTGGGTACTAACCGCAACGTAACTAACCAGCCTCAAAGGCATAGCTTCTAGCGATGTCAGTTCCGATCACTTCCTGTTTCAATTTAACAACGCGTTTAGAGTGTGTACACTCACAAGATATAAAATAAATTCACCTTTTAAAATTCCAACAAAATTCAGAAGTTTTAAACATTGTTATACCTTTATAGACATGCAGTATGTCCTGGGGTATGGCAGGAGGGGAAAACTTGGCGAGGGGACGGGGCCGTCAAGGGGACCCCCTGCCGGTATAGTGGAAACCCTGCCAGTAGCGAACCTCCCATATAGAAGAGAATGCACTGGCTTACAGAATCAAGATAAATATTGTTAGGGCATTGTATTGTCTTATATATGTGAGGCACCCTATGGGTGATTCACATATATAAGAGAATGCATTGGCACAGGTTTTTCGCAAAAATTCAAGAAGTTCCAGTCATTACAGCATTAATTACCTGATGCGTGCTCCTTCTCAAAATCTGTCCTATTGTTTCTCAACCTCCCAAGCTTCGCAGCAAGCTCATGAAAGTCTTCATAATTTCTGCTTTCTTCAAACTTGAATTCGGCTTTCGATCTGGGGTTTGTTTCACTATCAGCTTTCAGTAATTCCTCCATTTTGCTTATCAATTGTTCCGATACACTGAGAGCTAATGACTTATCTGGACAGCTCAAAACCGATTGAGAATATTCATGGAAAGTAGCTGCTTTCATATTTCTCACAGCGAGCTCTATTGATTGATGGTCGAGAATACTATTCTTCAAAGCCTTCAATAATCTCACGTCTTCCACAATTCTATTTTTCTGCTTTGTGAGAATTTCTTGACATACACCAAACGTGTCGCTGATTTTCGACACCACTTCCATCTGTTTATCATCAACAGCTATTGTTTCTGCTTCAACTACAGACATGGCAGCTTGCATTTTAGAAGTCTCATCTTCCATCATTTTGTTCTTCTCTTTAAGTGATGTTTCATATGCTGCAAATGCTTCTGTATCTTCTAATATTTCATGACCCAATTTCTGATGACTGGTTACAGCACATTGTAGACACATGAGCTCCTTACATCCACTATCCATACAAAAGATACTTTTCACAAGGTTTTCATGCTTTGGTTTGGAACATTTCAGCTTTGGATAGAAAAGATTTTTCAGTATATCAGTACTAATGTCTCTAAGAAGATGGACAATATGGGATCTTGATGCAAAGTCTGATTTATGAATGTCCATACAAGAATTACATAGGAAGCACTGACAGTTTGAACAAACATACTCAGCTTTTATTTCCTTAGGACAGCCCTGGCATTTGATATCATTTGGACTGTTCTCAACCATTCTCATTTTGCCACGGGATATTAGCAAGTTATCAGTCGGCAAACTCTCGACTTTATCTGTTGCACTCGCCTCCAGACACAGTCTGATAGCGCACATCACTGCTCCATCCTTATAATCAACATTCAAGCATTTCTGGCAGAAAACATGGAAACAATCGAGTCTCTTTGGCAGCACATCTTCACTGAAGTAAGTGCAACACGAGCTACATTGTCCATTTTGAAGGAACTCTGAATAGGCATCAAACTCCAGGATTTGTCTGAAAAGATAAACAATATTCATCAACCAATATCTGTTTTGATATGCAGTTTTTCCTGAACAGATTTCAATCAAATAATTATTAGTAGATATATTTTCTACCAATCAGCGACTGGACAAGACACTTGCTACATTTAAAATTCTTTGTTCACCCTAATTTTGACGTCCCAGCATACTTTCAGTAGTAATCGCATATTTTCAAACAACATTTTTGTTGCCAATTCATAAAGCACTGAAATATCAATTTGTCCACTAATATTGGAAATAAATCAATGATTAAAACACTATATTTCTTATTGAGTGACATTTGTCATATTTTCACAATTATAGATGAAAAGAAGGTATGTTCTTAGATGTATTACAGTATGTAGGCGGGTATTACAAAACTAAAATTTAACTATTTCTGCAGATGGCTTGTTTCCTTAAGCAACCATAAACTCCTCCCACTAATGAATATGTGTGGAAACCTCCATTGAGCTACATGTATGTACAATGTCCTTTCTCAAGAAAGTCTGAATACAAAATCAAACAAAAATCAGTTGTAATATGGAAATTAAAACAAAATGTATCAACCATTAATCGTTTTGATATATAGTTTTGTGAACTTATCCTTGACAGTTTGAACAGGTATTACACTCCTGGAGTTGCCTGTAAAAATAACAGAATCATCTACATGGAGTATAACATTTTGTGTAAATGTAAATCATTTAGTGTAATTCTGTAAAGAAAAAAAGTTTAATTTTTCGCATTTCTAGATACATTCTCCCATCAGTGCTGAAGGATACATTGGAATGGTTAACTATTCATTTGGAGGGATACTCCGCAATTGTAAGCAGACAACAGACTTCAAAAGAGATAATACAAGAGCAAAATTATTCTTATTACTTAGAGCTTTCCGATGAATGGCAACGTAACAAGCCATATTTCCGACTAAATCCTGAAAAGTTACCCATAATTCTGCTGTAGTTAAAGAGTCGATTACTTAGGGCATGACAATAGATTCTCCCTTCAGTTAAAAGAGTACACATGGTTTGAACATATTTAATTGTAAATATTATTATAAAAGGATTGGGACACAAGTTACAAAACTTAGATTTGCCCTTTCTTGAAAATAAGAAACAAGAAATTTCACTCGTTAGCGAATTTATTCTCTGACCTCCAATAATTTGTATGTTGCATTCCATGAAGTATTTTTGAATATTATACCCTTCCGACCTTGACCTTTGACAAACCACAATGCACATATATCGCGAAACACCACCACCCTTTAATAGGTTAACCATGATGCCTTGTTTCATTTAAATCATGTGATGTACTTTTGGTTATGGAGTGGACACGAAGGGAAGTGTCTGGTGACTAAATTGAGAGAACAACCTTGTCATGTGACCTTAACCTTCAACAAATGGAAAAAAGATCTGTGTGTGACACATCATCTCCTCATTAGAAAGAACTATACCAAGTTTCAACAGAATCCAATAAAGCATCATGATATTATGGAGCGCACACGAAGGGTGCAAGAAAATAAGACTGTTGCAAATGAAGTCTAAGTTTGAAAGCATCCTGTGACCTTGACCTTTTACAGACCACAATGTACACATATCGTGACACATCGTCACCCTTAGGTTAACCATCATGCCACTTTTCATTGAAAACATGATATGTACACAAAAGTTATGGAGCGGAAAGGGTAGTGTCTGCATGGTGAATTAAATGTGAGAACACCTTGTTCTGTGACCTTGACCTTCAACGATTGGAAAAAACTATTGTGCGCGACAAATCGTCTGCTCATTAGGAACAACTATGCAAAGTTTCAACAAAATCCAATAAAGCATCGCAATGCTATGGAGCGGACATGAAGGGTGCAAGAAAATATGACCAGTGCAAATGAAGTCTAAGTTTGAAAGCATCCTGTGACCTTGAGCTTTTACAAACCACAATGCACGCTTATCGCGACACACCATCACCCTTACTGGCCTTAGGTTAACCATCACGCCTTGTTTCATTGAAATCATGTGATGTACGCAAAAGGTATGAAGAGGATACAAAGTGTAGTGTCTGGTGCCGTAATCGAGAGAATGACCTTGTTCTGTGACCTTGACCTTCAACAATTGGGAAAAAATGTATGCGTGACACATCGCCTCCTTATCAGGAAAAACTGTGGGAAGTTTCAACAGAATCCAATAAAGCAACACGATGTTATGGAGCGGACACAAAAAATCTTATGAACAGACAGACAGATGAATGGACATATGGACGGACAGCCGAACAGAAAAGTCAAACAGTATATGCTCCGAAAAAAAAATTGGGGGGCATATAAATAAGAATTAAGGAACAGTGGTTTCTTCACATGTTAACAATACATACTGTATATATATATATATACAAATCCAATTTGTGCAAGTCTCCCCTCCAGTCTCTGGTAGCTCCTCCCTCCCACATCACCCATCCTCAGAGAATGAGACTATTTTGAGACTATTGGTGGCATTTGTAACAATAATTTAGTGTTACTTTTAAGATATGAATCTTTCAGATTTTTTAATAAATTCTTGAACCACTCTAAAGATTTCCATATTCTCTTTCATTTTCATAGATGCGATACCATACAATGTACATAAGGTCTTTCTCTGTTATAAAATGGATACCTAAACTGAAAATACGAGTCATCATTTTTAGTCTTAAAACTGAATAGAAAGGGCATTCAAAGAAGACGTGACAGGTTGTTTCCACAGTATAATTTGGATCACATCTGACGTAGAAGTTTGTATCATGAATATAATTATCATACTTATGTTCATTTAGATTACTGCCTTTATTGCGCAGTTTACATTGTTGAATATCTAAATTTCTCCTTCCAGTATTAAAATTTGAAAAAGGGCTGATATTTTCATTTTAAAAACATCCAAACTTGGCGCATTTCATACATCATCAGAATCAACTATGGAAGGCATAAATAACATAAATTACCACCAAATGTTTTCAGTCTATCAGGATATCTGAAGGGGTATTTTGCGTTTTCATTCCTGTTCATTGGTGGAAATGTTCAGATTGTAAGTTCATCAACAGGCCTATGTCCGGTTGTTGAACTTATTATCTGAACATTTCCTAAGGGAGCTACTCATGAATGAGTAATTAGTATAGAAAGGGTTAAGGTGCAGCCCTTAAAATTAGGAAAAATGTCCCACAGCAAATTTAATGCTGTGGCATGTTAGATTCCACATGTTGCGATCGTGTATCCCACAGCACTGCTTATTGCCATGGCTTATATCGAGGACTCATGTGCATGTAGTTTTAGTAGATTCTTGTGATATTATTTAGAGATTTAACATGATTAATAATGTGTAGCTCACCTGGAGGTGTATGTCCGTGTAACTATCGCCTCGGCTGCCATTGGTGGGTCATGAGACTCGTTTAGAGACATGAATAACAATGTTTAACTCACCTGGAGGTGGATATCCGTGTAACTATCGCCTCGGCTGCCATTGGTGGGTCATGACACTCGTTTAGAGACATGAATAACAATGTTTAGCTCACCTGGAGGTGTATGTCCGTGTAACTATCGCCTCGGCTGCCATTGGTGGGTCATGAGACTCGTTTAGAGACATGAATAACAATGTTTAGCTCACCTGGAGGTGGATATTCCTGTAGCTTTCGCCTCGGCAGCCATTGGTGGGTCATGACACTCGTTTAGAGACATGTTAGTCCTTGTTTCTGTGAATATTGTAATTATTGTTTCTGAAAATAAAATGTTGCCCGCTCAGATCATCAGAAGTTGAATGTATGCCGTTCAGAATAGACATGCATTATGCAAATTATGCCTACATGTATGTGCTTCGATCGCAACACGTGACAGTGATCAATCGCCGCATACAGTAATGCCCTAAGTAATCGACCCCTTAACCAAAGCAGAATTATGGTAACTTTTCAGGATTTAGTTGGAAATATGGCTTGTTGCCATTTATCTGAGAGCTTTCCGATGAATAGCAACAAGCCATATTTCCGACTAAATCCTGAAAAGTTACCCATAATTCTGCTGTGGTTAAGGGGTCGATTACTTAGGGCATTACTGTATATTTGTAATCTGTATCGACACTATGTAAATCTTTCTACACGATGCGTGATCGCTAGATGCAGAACTCAATTGATTACCTTATGTTTAGAACTTCAGATATCCAATTCAGATTATATGAATAAAATTCAATGTCAGCCGCCATTATGAGCAACAAAACATAGATTGGAAAAAACAGAAACTGTGAGAAACCTTAGAACAATCGGTAAATAACATTCTTAAATGGATGTCATCATGTGCAACCAGTTATCTGCAACACTGCCCACAGAATTTCTATAAATTTCCTACTTTCAGTTTCTGTTTCCCGGGAAATCGAGCGCGTTGCACCAAGTTTCGATCTGTTGAATCTTGTTGATAACATTTAACACTTATAATTTGTGTCTGTTTTCCGGGACCCCCCCCTCCGTGAAGACAACCACTGTGAATATGTGATGTAGGTGTTTGGTCTATTGTGGGGTGAACAGTTTAACAGATAACTACCATTTGTATAGGACTACAACAATTATTTAGCTGAACGTTGTACCCATGTCCACTTGTGTCAAATCTTTATTATCTTTATTAAATAATGTAGACAAGTGACTTCCATTCCATGGCGTTCGTAATACATTGATTGAACTGTCTTTAAGTGTCTTACTGTCACTTCCTGTGTCATATTCGCCATGACACAAGCTAGATAGAAATTCAATGCAACATATCCAAAACCCTCCATGAGACTGAGAGTAACTTGTCTATGTCATGATTTTCCTAAAAAAAAACACACAAGTTAAGGAGATTAACATTGTTATAATATACATGTAGTATCTAGTGAATTTTGCAGTTTTATGTCATGAGACACCGAAATAAATGCTGGTAAACAATAAACTAGCTAATTCGATTCGAGATTCGATTCGATGTCGATATCAGGAAGGAGATTCGATATCGATGCAAAATCCCCGATTCGCAGATCCCTACCTTAAATGCATTTGAAGAGATCTTCAAATATTTGGAGATATCTCCAAATATTTGGAGATATCTCCAAATATTTGAAGATATCTCTAAATAATTGCAGATATCTCTAAATATTTAGATATATATTCAAATGGATTGATGTCCTTAGAAATAATTAAGGTATGATTTGAAGAGCTCTACAAACAGGGACATACTGACAGGGGGCTGTCTGAGCCCCCCCCCCCCCCCCCCCCCCCCCCCCCAATGAGGACCATAATTTTTAATAGTTGGAAATTTCATAACTCAAATTCCAATAGTTGGAAATTAAAAGTACATGTAACAAGTAAATGGAATAATCTAATTGTTTCAATCAGAGTTCACGATTTTCGACTCCGAGTTTGTGCCGGTTCTTTATTTTCCGACTCGCAATTCCAATTCTAAATACTCGTCACTGATTTTCCAAATCCGGAATTGTACAAATTGTTTTTTCCGACTTCGAATTCCAAACCAGGATTCTATTATGTTTTACATTTGAGCTTTTTAAATCATGTGGTTCCTTTCACTCAATATATTAACTTGTTGATATGTATATATGTTAAACATGTTTTTTTTTAAATATTTTAAATGTTCAAGGAGACATATTGCACTTATACATTTAGTTCTTCTCATAGCAGTATATTAATCAGTTTATATATAAACAGACCACAACGCGCATCTTAATCGAGACTCTTTTATTGAATGAGTTGCGGATGGCGCAAGGACATAATTCGCGAGAGCGTAGCTCGAGCGAAATATAACTTTGCACCGTCTGCAATGAGTTCGTTAAAATATTTGAGATTATGATTCAAGTTGTGTTCTGTATTTATTCTACACCGTTCAGTCAGATAAGTTCAATCCACGAATGTCACCTTCATTGTTACTATAGCTACCTTTATTGTGATTTAAGTCTGACAAATAACCAGTAATTATGGGGGGGGGGTCACCAGGGGATGATCGACGTAATGTACGTCATCTTTCTTGGCGACAACGTCAACAAGAATAGTTCCGGCTTGTATTCCGCTAGAGGTATGCACTAATATGTATTCAATGGCTGGGATTCCGTTGAATACATGTGACTCACGTCAATGGGTGTGGAATAAAAATTTGTCCTGCAAGGTACGATGTAATGTCAATGTTACAAGTTAATACAGTCATTTGAGTACAAAATTCCAGTAATTCTCATTATCTTCATGAACGCATATATGAAATTGAAGGCAATTAAAGCATTTCCTTCAAGTTCAGACTGGTATATTTTACCAGCCATGCATAGATTCATGGTCACTAGTCTATTATTAATGTCAAACCTCCATATCTTTCTGAGGACAGCTTTAACGATATAACAATCATTCACCATGCATTCTTAAAATTGTTACCATTGTGTGAGTTATAACTAATTGTGACTCCTTGGAATTTGAATACATGTAACTCAATCAGATTCATTCCTCAACCATATTCAGATTAATATCATGTATAATGTACCGCATGAACACGCAATGCACTCAATACATAAAACATGGATCAATGCTACAGGTATGTCATTCTTGTTACTAGTGTCTTCATTTACAGTACAGTCCATGCATATACATGTAGAAACCCAACTTATTAAGCCAATATTGGAATTTTGCATTACTCAAAACCGAATCCTATATAATTGGATTTTTTTTTAGACCAAATCCTATATAGTTGGAAATTTTATGGTCTCACCACCCCCCCCCCCCCCCAAGTTGGAACCCCTTAGCAACGTCCCCGTCTCTAAATTGATTACAGATATCTGCAAATGATTTGAAGATATCTCCAAATGAATTAGAGATATCTCTAAATATTTGAGTATATGTTAATTTGGCTCACACGTAGGCCTTCCAAACAGTGAGTGATAAATAATAAAATAATTTTGTATTAATATTTACCTATAATTAGTATAAGAAGACATATACTAAGTTATGCTGAATAGGTCACTCTCACCGGTTTTCTGTGATAAAGTTACCCAGGTTCCTGAAATTGTGATAAAGTTACCCAGGTTGGAGAAGAATGTGATAAAGTTACCCAGGTTAATAATAGTTCATGTTTAGCAACAAATTATTGATTTTTGTGATCAAAATGACGAACTATACAGTACCCGGTACTAATATGTCTTAATTTATGCTTGATAAGGGCTATTACTTTCCAAAACTGAACAATAAGTTTCCCTCTGTCACTTTTAAATCAAGTTGATATTGTGAGATTTGCTTAACCTGGGTAACTTTATCACAATTCTCACCAACCTGGGTAACTTTATCACAAAATTAGGAACCTGGGTAACTTTATCACAGAAAACCGGTGAGAGTGACCTATTCAGCCTAAGGCTTAGGTAAATATTAATAAAAAAATTATTTTAATTATTTATCACTCACTATTTGGTAGTCTGTAAACCTGACGTTTATTATCAGAGCAGAGCGTCTATAGCTCTGTTGGATTAATTGGGTCCACCAACTAACTATTTGGAAGGCCTGTGATTTGGCTGCCCATGCCATCGAATCGGATTGAATACCAAATTTAACGTTACTGTGATGCGTCGACATTCTCGGGAACTTGGAAGATAATAAATAAGTTAATAACAATGTTCAAACGAATTTCTCTAGTTCCCTTTACGAATGTTCGGTGTTCTATAATTATATCTCACTCAATTGTTCCAATCTAAAGGAATCAGGAAGTGAAAACGAAACTTGTCTGATTGATATTTGGACGTCGCGTCACAATAAAAGTGCGCCCACAAATCTACTGTTTCGTCATGAATCAATTTTTGGGCTCATTTCTCATCAGCTTAAATGACCGCGTTTTGTCAATTTCTGCTCCCAAAAATTATTTAAACTAGCCCATTTTTGAACAACGGATATCATATTTTAGTTTCGGTTTCACTTCCTCATTTCACGCAATAGTTCAAGGAAATGAAGGTTTTGAACCAAATTACAGGAAATATACTCATTTTCTGCTAAAGGTCTGAAGCAAAACAGGACATTGTATTCTATTAACAACATGGTTTATTCTATATATTAATACAAGATGTCACAGTAAAACAACATGTCAGCCAAATAGGTGCTTCTTGCTCGGGATTCAGTTCTGTTCTCTTCTTCTTGGTAGCTGCGAGTGACGTCACATCCTCGGGTGCACTCGTACCGGATAACCGGTACTCTTCGGGACCTAAAACCACTACATTCCCCCAAGCTTTGAAAAGAAGGCCCTGTTGGAGGGGGTTGAAGAATTCGTCCATCCATCGTCATTAGTCAGTCCAAGTTCCAACAAGACTTCTGTTACGTCATAGGCCTCCGTGGGCTCGGTTGCAGAGTCTTGTAGTCGACGCATTGGATCCTGAACATCGGATGACTGACGAACACTTGTAACTTGGTCGAGGAAGGCACCGTCATATGGATGGCTGGCAGAGTGGAATTTCTCAGCATCTCGTATCATCCAACTACCATTTTCTGTCATATCTGGTAATGTCTTCACCATTGTATCGGTCAAATGATTGTCTGGCCAGCTTGTTTACACCGCCCAATGTCTTGGCTCCATTGGGTGACCAGTTAAGTTCTTGATCCGGAACGCATGTCGTAGGTACAGTAAGTTCCTTCTGTCGAACCGTATAGAGGTGGTCTGCACTATGTATACTCTGGCCATGGTGAATAGCTGCTGACATTCACTTCTTGGTCCACTCGACCGATAACCATTGACTTGGTTCTGCGTGTTATGCTTCGTGGAATCTGTACATCAATGCAGAGTGAAAGAGAAACCGGGGCCCGGCATTCTCAGTACAACATACAAATGGTGGTTCAATGTCGGTGTAGTATATCAGCTGGCCCGATATCCATTACCGACAACGCAACCCCAATGTTGGATTCACTCATTGCTGCATTAACTGTGAACATCATTTAAACGTTGCGAACAAGCATATGATTACGTTCAGTGAGTCATGGAGGTACATTTCCATACTGGAACCCGCATCATTCTGGCGACAAGTAATGGTCTTAATAGTTTGCCATGGGGTCTGATGATACTCTGACCATGGGTGTGGATCTCTTCATTGTAGTTAGTAATTACGATCCACATCTGATTCGGAAGCATTTGCCACCCGGATCCCAAGGCCATTGATCTGGAGAGCCTGTTTTATTTCGGAGCCAGGTATGTTTCATTGGATTCTGGCTCTGGTTCTCCCAATATGTTGGTTCGGCACTTACAGGTATGAACCCTGAACTTGGTTTGCAGATCCAGGTCGACCTGCTTTCCGAACTGCCCTTAGTCAATAGGTCATTATCCAGTTGGTGGTTCGGCTGGTCGTATACCTGTGTTGTTGATAAAACATCATTCACGATGTCAGGAGGCTTCAGATATATTGGATGTTGCTCTGGCTGTTCATCGTCAAAGAAAGGTGGCTTGTTCATTTGACCCGCAGTTTCACCACAAGAGTCAAAGGGAACCTGGCTTAGAACTGTTGACGCAGCATCTAAGACAATAGCGGATGATTCCCGAACTGTTGGAACAGCGTCTGAGATGTTAACGTCTGATTCCAGGACTGCCGAATCAGCATCAGAGAAGCCTGATGTGATCGAATACATGGTCGAGTTAAAGCCAATTTTCTCGTATTCAAGGAAGGATGTATCGCCATCGGATGTCAAAGACTCAAACTGTGTGAGAAGAGGGATCTGGGCGTCTCTCAGATCGCCTCTGTCTCCACCTGACCATCCTTGCTGCTGAAGCAGAACTGCATCTTCTTCAGATTCTGAATAATCTATTGACCTCAGCTCCAGAGAAACGCTATCGTCCCATTCTAGATTGATATCATAGATCGGCGACTCTTCATCTTGTAAGAAGCCTGTGTTGGCATCATGGTTGATATATGCCTCATCCGGGGATAGTGGTTTATGCTGAACTGCATTCCTTGAATAGAATGCATACTCATCTGGTGTCAGAAGTTGCATGTCTTCTATTTCAGACTGTACGTTCAGCAGTTTGTCGGACAAGATTGTCAGTCCCTGCACCAGTGTCCCTGGTTGTTCATCGTTGGAAAATGGCCCGGACGCAGAATCATTTACCTCCAATGATAAAGCGGGTGTCGGCATAATAGGAAGACTCGTGGTTGTTGGAGCTTCAGTCTTCAACTCAGAGCTGGGAAACATCAGAGTTGGATCGAGAGACTCGGATCTGGATGTCAACGTTTCTGCTAATGGCGATATTGGGACCTCCAACTCTCGGAAATCGAGACGGGGAGAATCCCTGTGCATTGAAGCAGACTCGGGAAACCATTCTTCTGAGGGTGGATCACTCTGCGCCGAAGAAGTTTGTCCGGAATCTTTGCGGACCTGGAGCTTTGTGACTATATTATTGTCAGCTACTTCTTCCCCAACTAATTCAATTGGGTTGCCCTCCACTCTCTTATTTCCATGTGCCGACTTGATGGCTGTTGTTGACGGCTGATTGTCCAGGACTGCCGTTTTGGATGCCATCTTTTCTGATAATCCGCCTTGTAGCAACTTTTTGACAAGTAAGTGTAGATATTGTTTGGATGCTGGCTGGTTGTAGGCCACTTGCCCTGCCATAGTGTCTTCTGATGTGTTGACCGTTTGATTAGAATGGCGATCTGCAGGAACACTGTCGGTCTCTATGGAACTCGTACATAATGGTTGGTCCTGTGCGGCCATTCTGGATGCCATCTGTATCGCAGACTTGGGAGACATTTCTTCTGAGGGCGATACTGGAACATCATAATCTCGGAAATCGAGACGGGGATGATTTCTCTGTATCGAAGACTTGGGAGACATTTCTTCTGAGGGCGATACTGGAACCTCAAAATCTCGGGAATCAAGACGGGGAGGATCCCTCTGTGCCAAAGAAGTTCGTAAGACTTTAATGTTGCTAGCCACCTCTTCCCTATCTAAATCCATTGGACTGCCCCTTCCTCTCTCACACTTATGTGTCGACCTTTCCCCAAAGTTGGAATAAGTCCGGTATCTCGACTTCTCCTCTACTAGGCCCATCAGCTTCTTAATGTTTGCTGCCATCTCACCCATTCCTCCCTCGAGTGAGCTCACCCTCAGGTCGACATCCGATGATTGATTTGCGGACGTCCTGTTTTTGGCAGCGTCTCCATCTCTGGTAGTTTCATTCTTGTCCCATGGAGTGGAATCATTTGACGGCTTCGTATTTTCTGTTTTCCGGGACCGGTTATATCGGGAATTCTGCTCATACCCGGAGGTCTTTGGGCTTTCCGACCACCAATTTCGGTCATAGCCGGAGTTCTTCGGACTTTCTGACCTCCAATTCCGGTTATAGCCGGAGTTCTTCGGACTCTCCGACCTCCAATTCCGGTCATACCTGGAATTGTTGGGACCCTCAGATCTTTCCGACCTCCCATTCCGGTCATACCTGGAATTGTTCCTTCTTCCCTCCCCCAAGCCGGGAGCCCTTCTTCCATCCCCTCTTCCCCTATTGTCCCTGTACACTTGGCTGATCTGGGGCCCATCCGAATCTGAATCCGAATCTACCCAAGTGGCCTTTACCTCTTTCTTCAGTCTCTTCCCGTATATTGCCTGGGTGGTCTGCTGGAAGAGTTGTGCCTTCTCTACTGCCATCTTAATGGTTGGCTGGGCGGAAGTGGCAACATGTTGCCCTGTTTCCTTGTCCAGTAGTCCTTGGCAGAACTTGAGTACTGCCTGTCTCTGCTGGACTGCCCCCGGCGCGTCACTGAAGGCCTGTATTGACAGCTTCTGCACCCTGTCTGCCCAGTCCTTTAGAGGTTCATCCGTATGTTGTCTGGCCACTGTGAGATCCGTCTGGGCCTTCTCAGGACGATCATGTTCCTCATATCTACTTCTGAGTTCCCTCAAAAGTTGCTGATATGACATTTCATCCTGCCGATCGACCATCGCGCAGAATTCGGCCGCCTTTCCCTCCAGACACCAGACCAGTTTCTCTTTCCTTTCTTCCTCGTCCCAATTCTGGCGCTGGGCGAAATGAACGAATCGCTTCTCAAACACCATCCACATGGTGGTTCCATCGAACTTTAGCCGAGATGGTATTTTCTCAACGCCTATCCTGTCGTTTCTCTCCGGCACCCTGTCCCGTCTCCCTTGATCAGCCACTGCCTGTACCGCTGGTGTTACTGAAGGTATTGTGGCTGGTGGCACCTGCGCCGCTGGGGTTGCCATCTGGTTCGGCGGGTACATGTATTGCTGATTGGTCCCGTAGGGAAATGGCGGTTGTGGCCAGAGCGGTGGAGGAAAATGGGTGGGGTGTCTCTGTACTTCGGGTACCACCTTAGCTTGTTCATAGCTTAGCTTCTCTTTTCGGCGCCCTTCTCTCTCGTCCCTTAGCTTATCCTCATAACTTCGAGCCTGTGCCCTCATTTCTTCATTCAGGGACACCCCTTCTTGTGTTTTACTCTCTATTCCTTTCTTCAGGGACTCATTTTCCTTCTTCAGGAGTCTAACCTTTTCATTCAGTGAACAATAACCTGGGGGTCGAGCTGACCATGAGCTAGACTCGGCTGATGAGCTACATAAGCTAGACGATGAGTTCCATGAATATGGATGTGGGTTAACGCCATACATGGGAGTTTGGCCTGGTAGGTTGTGACCTTGATTAGCACTGGACATCTTAATTGAACCCGCACTTTAATAAATCAGACGTAACAGGCTTATCAATTAATTTGTTCCACTCTGACCAATCAAGCGTCACGGTATGTAAATACCCAATTTCAAGCGTTTCAGAGTATGATTGGCAAATCAATTGATTAGTGCACTAGCAATAGTGCAATACTACAAGTGATTTGCCCTCTAAACTTCTGAAAACTTTGTAGGTACTTTTATATCCATTTAAATCAATACACAAAAAAAACAATTGAATATTCCAACAAGCAATCTGAGCCGCTATCTTATGAATAAATAATATATAATGCAATTTCAACAGGAATGATTGAACACAAACCGAGGTTCCAAAAAATCATTCCCAGCAAATCTGCATCAGGAAAATACACAACAGGGCTCAGAAAACTTAAGCAATATTCCTAAGAGAACAAAAATAATGGAAATAAATATACCTATTCTGACACACTAAACATGACAATTACTGCACAGAGAATACATAACTTATACTATTTAATACCAAGCAATTAATTTAATACTGTGCAAATGTGTATCAGAAATTCACAAAAATTAATACATATACATCAGGGTCTCCAAAGTAAATTTAACTTGTACAGAGAACCTGATCACAGTGACAAAAATATATAAAACAAAAAACCAATTACATTTAGGTTAATCAGCTCTAAAAGTAAACATAACTTATATTGGCAAGCTGATTGCAAAACTACTGGTAGATACTGGTTGAATCGATGTGTATCAATTTAACTACAAGATATAGGCTGGCTTAATCCAGTCCGTTTCTTATGAAAAGAGTAATCTCCCTGGAAGAACGGCTGGATTATGTAAGAAATTAAGGTATTGAACGGTTATGCCCGCATCAATTTCTAAATTTGAAGTTGATCATTGAATGAACAAGAAATATAGATTCTGTTAACACAATGAAATGAGACTCGTAGAAATATATGGAAAATGCCTACTCAAAATACTACAAAAATATAACTTTATCTGATAGGCTACACACAAATAATTAATTCATTTATCAAAAATAACCACATACAAAATAATAATGAAAAGCATGCATATATCATAGATGTGTATATAATTTTAATATTGAAAAATAAATCAGGGTCTCATAAGTTAATAAACTTATGCAGAGAAACTGATCACATTGACATTAGAAATATAATAAATCAGTGTCTCTAAAGTAAATATAACTTATACAGAGAAACTAATCACAATGACATGAAAATATATAAATAAATGCAAAACTACAATAAATTATTACCCAAATTTGAATTAAACGAGAAAACTCGCCTTAATTTATCAAGAGATCTGACTCAAATGTCAAAAGAAGTGGAACTCATAGTTTTTATCCAAATTCTAATTAAACGAGACAACTCGCGTTAGTTCAGGTGGTTAGTTAATCAAAATATCTGATTCAAATGTCACATGGAATGAAACTCATGTGGAGCTGTGTCTTATCCTTGTGGACCGTCCAATACAAACTCTAATATTTGACATCAGATAGAACAAGTTTCATGCTGATTTTGGCAAGAATTTCCTTTCAGTTGAGTACTGGTTGAGCAGGTTTAATTGATATATATATATACTGGAAGCTGTTCAATTTAGTATATGAGCTGTTGAAGTTGATCGAATTACTGTCCCAATTTTAACTCTGGATATGTTGATATCTGCTTAAGGATGAACATGTAATTTTCAGGCTGCTTGGTTAAATCCATATTCAAATTAAACGAGTGGCTCGCGTTAATCTATTAAAAGTCAAGAGCATGAAAATCATGTTGAGTCAACATTGAGAAATGTTGATGTCCAATTTAAACTCAGATGATCTGACATCAAGTTGAACAAGAAATTTCAGGCTGCTTTCAAAGTTTGTCAAGAATTTTATTTCAGTTGAATCGTGGTTGAGCTGGTATAACGAAAATTGTCCAAGTTGTTGGGAACTGCCAAATGTTATATTTTCAACACTGGTGTTTCACTGGTATGACATCTAAATTGGTTTGATGGGTGGAACAGAACTATTTAGTTGGTTGTGACTTGTATTCATGTCGATTATTGATGAGTTGTGGCATGTTCAAATCAGTTGGCAGATTGAACTACATTGTGATTGACATTTTGTGTGAAAAATAGGAAAGTTTATCTGACCGTAATTCTGGAGTCACTGGGCAGCGAAGTTGTTCAAACACCTTCCTCTCTCCCCTGTCTTCAAAAACTGGCCAGCTAGCTGTGGTGAAGAATTGCTGTCCGGAAACTGTCTTACTTTATGCTATTTTTAGCACAAAGCGGCACATTGGAATTTTGTGCAGAAACGGCACAGCAAAAGTCAATTTTACGCTTTGAAACATGTTGTCAGCAGAATTCATCAATCGTATTATTAAATATATATATTCAGCAACATTATCATGGTTCAAACACGACCGAACTCTGAAAGTATAGTATTCAGGAACGGAAAATTACATCAAATTGACAAGTCATTTTCACAAAGTTTTCGGCCTCAAAATACACATTTTCGTCTCCCCGCGTGGTTCGACACTACAACGTCGCCAATGAAGCAAAACAGGACATTGTATTCTATTAACAACATGGTTTATTCTATATATTAATACAAGATGTCACAGTAAAACAACATGTCAGCCAAATAGGTGCTTCTTGCTCGGGATTCAGTTCTGTTCTCTTCTTCTTGGTAGCTGCGAGTGACGTCACATCCTCGGGTGCACTCGTACCGGATAACCGGTACTCTTCGGGACCTAAAACCACTACATTTCTTGGCAAGATGGTAGATGTTTGACAATAAGGTGCATATTTATTCGATTTCTATAATGACATTCCGCGGATCCGCCGTTTTAACTCATATAATTCGTTATTAATATTTTTTTTTAGGTATGCTTCTCAAACTTGCGAGAGGCAATGAAAATGGAAATTCCCCAAAAAATAATATTGTAGGGCTACCACTACCAGAGACAAACAGTACCTGAAACACTTAAGTCAACTGCAGATGGCATTGGAAACCAAAAGAATAGTAGAGAAGAGAAGTCGGCCCGGCACGAAGACAAGAACTTGAAGTTAGGGGTGCCACGATTAATCGTATAATCGATGAACCGTTGATAAAGCCGATAATCGATTACCATTTCCGTCATCGATTAATCTCCGTTATTTATTTCGGACGTCGGGAAGTGCCGGGTATTATTGAATACCGTGTTTGTTTTACACAGTTCAATCTACGGCCGAAGGTTTAACAATTAACCTTTGATCGTGCATCAGAGAGTCTGACACCATGAGTATACTTAGATGTTACTAGTACTTACACTAGTCTATCACTTATCGTATGGTGACTGCTGAATGAAACTCGAACTTGAAATTTCTGGGATGAACTATAGTGTTTTAATCATATTTTATGGCACAGATTGTTATTATATATGAAAACCTGATATCAAGGCACTATAAAAAGGTAGTCGGTGACTAGAAAATTCACAATTGCAGCTAGGTTCATCTCATACCCGTCTATTCAACGTCATTCTGCTACGCAATATTCATTAAGAGTTATATAGCCCCACTGTTTTAATCCGCCTTTAGCTGGCGTATTCTTGCCTCTAAGTTTATTGAGATATAACGTCGTACGTGATGACATTAAATCGTATGGAAACATAGCAATTGTGTGGGCTGCCTGATGTGAATATGTATTGGGAAATAGTTTTAACATCATACGTAAAGACATTAAATCTCAAGGAAATACATTAGAATATAGAATTAAACTTTAAAATAACAAAAAATTCCGGAATAGCGAACCTTTGGAATAGCGAACCTTCGGAATAGTGAACCTTCGGAATAGCGAACCGTCGGAATAGAGACATGTTCCCATTTTTCTTCGTATAATGGATAATTTTGTATTAATTGGACAGGGAATAAATCCATTTATAATAACTATTAATATTTTAATTGTTTATTTTGAATTAAACATTTCTTTGATACAGACCATGTATTGAGGTAAAAGCTAGTCTTCACTGGTCGTCGCAGTGACTGCCAGAACTCATCTGGTTTCATGGGTGCAGCTCAGAATTCAGCCCGCCCTAATGACTCGCCTATACCTATGGTAAATTAAAATGTGAGAGGTTGATTAATACTAAACAATTGCCGACAAAGCGTTACACAAGATGGTGTTGACAACTGTGCATGTGGTCCGCGCTACTGATCATGTCTTATTCAGACAGGATTCCTTGCAATCTGTTAATCATCAGTGTCGGTGATCGCTTGTCCTGTGTAAAAATGGGGCTGAGCTAGGTCAGTGACTATTTTGTGGCCAATATTAATTTAAGTCAAGGTTGTGGAGGGGAATGAGGCCGCTGGACGGCCGGCCTGCCATAGTAGCGGAAACCCTGATATAACATAACCATTGTTTAAAATGATATGAAATATGAAACCGATAATAATTACAAAATAACATAACAAATGATAATACAATTTAATTCAATAAATTTGGAGTAGCTGGCTTATATGTTGTTAAATCTCTGTGTCTATATCACAGGCCTTCTAAACAGTGATAATTTTTTACTGAGTGATCTATTATATATTTTGGGAAATCTGTCTGTCTGTGTATGTGTGTGTGTGTCTGTCTGTCTGTTCGCGATGGACTCGAAAACGGCCATGCCGATTTCGATGAAACTTGGTACGTGGGGGTATTTTCGGTCGGGGAGTGGCATGGGCCTATTAATTTGCCCGTGCGACGTGACCTTGACCTTGAAATCAGGTCATTTCAAGGTCGAACGCCCGAGTATCACGGGATTTCGATGAAAATTAGTGTCTGGGGATACTTTCGTATGGGGAGTGTCGTAAGCCTATTCGTTTGCCTGTGCGATGTGACCTTGACCTTTAAATCTGGTCAATTCAAGGTCAAATCGCGAATTTTTATGGGATTTTGACGAAATTTGATACATAGGGTTACTTTTGTCCACTGAGTGTTTTGGACAGGTCAAATCGTGACCCCGACCTGACCTTGACCTTCAAAATGATCAATTCGAGGTCAAATCGGGTAAAACCGGATGGATTTCGATGGGTACTTTTGTCGGGTACTTTTGTCCGGGCAGTGTTTTGGACGGGTCAAATCGTTACCCCACCTGACCTTGACCTTCAAAATGGACAATTCAAGGTCAAATTGCGCAATTTGCCGAAAAGCAGAGGGGAAACAGCCCAGACGAAGTCGGGTCCACCTGCTGTCCACTGAGTGTTTTCGACGGGTCAAATCGTGACCCCGACCTGACCTTGACCTTCAAAATTATCAATTCAAGGTCAAATCAGGTAAAACCGGATGGATTTCGACGGGTACTTTTGTCGGGTACTTTTGTCCGGGCAGTGTTTTGGATGGGTCAAATCGTTACCCCACCTGACCTTGACCTTCAAAATTGACAATTCAAGGTCAAATTGCGCAATTCGCAAGCAGAGGGGAAACAGCCCGGACAAAGTCGTGTCCACCAGCTAGTCTCATATATATTTTGAAGACCTCTGTCTGTATGTTTGTCTGTCTGTATGTTTGTCATTAATACAAATCTACGATTCTCGACCGATCGGGACGAAACTTGGTGCGTGTGTGTAATTTGACCAGGCGGTGGACGTTGTCGTATTGGCGAGCCCGTGCGGCGCCCGCTTCGCGCATGCGCAGACGAGATCTCGGAAACGGGTGGAGCTATCGACTTGAAATTTGGTATGTGAATGTATCTTGCCCCGGATATGAATTTTATCGGGTCGCCGAGCCCGTGCGACGCCAGCTTTCGGGCATGCGCAGACGAGATCTCGGAAACGGGTGGAGCTATCGACTTGAAATTTGGTATGTGAATGTATCTTGCCCCGGATACGAATTGTATCGGGTCGCCGAGCCCGTGCGACGCCAGCTTCGCGCATGCACAGACCAGATCTCGGAAACGGGTAGAGCTATCGACTTGAAATTTGGTTTTTGAATAGCCCGGACAATGTCGGGCTCATCGGCTAGTCTATTAGATATTTTGGAAGATCTGTTTGTGTGTGTGTGTGTGTCTGTGTGATCGCGATGGACTCGAAAACGGCCGATTTCGATGAAACTTGGTATGTGGGGGTATTTTCGGCCGGGGGGTGGCATGGGCCTATTAATTTTCAGATCCGAGGTCAACTTTTCACGTGCCGAGGTCAAATCTGTTTTTACGCTGTGTTACGGGACTTTCATTTGAGTTCGGTGCTTACAAATCGATTCGAAACAGCGCGAATAATAAAATGCCAGTCATAATAATGACACTGTGAGAATCTTTCGTGTTTCCTCTTTCCAACGATATATAATGCGTATGTATCCGTTTTAGTTATCTGCCTCAATTATCAAGAAGAAGTGGTACTATCTTCCATCAGGATAAAAACAATGCGTAACTTCTATGACGTCGTTAGAGGTCATAAGTTCATAACGTTAGATCACGTTAACGCTTAACCGGCCGATGCATTTGACTGTTTCAGACGTCTTGGCGATATCTCGGGCACCGATGGTTATTTATCTTTACGTTGAAACTTGATAATTAATGAGCGTGTGTATATGAGGCGCGTTTATATACTTGAGTGGAAATCAAATCGGGTTAAACTGGCGGATTTTTACGGACGAAATTTGATGCATAGGGTATCTCGGTATCCGCTGGGCCGATGTCCCGGTATCCGCTGGGCCGATTTCCACCATTTTTGGGGTGTTGGTGTTTGACCCCACCTGACCTTGACCTTCAAAATGGTCAATTCAAGGTCAAAGCCCGGACGAAGTCGGGTCACCTTCTAGTATTATATATTTTTGAATTAATTAGTTCACTTAAAATTACCCTAATATGTGGGACAGGTATATGCATCAAGAAATTTTTGACGAAATTTGTTCATATCGATCAAGAAAATAGGTTAAGGTAGATTTTTCATACAATTCACCTTTAAACTGCAGGGTATTTACAGCAACTGGTGCCTCTATTTTTGAAGAAATGTATGCCGTTGGCAGAATCAATGTATCTCATCATGTTTATTATTTTACAAATGTGACTTATTTTTCAAACATGTTCTATGCACGCCGACCAGAATATAATCAGTGATAAATGAATTGGAAATTGAAACGGTCGCTCTAAAGAAATTCGCTGAAGACTTTTGAAGTCCAACGTAGACCAGCGGCTTAAATTTTTTTTTTTAAATAATGCTTGATTTCCTATTTCCAGTCATCGACATACTCACTCTGCTTCAGTTTAGCCGCAGTTGTTTATTTTTTGTGTCATTAATAACACAGAAGTAATTTTGTTTTACACCTATGGAACTTCGTCAGCCTTCTCTGGTCTTCCTTTAGTGAGACCCAACATTGGTGACGTCATTTACTCCCTACAGTTTGGGACCACGTCGAAGCCATCTTAGTCAAAATAATGGTCGAAATATACCATCTAAAATGACGGATAATGGGAGAAGAGGGCGTCCTACGACAATTTTGTTCATGTTTCTCGTAATTAGAAGCACATGTTGGAGTATAAAATAGTGGTAAAGTATAATATTTGAACAGTTTTGAAACACGTTGAAAACTCTTGGGTCGATCTCAGTAAATTTCCAAACTTTTGGATTCGTACCTTCTCTTTCTTATAAAGAATAGATGTATTCAAATTTGTAGTTATTAAGATCTCAGTCACTGTTTAGAAGGCCTGTGGTCTATATATATACATTCTCCAGATATTGAAAATTGAACCTGCACATGTGTGGTTTGCCTCCGTTGGATTCTGCATAGCTTCTTGTCTCTCACTTGTTGTTCGCCTCGGAATGTAGAAGTGGCACCAATACATAGAAATGCCATTTTGATGCTGGCTTTTCTGTTAGTCTGTGATATGGCTGGACCACACGTACTAGTACAGCTTGAGGGACAACCAGTAGTCTTGTATATATTTCACTACCGGCTTTACTTGGGCTATCGCGCCACTCTCTATTTTCGTGAATGCAGGGTCAATGTGTTCGAGTGGTATGTATGGCAACGCGAAGATGAGTTTGAAAAAGTCGTTGATAGGGCCAGACTTGTAGTATGCTGTTGCCAGGCCGGAATCTTGGATCTTTCGCCACACGACTTGGCCCCAATGGCAGTTGCATTTGTGGATGTTGATGTCAGCTGGGGTAGACTGTTGTAGCTGAAGGTTCAAGATCTTTAATATGTATAATAGTTTTATAATGCACTGAGCCACTTTCAGTGACTGCCCATAAGTGAAGTTCATGATGTTGCTATAACTAAGAAAACTTTGCAGACTTCACAATTAGCCTAATCAAATTAAGCCAGTTTAATCCCTTCTACTTAATGAGGCTGACTTCTCTGGGGGCGTCTTCGCGTGGGACCGACTTCTCCAGATATCAACCAAAACACAAAATGTCAGCACAGGTGCCATTTGAAAATTAATGGTTGTTGAACGTATATATATTTGTTTTTGTACGGTATCATGACACATGGGCGTGGGTTCATGAAGAGTTTATAGGCCGAATCTTCTCACAAGCTTCATTCGCCGACAAGAACTGATTGATATGTAAGCACAGAAGACCATAGAGATATCATAACATAATTGTGGTAAATATCCCCGAACAGCCATATAGCGATACTGATGAGTCGACAAGTGGAATGGAAGGAGAGTTCGAAAGTGATAAAAAAGATGACAAAACAGAGCCCAAAAGATATTTTGTCTTTCATTTGATTACAACAGGAAACTGAGCGATATTGCCGGCTCGAAGAAAATTTATTTCAACGAGAAATATACAAAGAATGAAATGGCGGAACTACCGATTTGCGCATTTTGCTAAAAGCAATATGAAAAGACTTTCCAACAAAGAATTTCCATATTAAAGGAAACAAAATTGTTCAATATACCTACATGTATAACAGAAATGTAAAATGTAATTTGTAAGCGGGGACTAAGAGTCCATTGACTCATTGCTTAAATAAATAATAATGATGATATGCATCATTTATTTATATTAACTCATTCAGTGTCGGCGATGGATATATATACATTGCCCGAACGTTGCCATCCATGTGGATGAACATCTCTTTTAAAACATGCCCATACCGATATATTACTCTTCCTCCAGTCTTCAGTAAGTCTTCAAATGTGAAGATTATGTAGTCTTCAACTCTGAAGACTAAAACAGTCTTCACATGGAGACTAAATAGAGAAAATTATGCTTCAAAGCTCAATTTTAAGTCTTCAAAGACTACCAAGTCTTCGTTTGGTCTTCAATTGGGATGAAATATTTAAATGAGTTAAAGTGATATGAAACACTCCGGTAGAATGACCAAATAGAAGTGGAGAATAATCTTGCTCAAAGTAGTAATTTTTACAGATATTATATCCAAATTGACAACACAGGCCGTCATTCTTATATATTAATTAAATGCAGTGACGCTCGATGGCGATATCGTTTTCGTTAGTTTATCACCGATAGATGCGTCCCGAATCGAGTAGTAAATATTTACTATCGAGCGCAGTTCAGACGATGTTTTCAGACGATGGTACGGTTGACTTGCTTCAAATTTTCAGCTATGTTAGTAGAATGTTCCATTAATCCAGTTTGCATAGCGTCTGAATACTAACTTATCAGTTTCACGCACCCGAACAAGTACATAATATGTCTTTAAGTCTTCGAAAACTTATTTTAGTCTTTGAAGACTTATTTTAGTCTTTGAAGACTTATTTTGAAGACTTGGTTCCGTGGTCGGCCTTTAAAGTTTTTAGTAAACGATTTTTTATCAAAACTCGACTTATGGTTCGGCGAGGGACGATTGGCGGGCGTTTCAAAACCTATATAAATTTATAGCCATATGGGCAAAAAGCTTGACCAGAGCTGTCTTTGATGCACAACCCTTTTTTCCCCCAGCTTGCTATACAGGAATATTAATGGAAGTTGGATCTCGGGCCATTATATTTCCTTAGAATATCCTGATCCAATTTTGGTGGTAAAGTTGGTAGCATAGTGAGGGACCCAAAATAATCTCGAAAATCCACAGAATCATCCACACATATAAATGTAGACCACGTTGATAGCGATCACAATTGAGCTCATAATTGAGAACGCTCTTTATTATCTATCTCATTTATGGACACGCTTTACAAGTAAGAGACGATCAAACATCAGAATTTTTGCTAGAGTGACAACAATTTCAAACTTTCTATTTTGAAAGTCTGTATATAGCCATCAATCAATACCCCCCCTATTAATGGGCTGATGGGTCCGATCTATATTTTTTTCTGGTATAGAAAAAGTACTTAGGGTGCTGTTATCGAGTCAATTCTGACAGGTCATTTTCAAAATATAAACTTTTGGATTCAAAATTTCTGACAGTTAAAGTCCTGAGTCTTAGTCAAAACTTCAAAAGGCAAATTCAACTGCTCGTTCACGAGTATATGACTATGCGGGTTTCTTTTCATCTCTGTTCTGAATATATCTTAGATATACCACCTCGTGGAGTATACAATTCAATTCCTTAGTTGGCAGTATGCTCTTATTCCTATACAAACATGCATGTATTACTCAGCTGCGAATAACCTCTAGCACAATAGAGATTAACCCCAGTTTCTCATAGTTAGTTAATTAGCAGTCTACATATAAGGGGAGCCTGTTTACCTGCACATGCATGCACAGATTCAACTTGTAAATCATGGCGTAGCTGAGGATGTGTCTGTTCAAACAAAGTATCAGGCAGCTCCGTACGTTAAGGAGATAGAGCCATCAGATTACAGGTGATGAAAAATGATGTTCTTTGTGGGTGTGTCTTGTAGGGTTTAATACTCGAGGAAAACAATTTCAGTCTCACTGATCACCCCCCCCCCAAATCCTTGCCATAACAAACTGCTATGGTATTCCATCAGCATAACTAATGTCTAAAACTGCACTGAATAAATTAGTTAGATGGCCACATAAACAACAGATTTGTAATTTCACATGCAATCAGTGTTAATTTGAAGTCCTTGTTGCTGTGGTAACATTAAATTTTGGAGCTAGGATGACCGTGTATTACCGAACATGGACTTTCAAAGCAGCTCATGAGTATAGTGCCTATAATATCAATGCCTGCTGTCAATTCGATCCTTTCCAATATTGAATAGTCAAACGAAATATCAAGTTAGTGTAAATGATGGCCATTTCCCCAAGAAACCTGGCACTGAATGAGTTAATTAACTATTTTGGGAAGCATTTTCAATGATCTACATGTATGTGAGTAAGTCGGTGACGATTATATGTTATGCTCACATTTATTTCTATACTTTATCAGCTATATTTGGACATATTTTTGATAATTTATTATATGAATAAATCAAATTTCATTCTTAGGATGTTTTCTCGAGCTATTTTGATAGTTTATTTCAGTGTGAATCTGTCCGCTCTAGCTTGCACCTGGATGTCATCCTATCACCCCTTTACTGTTTGTACAGGAAAATTTGTGGTCAGTGTTGGCTTTCCATGCTGAACCACCTCTTGGACACAGTGGGGGTGGTGGAATGCCATTCGGGGCTAATTGGTATTATGACCGAGTCAGACCGACAGACATGATTAACACATCCTGAATGGGTCATTTTATGAGAAATGGTCAAATAACGGTAAAGACATTGCATACTCAGGGTATGCATTTAAATTTATTTCTATTCCATACTCAGGGTATGCATTTAAATTTATTTCTATTCCCCCTAATATATTATGGGGTGATAAAAAATTATTTTAATGGAAAAGACATAACAGTGAAGACAAATAGGAAATCAGTCGAAAATCAACCACAACGATTTTACCCACATGTTTTCACGATCGATGAACGCTGATTACAACGACAAGCACATCATGTCAATCAATCTCTCAGAAATGGTAGGGGTGCGGACTACGTGCAAGTGCGAGTGAAATGTCCAGGTCTTGTGTATGTTCCACAATAATTGTTTATTCACACTATTTTACACCTGATTTAGTAGAGAGGAAGTTCTGAACTTGTTGTGTGGCCTCTCGTGTACATGAATGGATGACACCGGGGAACATTATGAAATAAATGGGCTCCGGCCTGCTTATTATAGCTGAAGGCGTCATTGTCATCACATTTTGATGTGCTGGGTACCAAGCTTTAGGAAAAGGTGTGTTGTGTACCCAGCTTGACCTTTGCATTGTTTTGAGGACAGCAATGTTGAAGAAATATCACTTGCTATCAAATGGTGCATGGGTGGGTAATCATCTTTAAAATTTATTTTTCTGACCAATAATTGCTTTTTCTTGGTGATATAACTTTATGATTTACGAAAACGTATGTAACATAACACCGCAAAGGCCAAGATGGGTAATCGTAACCATGTGGCAATCCAGAGTGTGTACCAGTGAATCTCATAATTGCCTCATATCTAGAGTTTTTAACTGTTTTTAATTCTCTTCTGTAATATAAATCTTAAACCTGACTCTCCTATCTCACTATTGTCTCCTTTCTGAACACACGCTATCTCCACTCTGCGGAAGCGCACTGGACAAAATACCCAAAAAGGGGTCTCCGGTAATCGAAGTTAGATAGATAGAAAATGTTAGTGCTGCTGATTAAAACCTCACATATCAGCTAATATTTGGAGCCCATGAATATATATCAAAATGAAGGGAAAGTTGCTGTGATTGCAACCATTAGAATGGTTGCGAGGATCATCCTCTGATCATCAATATAACAACCGTATGATTTCAGCAATAGCTATATATCTAATTGGAATTCTCTTGTGATAGTACACCATAAATATTGTACTATAATTCCATTTGAACAATTTTCCAAAAAAGGGACCGATTGTTAATTTATTTTTCATTCAAAATCTCATTTTATTTTCCATTGAAAAGTTGTACAACTTTGACTTTCACTTATGAAGTTTACAGTCAGTAAACTGAGTAAAGAGTACTAAATGCCATAACAGACCATATTTTCATTGGACGACTTTAGATATCTCAATGTCACAATCATCATTATTCATCATCCTTGTTGTCAATATTATCATCGTCGTCACAGCCATCATAATTATCATCATCCCTGTCATCATCATCATTGCCGTCATCGTGAACAATATCATCGTCATTATCATCATTGTCATGTTCATCATCGTCAATATCATCACCATTACCATAATCATTGTTGTCATTGTCATCATTGTTATTACTCCAGGGACGTGGCTAAATGGTATCCATGGGGGTGGGGGCATCTTAGTATTTTCAACTGCAAACCCTTGAACCAGGCCCAAGTGTTCATGTCTGAGAAGTTCTATCTGCACCCCCTTTTGGTTGATATTTTCCAACTCCATTGTTACCTCAGACTTCCCATTTGTTAGAAATTTCCAGTCTGGCACCCCATAATAGCCTGTCTGAAAAATTACACTGAAAATAACAAATAAGAAAATATTTGACTTTCGTTTTAAAATTAACATTTCACAATAAATACTGGTTAGAAAATCAAACTATCCAAACAGTTTGAACCTAATTTAATCAGAAAAGTATGACTGATGTAATGCGGGCATGGAATTTCCAACTGTTGAAAAATTTTACCAAATTTGGTGGGGAGTCATTCCCAAATCACCTGGTATCAATCAACCACTATATAATTAGTGTATTTCTTCAGCCCTCAGTCCCAGACATTCGTATCCATTGCCATTTGAGAGTATGGTCAGCATAAAATGTAAGATGTAAAAATCTCCTATTGCCAAACTGGTATCCCTCTAACCTTGAGACTGTGAGATACAATAATGCTCTAATTAATTGACTTCTTAACCACAGCAGAATTATGGGTAACTTTTCCCGAGAGCTTTCCGATGAATGGCAACAAGCCATATTTCCGACTAAATCCTGAAAAGTTACCCATAATTCTGCTATGGTTAAGAAGTCGATTACTTGGAGCATTATTGTATGTTAAGAATGGTTGTCTTGGTTTCCCTTATGCTTCTGGCTCTAGACATCAATATAAGATGTATAATGCAGATTTCTGGACAACAATAGCATTACTGATGGGTCATGACTACCCTTGTCGAGCAGAAATATTCTATGTACACTGGCTGTTAAAATGATTTTACTTAGTAATAAATTCAAACCCTGAAAAGTTTATTCTAATTTGGTGTGTTGCAAAATGTGATGCACACTTATTATATTTTCTTCCAAATTGTTGATTTCATGATGGAATTAAACACATAGAATTAATTTCCCAATATTTTCACTCCTCATTTTTGATGGACAATCCTCTAGTTTATAATAACATCCATCAGTATTTATGAAAGTTCTATTCTAACTCCCGAGAGTTATCACAGTAAAGCACTTTAGGAGGTCAGTAATTTTATGTAGTTAAGACTATTTAATACTGATGGTGTCAAATCTATACGTTATTACTACTTATACTTCATAAACTTCAAATATTAATAAAATTCATGGTCAGTTATCATATTCTATATCTTTGCAGCTCTGAACAAGTAACCTTGCATGGTTTGGGGACCTTTACTCAGAAAAATTACATAGAGAACAAAACAGGAGGTTAAATATAAACTGGAATATAAAATATCTGCATTTACTATGGGTAAGTTTAAATTTTATTAAATATGTTAGAAATCTTCTTGATGTAAAACCACATTTATGTTTTAAAGCTTCAAATTCTGAAGATATGAGTATTATATATTGGCAGAAAGAGCAATAATAATAAAAAGTGAAGTACATTTATATCCAATTTTGGTTTCCGGATGATCACCTGCCATCGAGATGTCACCCGAATATCCATATGAAGGTTATAATTGGTGATGATCAGATGAGAAATGTGGGTGTGCCAAAGGAAATTGTTGTTAGATAGATGGACGACAGACGCCAACCTATGGCAATAAGCTCAAACTTGACTTGGTTAAGATATAAATTTTTCCGGAATTTGTTATAAAACATGGCCATCAGCAGCCATCTTGGATTTCACATTTAAATTCATCGGCTCCCTGCAGCCTACATTTATTGGAGAATTGCTTTGAAAATTTGCAGGCTTGTTTAGGATGACCTGTAGATGGGAGCTATCAAATTAGACCGATTTTCAATAAAAAAAAACATGGCCGCCGGCAACCAATTCATATGAATCTTGAAGGGATCCATCAATTTGTTCCAAAATATGTAAAAAACAATTTTATTTTTATTTTACTTACTCTTTTCATGACTACATCCCTCATCTGATCATCACCAAACTTCATTGGGTTCTTTGGGTTGACCTCTAGATGGGAGCTTCAGATTTTTCCGAAATTTGTTAAAAAACATGGCTGCCATCAGTCATCTTGGATTTCACACCTTGCAGTCCACATTTACATCTATTGCAGAAATGTTTGAAATGAAAATAAATTCATCTGAACAATCAGGGCTTATAATTTCTATGCGAATCAAATGATTCTTGCAAAGTGAAAAATGAGAATCAACTATGATTCTTGCATCTCTGCTTGTTATCGAAAGATAGTCATATCATAGGTGTTTCTTTTATTTGACAGTAAATCTTTCAATATATTGGAAGTTATGCATCATGTGTGTATGATAAATATTGCAATTCTGCATTCCTGTCACATTCACATCTAGTATGGTCGTTAGGCGGTTAGACCAGGAATAAATTGCTAAAGAAGCCGTTTTGGTCTCAAAATGCATGGACTGGTTTGCTGTACAACATATACAAAATCCGCTAAAATATGTTTTGGGGAAAGTTCTCAATTCAACATGGTGTCCAACATGGCAGTTGGTATCCGGAAATGCTGAATTTCTGTGGTAGGTGCACAAATTGATACCAAATTTGTAACAAATTTAAATATACACTATCGGTACATAGTCGTAAACCATATATGTAGAATGTTTGTCCTAAAATGGCCACCAAACTGGACAAAATCGAATGAAATTTACATTTTGTGCAAAATTGACTAGCTAGCTAGTCCTATAAGAATGAATAAACGCTTGAATTTCACGATGAAGAATGATTGCAGAGTATAAGAGAAATTTTTGATTAGAGATGTACGAATTCTCTCTAAGTTATCTCATGAGAGAGCAAGCGAAAGCAGGGTCTCATACAACAGTTAATCCTTTTAGTGCCAGGGGCCGATCTCATCGGCCCTAATTTATGGTCTGTAGACTACAGTGCCCTAAAAAAAATAAAAACATGAAATTTTTTGAATTTTTTTTTTGGGTTAGGCCAATGCATTCTCTTATATATGCGAGGCGACCTATGGTCGACTCGAATATATAAGAGAATGCTTTGGCACAGGGTATATGGGTCGATACAAAAATCGGACCTGGCACTCAAAGGGTTAAATCTGGACTTTTTTGGCATCTAGAAATCTGAACAGCAATGCAGTTTTATCTGTAATGTATGTCTTGAATCGTGTGATATATGTGTAATTAGAAAGCTAAATGGCATTTAGTATGGATATATTGATTCTGTGACATTTTCTAGAAGCAGAGATATATCTACTCAGAGCAGTCTCATGAGTGTGACCAATCATAATTTATTTTGATATCTACAACACCAAACCTTTTAAAATTCACTGCTATAGTACAGTTTGAGGGATATTCATAGAGTTCCTTCTGATCAAGCGATTAAACACGAATATTTCGCTTGTATCCCCAAAATGCATGTTGGTATATTATGAATGCAAATTATCAAAACACAAGGGAGTACCATGTAGTATTTAATTAATTCTAAACATGACCAAAATTGCATACATACTCTGTGGCAGGGACTGGGTTTATACGTCAGAATTTTATTTACTTATATTCACCAAGGCCACATATACGGTAAATTTATTACGTTTTCTGCGACCGCATAACCGCGTTTATCCCTTCTCATTAATGTTAAACATATCTGCTGCACACAAAACCACAAATAGCAGCATTGGGTGGGTGTTCAATGCTGAGATAACAGCTTTAAAAGCCAATAACCTTATGTTTAGCACCCATTTGTGGGTGGTATTGACAATATATTTTCAAACAACAACATACTGAAAAGTAATATTGTGCATTGCGTTGTAGCATATTCCAGTTGTAAAGTACCGACTGATGTAATTTGAACAAAATTGTCTACAAAGAAACCGGGTTGGTAGAAGCATGAACATTAGTCTTAAACAAAATGTATGATGTACCGTCTCTTTGACATGGTGAGATGGGGTGCTAATCTAGTGAAGAGATGAGGGTTCTTGGGTGTATTCTAAGGAAAAAACCCTAACTTTCAAGACGAAAATCATAGGGATTGACTTGCTTTGTAGTCACCGATAAATTCTTCAGATGGATGTGTTTTAATGATCTGTGTACCTTTAACGATATTTAACATCAGACTTGTATACTACCAATATGGATATTCACACATATGTGATTATCCAATATGTTGCTTTGATCGTGGCATGGCTTGAATTTTCGGCCATTTTGTGTCCGCGATTGTATTATTTTCCGTCCGTGTTACTCTGTTCACTTTCATACTCTAATATCACATACACCAGCATATCTGCGTAATTCATATGCCACAATATATGGCATACTGACTTATTTCGATAACTGATGTCATATAGACAACCATGCTGAACGCCATCTTGGATAACAAAGATTCCCCAAAGCGGATTTTAGCGATTTTGGATATGTTATACTGAGGACTCTCCTGCGTCTATTGACATCAAAATCACGTTTTTACCAATTTCTCATTTTACTCATCATTTCGCGTACCACGACCATACTAATCAACTATCTTGACTGAAGATACAGGGAGAGGGTAACTTAAATCGTAAAGAAAGATATTACCTAACGTTGAGATATTGGCTAAATTCATCTCTGAGAAAAGTTAAAATTAAAGCACAAGCAGTCAGAAGACTTGCTCTCATTGCATTGAATTTAAAAAAAAAATTCCTTGGGCTACCCTTCGAACCACTTCTATTGCTCTAATATGGAACAAATATATGCCACTTCCACCCAACTTGTGGCATATTATGATTCAATTTTGATTATCATACTATCAAACTTGTGAATCAACTTTTGATTCTCGCGAAAATGGATGGATTTTAAGGCCTGACAATACTATCCCTTTACTGAAACTTTTTGACTTGACTTGTTCTTTATCAATCTATTGACTGTTCAGTTATTAACGCCTCCACAATTTGAGCTACAGTGTCATTGACACTTCCATTCCAGACCTTTTTCAACTTTTAAATTTTGGTTATCTTGATTTGCTGTTGATATCTGCAGTTAGGCTTGGTTGATCTTGACCAAACTTCCTATGTGGTTTAACTGGCTCAAAATATGACCGTTGTTTGAATTGGGGATTTATCCAATGATTCTCACTGGACTTTTAGGACCCTTACTTCAAGTTATGGAATCTTCCTGAAATTTGAAACAAGCCAACAGTCACCATGGCAGTGCTCTAATTAAAAAAGTTTATATGAATATTATTGATTTTAAACAAGCCTTTCTCAGATCGTAGATTGTTTCAATGATTTTTCCACACTTATGGTTATTTTGAATTTTAGTTTTCTAAAGATTTCTCACGTGCAATTTTAAACAATTAAACCTGTGTTCTCATCTTGATTCTATCTTTTCTGAAGCTTGCTCCTATGAGAAGACATCGCTGAATGAACTGAAACAGGAGCTGCTGGTTGTCACCAAGTTAGACCCTGATGAACAGGTAAGGCCAACAAAAAAGATTCTCTGTTTTTGCTAACAAGGGTAGGTAGGTACTAGTAGGAACATATTGATATGATAATTTTTAGCTATTGCCATGGCTTGCTATCCGTCGTCCGTGTGTGTGTGTGTGTGCGTAATTCGTCAACAACACAGGCTCTTGGTTGGATCATTATGAATTTGTCATAGCTGTTGACATTGACATGTAGATGGGAATGAGTCATTTTTGGGAAAAAAATAACATGGCCAGCTGCCATCTTGGATTTCAAAATTCAATCCATTAGCACGGGCTACAGGTCGTACTGTTTGTCTGATCATCATGAAATTTGTCATGGATGTTAATATTGACATGTAGATGGGAAACAAGTAATTTTGGGGTCGTTTGGCCAATAAACATGGATACTGGCTGTCGTCTTGGATCTCACTCTTTGCATGACTAAATCCTTTGGCACGGGCTGCAGGTCGTACCTTTGGTCGGTTCATCATGAAATTTATCTGCGATGTTAACAATGACATGTAGATGGGAACGAGTCATTTTGGGGTCATTCGGCATAAAAACATGTCCACCAGCAGCCATCTTGGATTTTACTCTTTACATGACTAAATCCTTTGGCACAGGCTACAGGTCGTATCTTTTGTCGGATCATTATGAAATTTCTCATGAATGTTAACAATGACATGTAAATGGGAACGAGTCTTTTTGGGGTCATTCGGCAAAAAAACATGGCTGCCAGTGGCCATCTTGGATTTTACTCTTTGCATAACTAGGCCTTTCAACTTTCCACATTCCTAATCACTCCACTGACTGTAACACATGAAATTATTCCCTTTCCAAGTTGAGCTACAGTGTCATTGACACTTTCATTTTGTTCCCCAACATTTTGTCGGATGACTATATTAATTACAGTAATGACCCTCGTCTGTGCATCCATCTATCCGTCCATGCCTCCGGAACTTTGTCTGAGCCTGTATTTTGTTATTAAAACTTGGCACATATGTCAACCAGCATGGGAATCGGCACACCTGCGATTTTGAGTTCAGTCGGACTCATTTTGGCAGAGTTATTGTCCTTATTCCAAAGTAGAATCGTACATCCTGGGAAGCATTTTTAGCTCAACATGTAGATGGAACGAGTCATTTTGGGGTCATTCGGCAAAAAAACATGGCCGCCAGCGGCTATCTTTGATTTTACTCTTTGCATGATTAAATCCTTTGGCACGGGCTACAGGTCGTACCTTTGGTCGGATCATTATTAAATTTGTCATAGCTGTTGACATTGACATGTAGATGGGAAACAAGTCATTTTGGGGTCATTCGGCCAAAAAAAATGGCCACCATTTGATTTCAAAATTCAATCTATTAGCACGGGCTACAGGCCATATTGTTTGTCTGATCATCATGAAATTTGTCATGGATGTTAACAATGACAAGTAGATGGGAACGAGTCATTTTGGGGTCATTCGGCCAAAAAACATGGCCCCCAGCAGCCATCTTGGATTTTACTCTTTGCATGACTAAATCTTTTGGCATGGGCTACAGGTCGTACCTTTAATCGGATCATCACAAAATATTTGTCACGGATGTTGACAATGACATGTAGATGGGAACGAGTTATTTTGGGGTCATTCGGCCAAAAATCATGGCCACCAGCAGCCATCTTGGATTTCAAGATTCAATCCACAGACTACAGGCCAGAGTGTTCATCTGATTATCATGAAATTTGTCGTGGAAGTTTATATTGACATGTAGATGGGAACGAGTCATTTTTGGGTCATAAAACATGGCCGTCGGTAGCCATCTTGGATTTTACTCTTTGTATGATTTAATCCTTTGACACAGGCTACAGGTGGTATCTTTGGACGGATCATCATGAAATTTGTCATGGATGTTAACCCGTCCAGTGCTGGAAGCCCATATTTGGACCCTACATAAGAGTGCTGGAAGCCCCAGTTCTTGGCTTTGGTGGGGTCACTGTCTTGTTTGTTTAGTTTAATCATTTAAATCCTATTTGTCAGGTAATATTTTTGAAATATTGTTACATATATAATTAAATTGTGACATTGCGAAGTTTGAATGGATGCCAACTGATAAAATGATCAGAAAGAGTAGTTTTATTGTGAAAATGACAAATTATTTTGCCAAACGGCATCCGACAACCAGGCTCATAACCATAACCTAATCTGACAACCAGACTCATAACCTTAACCTAATCTGGCATCCAGTCTTATAACCATACCCCAATAAGACATTCAGGCTCATATCCATAACCTAATCTGATAACCAGACTCATAACCATATCCTAATGTGACATCCAGACTTATCACTATAACCTAATAAGACATCCGGGCTCAAAACATGACCCAATCGGACAACAAGGCTCATAATCTAGTGAGATATCAAGGCTCATAACCATACCCTAATCAGACAACCAGACCTTAATCAGACATCACCAAACTTCATATTAATCTTGATATTGATCTACTAGATTGAAGCTATGAAATGTTTTTGAATTTCATTGGAAAACTTAGCCATCAGCAACCATCTTGGATTATACTTTATATATCTCTTGATATTCTAGTATTACTTAGACCTTTCAACTTTCCGCATTCGTAATCGCTCCATTGACTGTAACACATGAAATTATTCCCTTTCCAAGTTGAGCTACAGTGTCATTGACATTTTCATTGTCTGAGCCTGTATTCTGTCATTTTCCAGTCAATAGAAAAAAACAATTGGCACATATGTCAGCCAGCATGGGAACCTGCACAACTGCAATTTTGAGTTTGGTCAGAGTCATTTTTGCAGAGTTATTGCCCTTATTCGACATCGAATCATACATCCTGGGGACGCATCTTTTGTTTGAGCTTGTATTGCGTCATTTTCCCTTAATTTAAAAAACTTTGGCACAGATGTCAACCAGCATGGGAACCTGTACACCTCAATTTCGAGTTCAGTCTGACTCATTTTGGCAGAGTTATTGCCCTTTTTCCAAAATAGAATCGTACATCATGGGACACATTTTTGTCTGAGCCTGTACTCCGTCATTTTCCTGTAAATTATTTAAAAAGATGGGACATATGTCAGCCAGCATGGGAACCTATGCACCTGCAATTTTGAATTCGGTCAGAGTCATTTTGGCAGAGTTATTGCCCTTTTTTCAATAGAATCATACATCCTGGGACACATCTTTTGTCCGAGCTTGTTTTACATCATTTTCCAGTAAATGTTTTTAAATTTGGCACAGATGGGAACCAGCATGGGAACCTGCGCACCTGCCAATTTTGTTTTCAGTCGGACTCATTTTGGCAGAGTTATTGCCCTTTTTCCAAAATAGAATCGTACATCCTGGGAAGCATTTTTGTCTGAGCCTGTATTCCGTCATTTCCAGTCAATTTTTTAAAAACTTTGCACAGATGTCAACCGGCATGTGAACCTGCGATTTTGAGTACAGTCGGAGTCATTTTCAAGAAGTTATTGCCATTTTTCGATATAGAATCGTACATCCTGGGATTTGTCTTTGTCTGAACCTTATTCTTAGAATTGGGCTGATATTGTGCCAATTTGAGGTTATATTTCGACTTGAAGAGTTTTTTCAGATTTGGTTATTTGTATGCAGCTCAGTTATAAGACAATGCACAAGTATATATTCCATATAATCTCTATAAAGCCTCCGCTTCAAATGATGCCAACTTGTCGGGGGACTCTGTAGCCGAGCAGCCTTTTATTTTTTTACTTTATATTTTACATTATTATGGTTTGAAATGACGAGAAAACATTTTTTTTTATTTCAGTCTGACACACCTCACACGAACATATGACAAAAAATAAACTTATGATTTTATCACTTATATTGCTTTATATAGACACGAAACGGCGAGAAATTGACTCTATCCAAGAAAAAGTTGATTTAGTCAGAGTTTGGGGTGGGGGGAAGTTACTCAGGCCAGAGTATCTTCCCCCTACACAGCAGCTACATATGACAAAAAATCAGATTTTGAATTTATCACTTATTTTGCTTTATAAAATTTTGAAATGGCGAGATATTAACTTTATACGAGAAAAAGTTGATGGAGTTGGGCTTTGGGGTGGGGGGGGGGGGGGGTGGAGATACCCAGGCCTGAGTATCTCCCACCCAGCAGCTACAAATAAAAAATCAGCTTATGATTTTATCGCTTATTTTGCTTTATATAGTTATGACAAGATATAGTCATGAAATGGCAAGAAATTATGCCCCCCCCCCCCCCCCCCCCCCCCCACCGAAACACCTATTCAATTAATGGCGAGAAATTAACTTTATCCAAGAAAAAGTTGATTGAGTCATGTTTGGGGTGGGGGGAAGATACCCATGCCTGATATCTACCCCCTACCCAGCAGCTACATAAAAATGAGCTTATGATTTTATTGCTTATTTTGCTTTATATAGTTAAGAAAGGGCGAGAAATTAACTTTATATGAGAACAAGTTGATTTGTTTGGGGTGGCTGAGATACCCAGGCCTGAGTATCTCCCCCCCACACCCAGCATAGTCATGAAATGGCAAGAAATTAACTGTATATGAGAAAAAGTTGTTTGATTTGGTGTTTGGGGTGGGGGGAGGAGATACCAGGTCTGAATATCTTTCCCCCCACCCAGCAGCTACATATGACAAAAAATCAGCTTATTATTTTATCGCTTATTTTGCTTTATATACTCATGACAAGATATAGTCATGAAATGGCGAGAAATTACCCCCCCCCCCCCCCCACCCAAACCCTGATTCAATTAACTTTTTCTTGGATAAAGGTAATTTCTCGCCATTTTATAACAATATAACGCAAAATAAGTGCAATTAAATCATAGGCTAATTTTTTGTCATAAGTAGCTGCTGTGTGGGGATGAGAAACTCGGGCCTGGGTATATTCCCCCTCCCTCCACCCAAACCCGACTATCAACTATTTCTCGCCTAATGTTAATTTCTTGTCATTTCATGAATGTATAAAGCAAATAAGCGCTAAAATCATAAGCTGATTTTTTAGCTCAACCACCAAAGGCGTTGTGAGCTTTTGTCACCACTCGGTATATCTGATTTTTTGAAATATTCTGAGGGAGCTTTCAAAGGTCAATTCCAGGTGAATTTAGGACCCGTTTTTTTTTCATTTTTTCTCACAGTTCTATGCGCATGACCGTTCCATATTTGCCCCAATTAAATATATTAACCCCGCCAATCACAGGACACCATATGTTTCATTATTTGACCAACAGTTTATCTACACTAAAATTGTTGCGATCAAGGCTGCGGGACAACTGTAGAATTGCTTTTTAACAGCGAAAAAAGTATAGCTTAGGGGGGTCAAAATGTATTTCGGATTTGCTAAAATAAATGTTGAAAAACTGTTGACGTAAAAGTGCAAAAAAGAAATGACAAAAAAAAAATGCAATGTTGAATGCGACTGGCCATAAAAGATCATTTTTGAAACCACAACATATAATCGACAACGCAAAAATAGACGACGAGGCATAGCTCCGGCGGTCCAGCAAAGCATGGATCCAACATGGAACAAGCCCTCACCATGTGGTATGACAATGCCAGACATAGAGCCATATCCCTCTATGTTCATGTTTTAATATTGTGATGTTTACCATTACACATGTTTAAAGATTTATTCAATAAAGTATATACTCCACTCTTATATCAGTCAATGGAAACCACAAACGAAACCAGGTTTGGCTTGTGAAATTCCCATGCTAACAATAGAACAACATAACAGGAAGTCTGAGCACATGCTCCCCGTGGGATTTCCAATTACAAATTATCCAAATTAACAAACCATTAACTTAATAATTATGGTTTTGTATTAACTTAAATTTTAACAGACTCAAATTTAATAGCTGATATATATATATTGTATACCAGTGCTCTAAAATGCGACTACACATCGGACAAACTACGATAATGGCGAAACGCCAAAATGATCAGTTGTGCTGCCGATCATATCGACACTACATACAATATTGATGGAAACAAAGCTGTCACATTGATGAAAACAAACATGGCTAAAAAATGTTTAAACTAAGTGGAGAAAGTGACGAATAATTTTTGAAAACTTGCAACGTTATGGAATGCGATAATGACAAAAAACTGCTATAATGATGCCACTTTTTTTCGCAAATCCGAAAATCATTTTCACATGCCCCCAAATAAAATAGCATCTATTACACAACATACATTTATTCATTACAGCAAAGCGGCTGTTTTTTTGTAGTTCTATAGACCAATTAACCCACACATTGGAAGGTACTACGAAAAATGAAAAAAAACTACCTTCAACATCAATGTTTTGATGAATACGCTAGCATACGACACATTATGTATAACATGACAGGGTGGGGTACTTTGCTTTAATTTCCATATACGATATGCCTGCAGTGAATGTGTATTGCTGCAATGAACACAGTGAACAAACTACATATATGACACTGATTTAAAATAAGCTAAAAGTAGATTCTGTATTTACAAAAATAATTTCTATTTTCACTCATTTATTCCATATAATCGGGCATACTTTGTATCAAGATGTAGGACTAGACAAAGGAATGTATTTTTTTGCTAAAATATTTCCACTTCTAGGTGAATTATGACAAAAATGCTCTCCATGTACAAGCGCACTGTTTTCCAATTGCTATAGACAGTTCCTTTTTCCGCGATACCTTTGCACGATTGGGTTAATCGTCTCTAGGTGTACAAAAATAACCACTTCGCCAGACTTCACTCGAATAAATACATTTATGTTGTGCAGTAGGTACTGAGCTTCATTTCCATACCAAGTTCGCTCTTAGGGATAGTATTTTCGCTGTAAAAACGCAATTCTACAGCTGTTCCACATCCTTGATTTTGACAATGTTAAGGTATAGTTAAGTTGTTGGCCGAATAATGTAACATTCTTCAGACACGGTTCCGAGGTCAACATTGATCACATGATTGTTGCATGCTATTTTTAGCCCTGAGTTTTCCCCAAACTTCATCAAGGCAGATGAAAAAAATGTCCGTCTGAGAATACAAAACATCCTTCAATTCATGATTGAAAAAGCTTATGTTACTCAATATATAATTTGAAGATGATAGACTTAGGTTATATGGGGCGATGTTTGAGATTATAAACTACATTTTATGTTGCGTAATCTTTCGTCTTGGGTAGATTTTTCTGTCAATATTTTGTTATTTTTCGGTTTAGCAAATTTAGCCCCATGATGTGAACATTAAGCTACAATAGCTGCTATATCATACTAGTATTTCGAATTCAATAAATTCGTCCAACCTCTTGGTTATCAGCTATATTTTAATTAATGATATACATTACAAAGGACTTTAAGTTGCATTAGATAACATTATGTCAAATGGATTATGAGATAGTTTTGTCAACATCAAAATTTTTGTTGCAACTACAAGCCTGTTGCGGTCATGTGTTGTGACTTACAACAATGTTGCGCAGCTGTGTTGCAGGATATTGTTTCATCGTGTTCAGACATGTTGTGCAACATTGTGGTATGTCCTTCATGTAAGAATACACTAACCCTAACTTGAACCCCAAGCCTAGCCCTAACCCTGGCGCTAACCCTAACCCTGCGATCTGCTTGGCAAACCAACATAAATGCAGTTGGTACTGTGCGATTTCGAATATTTTGTGGCATAGAATTAAGATCTTATTAACGAACACACATTAAACACACATACTGTTCAACCATATGTGTATATTGAAGTTATTAATATGGATATCTTCATGTTGTTCCGCCAAGGAAAGCCCTCACTGAACTATATGGATTATATCTCTGGCCTTGTGTCATCAGGAAGGTTAAAATTTATTGTCCGCATATCGCCTACTACCGGGGTCGATCACCTCTCGGATTAGCCAAGCATGAAAGCGTCCTGTGTAACTCCCGCATTCTAGCAATGCAATCTAGTCATTTTTATTTCCCTCCTGCTGTCGATCAGCTGTGTTTTACTAAAGGGAGTATTTATCTGCATTGTGAGTTTATCAACTCAATATTTATTGTTAATAACAAACTTGCAATTTATCCGTTGCCTACCGGTCGTTAATAAACGCACAGAAACTTTTCATTTCATAGTATGCGTTACATAATTTGTTAAAAAATCCATGTTTTTTATCAACTCAATGTCGTCTCTAAATTCAGTGATTGGATTCACTTTACAAAATTCGACATAGCTAGCCATTTTGGCAATGACTACAGCCTCACATTATTTACTTGTGGAACACATATATTGCATTATTGTGCAACATATACGCTGGAATAACTCGTCCATGTGGAACGGTATGTGAAGGCTCCTAATTTCGTGCTACACATGTTCTGTTTCCATTTTCACAAAGTCGACTCATCGCTAAGTTCATATCATGTATACTGCTAAAGCATACATGTGACAGCTCTGTTAGTTCACAGTAATTAAGTTGCCCAGGACAGAAATGTCTCCTTTGGCAATAATATACATGACTGAATAAAACAGATAGTCCACTGACATTTCTTTTGCTTGAACAAACTGCAATGTTGCCGTTTAGCAACCGGAACTCAACTGACATTGGGACATGATTATCATAGACCTTAAGGACATCATTATCGATATCCAACAGGTCGTTATCTTTAATTGTGTTTTCACGATTAATACCTACAAATCTAAGCTAGCCAAAAATGTATGATCATGCGGGCTTGTATTTGTTGTTGTTTGTATTTGGATACTTGCAACATTATCGCAAATGTTACTGTGACTTCAAGGTATTTATTGGAACATCATGACTCGTTTCTTGCGATTCCATGTTCTGTACCTCATTGTATCGGAACAATCGTTAGTAACAAGGCGATTATGTTCATTATAATATGTAAGGGTATAAAATGACCTCTGTTCATATATTGCTGTGTCGCTATAATAAATAGTGTCTCATTCTTTACATGCATGTACAGTATGACTGACATAGTCAGGTTGTTACGCATCGTGTGACCAGTTTGATTGGGGCCTAGGATAATATGATACACAAGATTTGGCGACAAAGGAATTTCATTTCAATTATCGAAAGGAAATCTCCATCAATCATAATCTGTCATTTTCGGTGACACTTGTGTCTGTTTCTCTGCAGTCACTCCATTCAGCTTGGCTGCATGAAATTCCCTTATCCCAGTCTGCAAAGATACGTCAGCATATTAACCTGACCATCCAGCTACAGTTTGCTTAACTATCCAATGATAATTCCGTCCGTGGTAAGAACTCTTTGGAGTAGACAATTGGGATGAAGGCCTTGACGAGAGCCCACTGGTCTACTTGTGCCAAGTCATCATATCCAATGTGAACTCGGTACCACAAAGCATACTGTGTCTCCCATGTCGAGCGCCTTGTTCTTGACAGAACATGGTCGAAGTATTGAACTGATTCATTGGCTAGCTAGTGTGATGACAAATTTCAAGTAAATCAATGTTTATACTTATTCTCATTGGGCAGATGATTTCACATCCACAGGTTCTCAATTAAAATTGTCCACCGTATTATCGCAGGTATAAGCCCACTTTCGGGCATAATACCACCCCAGTATTTTCACTAGAAGTAAGTTTTCCGGGGTATAAGACCACCCCCTCCCTAGCCCTAACCATAACCCCTCCAAAACGGGTTTATATACCAGTATTTGAGAAAAATAAAGATGATTTATGTTACACTGTGTCTTGTTTCTTGTGTTCAATTAATAACTGGCCGGTAGGTCTACCGTACTGACCCGGCTCAAAGCCCATGTCCGTGTTTAGGCCCACCCATATCTTTTGGCCAAATTCCATGCAAAGGGGTATATTTGAGTTTAGGCCCACCCCAAATTTTGTTCAATTTCAGCGGTGGTAAGTAAGTATTTGATATCAGCTTGTAGACAGAAAAAAAGATTGACGAACTCGAGAAATATAATATTTATATTCAAAACGGAAAATTATACTTTGTAGGCAAGTGATAATATTCAATAAAATAAAATAAAGTGAATCTTAAAATCTTATTTGTTTATTAAATTATAATTCCCGGGCAAACAAATCATTAACAGACATCAAATACAAAAGAACCGAGTCGCTAACAGCGTATATAATTATGTAGCTTCAAGTTCAAAAGCCATGCGCGTGCAAAGCGCACAGGTGTCTGTCCAACTACAGTACTGTAAAAACATATTTTTCGAGTTCAGTGACAACGTCGGTATGTTCCTTCATGTAACCAAACACAGAGAACTGGCTTCCTGGTTATGTAAACACACAGTGGGTATAATAATGAAGCAGAAGGGGAACTTGTCATTGAACAACAATGTCTTCCAAACTACGTCAACGTTATGTACTTGAAACCAAAATAAAGGTTATTGACATTAACATTTTTAAGCTGCATTTTGTTCACGTTTTACAGTATAAACAGTTTAGGAGCGATAACTCTATTTATTAAAACACGTGCTTTTTAGCAGAAATACAACTGTTTTTTGTCACTACTGTTAGTGTTAAATAATTACACTCACTGGCTTTTGTCAAACATGCAATTAGTCGCTATTGTAACATCCTCTATGTGGACAACGGATCACGAATAAAGCTTCGGGTTTATTAGTTTCCTAATCGGATTAAGTCTGAACATTGATATAAACTATAGACTACTATAGACTATAGATGCGGGATTTACCCACACTGCTTACAAAATTTAAGCCATGTTCATATGTGCAATGTGGGTTTCAATCAAAACATTATCGGTATAAATACTGAGAAACTAACCCCAGATCTTCAGTTCTTTATTTGTTCACAATGCCTCTACAACGTAAATCTTACACAATTGCTGTGAAAGTGACTGTGATCGAGTGGTTTCGCGATAACGGCAGGAATTTCTCCAAAACCGAACGTGAATGGGAAATTTTTCGCGGAAGCAGATTCGATCTTGGGTGATGACATCCGAAATACTCAATTTTTTCCAGGATATAAGACCACCATGCCTTTTCAAGCTATTTATTCACTAGGCCCCCTGGTCTTATACCCCCGAGAATACGGTATATTTGTGAGGTACTGCATGTGATCAACGTAACCAAATAGACAACATCTGACCTCTTATCCTAAAACAGACATTAGTGTTTGTCGACATACTCAAATTAATTGGGTCCAATAATAAGGAAATATTACGGTATCAGTGCCTCATCGCCACAATACCTTACAAATGGCGTTTTAGAACTGTAATATGGAAGAAACGACCAGTTTCTCCGATACTTCCATACTTCCACGCTTTTCAACCGTGAATAGTAAAGGCGAACTAGTACACATATATATTGTCAAGAGCCCCAGATGCACTTCCAATAGCCTTTCCAACAGAGTCAATCACTTGGCTCTTTGCCTTCTATTTACATATATTGATCCCATCATATGACAAATAGACTTCACTCACATATAAAGCACGGTTACAGGAAATACATTTATATTGCGCCTGGCCTCTGCCAATATAAATTCCAACAGAGTACAAAACATGGCTCTTTTCCTTCTATTGCCGCATATCCAATTGATTATCTGTCGAATAACAGACAGGACAGCATTTGTATTGTCCCGCGTATTATAAAGCGCAGTTACATCAAAAGCCTTTATATTGTGTATGACCGATGCCTATTTCAAAGAGTCCGAAACATGGCTCTTCTCCTTTTATTGCTACATATCCAATGATTATCTGGCAAATAGAATACCTAACAGAATACCACAAATGAAAACATTTGTATCATCACAAACATAAAGCGCCATTCCGCAAGAAGCCTTTATATTGTGCATGACCACTGCCCAGTAGCAGTGACTGGTGGGGTGCTGCCATCGTTGATTCGGAAAGCCAATCCTCAAGGGCGAATGCCCCAGCACCTGGGCATTTGGGTGGGGAAAACTCGTCGTGTGACGCCAACAGCGCACCAGCCAACCAGACTTCAGTCCTTGCCACGAGGAAACACAGCAAGAGCACTTATTTGCTCTCGCAATTCAGAAGATGGATGTAATTGCGCACATAACATAATCGTTGGGATTTTCTCAAATACAATGTCATTGTGGGATGGACCTGGATATGTTCAGTTGCACTTTCACATTTCCATTATATAACTGAGATGGGAACGGTTTTCAATATACCTTCAAATAGTTTAATATGGAATCAATGATTTCAGTGACCATGAACATTTTGGACAAACTTGTGCAAGTTTAGCACCCACAAATTAAAATATTGCAAGTGCATATGGGTGCGAGAGCAATTGCTCTTGTCTCCTGGAAGGACTGAGACTTCTGACTCTTCCCCACGGTCCGTGGCCCACTCCATTAATACGAGAGTGGGTCTTACCCCACTGGAATCATACTCCTTCGGGATATGTCCAGGCCTGCTCCATGATCGGCGGACTCTCCGAAAGTGTATAAAACATTCTCCTCTGCCGTCATGGGATTCGAAAGAGAACATCATTTATGCCAGGGATTGCCAGCTTGGTCGGAACCGCCTGCATTTGGGGGATATGGGGGGGGCTTCCTCTGGTCAGATGGCTCCTCCCAATTTTTACCCTCCGCCCTATTGGCCTTGGGGCGTTCTTTATTCTCCCTGGACACCTCCTAATTGTGCGTCCGGATTTTAAGGGGGTAATTGAGCGGGCAATAGCTCCTTAAATCCATAGGCGTGTGAATTTATTCTTCGCTCGAGCCATTCACAGAATAGGCCTCCCTCCAGTAACGTATCCCAGCCTGATGCAAGATGTTCTGTGACTGGCATTGATCCTGACGTACTTTCACTCCATCCCATGGCGTTGGAAGGCTTTGTCGGCGATGAGCTAGAATGTTGGGCGGACAGTGGGACGATTAGTGGTAGCTAGACAGTGTGCTGCAAAAGTTGATTCGGGCAACCAATCTTCCCGGGCTGTTGCTCCGGCCGCTGCACCTTGGGTCCCCACTGTCGGTCGAGGATTCTGTCGTTCCTCGGAAACACGCTTTTGTGAATGAAGATAAGATGAAAAGATAAGCTTTACGGTCTACTTCTCTTCCTTAGTCTCTTGACTAAGGAGGGGCGGAGGACTGACATACCTTCTATGCGCCTAATGGATTTGTCAAAGATGAGCTAGAATCTTGGGCCAGCTCTTTTGTGAATGAAATCGACCGAGGTGATATCTTGTACAACATTCATCACAGGATACAGGTCAAATCTTGTTTAAATTAAATTACCACAAAATTAACACCAACCATGCCAGTCTTTAACTCGGTCATGCTCGGTTCTGGCCCCATGGTCCTGCTACAACAGTCAGGACCAGTGGCAGGTAGATGCTTACATCTCTGATGTGGGAAACCAATCTTCACGGGCAAAAGCCCCAGCATCAGTGCCTTTGGAGGCTGTTCTGGATGGGTAGGACTCGCTGCCGCGTACTGTCATTTTTCTAACAATTTAACAATTTTGAAGGTATATATACAGCCATCAATTTCATCACATGACAACGAGAAGAGTATGACGCGAAGAAAGAAGAAGATGTCTCTACTTGCTCGGTTTCTCGCTAGCACGACTGCTATGGCACTACCTGGGATGTTTCTTCCAAAACTAGGGGGGGAGGTACAAGTTTGAGCAATGCCGGAATCATAAACATATGAGCTCTTTCACAACACATTATAGCTGATTCATGAATAAATCACATTTACATGAAATCGGTTTTGGAAGAGTACATTTCCATCAAATTTGGATATTAAATTTATTGCTCGTGCCTTCTCCTGGGCTTGCATTCTAATCCATATATTATATAAGTTCAGTGAGGGCTTTCCTTGGTGGAAAAATATAATTTTTAGAATTATAATTAAATTTTCATTAAGGGAAGTCCGAACTGAACTATCAAAGATCCCTCCCATGGTGGTGCCATTCCCAACCCTGCGACTCGCAAATCTTATGATTGACTCGGAAAATAAAACTGACTAGATTGCATTGTTAGAATGCGGGAGTTACACGGGACGCATTCATGCTTGGCTAATCCGGAGATATAATCCATATAGTTCAGTTCGGGCTTCCCTTATGGAAAAATTAATTATAATTCTAAAAATTATATATTTGTATTATTATTAATGCACATAAACTATACTTCCCCCCATCAATCAACACCCCCCTCCCATATTGTATTGATGTCGGTGACATCAAACTTGTTGCGTTATCTTCAAACCAGTGGAAAGAGACATATACATGTACTTAATTACACATTAATACTCAACCCTTATATATATCACTGAATATATTTAATACTTAGACATTAAACTTTGCGAGTTCCTAAAGACTCAATTGACTCCAACACATAAAATGATACCATCTACAAGTTGAGCTTTCATTTATCGTATGTAGCTGCTGGGTGGGAGGAAGATACTCAGGCCTGGATCTCTCCCCACCCACAAACCCTGACAATTAACTTTGTCTCAGATATAGTTAATTTCTCGCCATTTCATGACTAGATAAAAGCAAAATAAGCAATAAAATAAAAAGTCTATTTTTTGTCATATGTTGGCTGCTGGGTGGGTGTCAGGGGTTGACATGTCAGACTGAAAATAATAATAATAAAAAAAAGTTTTCTCGTCATTTCATACCATAATAGTATCTAATAAGTGAAAAAAAAATTATCACAGTTTACACCGGAATATTCAATAACTGCCTGTATTCTATTTATTAGAAAAATAGTTATTAGTTTACCTGAACAAACCACCAGATAAATGTTATGACTGTTATGAATGATTTACATGCTTTAGCTGCCTGATTTCTGTTTATTATGCCCCCGACTTGAAGTCGGCGGGTATATAGTCGACGTCTCCGTCCATCCATCCGTCCGTCCGTCCGTACGGACGTACAAACATTTTGCATTATTGTTCAGCAAACGCTGGGCAGATTTAGCTGATATTTGGTATGGTGATAGAGCAGCATGGGGGAACAGCTACATGCATAGCGCGGGTTTCGTCCACCCATTTTCATCAGATTTATGGCCCTTATTTTAGCAAATCCCATATTTTTGTGGATCAGTTATATGAAAATACATGTCAAGTGCGAATTTGGGTATGATCTGATGATTTTTGCCAGAGTTATGGCCCTTTTTTCAACTTAGAAAATTTAAATTTTTGCTTGATTTTGGGTTTCCGGATCGCTTGTTTTGGGGTTTTTAGTCAACATTTCTGTGCGAACTTCTTTTGGAATGGTCATATAAACCTCCTCGGATATCCGCAGTTTCGTCCATGCTTAATCCGAATTGCTACGGTCGGGGGCAAATGCCACGCGACAGCGTACCTCTTGTTATAACTTTTGCTCAGGTTATTTATAAGGAAATCCCCATTAAAAGTTGGTCACTTGACCTCTCTTAAATAGAATTTACATGGATTGGTATTTATAAATCAAAAATAACCATTTGTCAAATTAAGATTTAATTATAAGGAACCAAAGCCGGACGCTTTGGTTCATATATACATGTACATGTAGACTATGTCTGATTGTGTGACGTCACCAATTATTATCTAATATGATGCTGCTCTTTTGAATTTGTGCAAGCACAGTAGATTGGTGGGCTTAAAGGATTGGCTATCCTGATGAATACAACAAAACACTATCGGAAAGCCTCCCATATTATGATCACAATAATCCAAGTCCCATAACAATAAACAAGCCGAGAAATAAATAAATAATACCCCCACCGGTTGTCGGCTACCTCCGTCGCAAATCCTCATATGACGTCAAATGAGTAGACTAATTAAAAACACGGAATCGGAGTCGGAGTTAATTGTGTCTACCTATATGATGTCATCTGAGTGGCGATGTAAAATGCGGAATCGACATGAGCGTGACTCTCTATTAGGTATAATTCTACATTCATTTCCAAACGGTGTTCATTTACGTGACATTTGGCAGGATTTCTGTGGAAAAACCCTTTGCGCAAAATCAGAAACTATTAAAGTGGTTACCGACGAAATGGTCCAGAATTTGTACCGTCCACTTCAAAAAGGGTGTTTTGAGCACAACGTGAATACACTTGGCCCAAACAGTGGCTACCAACGACAACTCAGAAGAGATGCAACACCCACATTATACAAACCGACCACTGATGAGAATGCAATCCCAAGAAAAACGTCAATTCCCATAAAGAATATAACTTTGCCGGAGCGTCCAGTCGTGACTACATCCAATTGAACCTATCACTAAAAAGCGTCACTGTAGCTCAACTTGGAAAGGGAATAATATAATGTGGAGCGATTAGGAATGCTGAAAGTTGAAATGTCCAAGTTATACTAGATTATCAACATGAAGATATATATATATATACAAGTAAAATCCAAGATGGTTACTGGTGGCTATGTTTTCCAATAAAATTCAAAAACATTTGATAGCTTCCATGTGTAAGATCAATATCAAGATTAATATGAAGTCTGGAGATGATTTGATGAGGGAAGTGGACTGTAGGGTGTGCCAAAGGATTTAGTCATGCAAAGAGTAAATCCAAGATGGCTGCCAGTGGACACGTTTTAAGACCAAATGATCCTAAAATGACTCGTTCCTATCTACATCCCAATGTCAACACCCATGACAAATTTCATGATGATCAGACGAACAGTACGACCTGTAGCCCGTGCTAATGGATTGAATTTTGAAATCCAAGATGGCCACTGGCAGCCATGTTTTTTGTCCGAATGACCCCAAAATGACTCGTTCCCATCTACATTCCAATTTAAACAGCCATGACAAATTTAATGATGATCAGACTAAAGGTACGACCTGTAGCCCGTGCTAAAGGATTTAGTAAATCCAAGATGGCTGCTGGCGGCCATGTTTTTTGGCCGAATGACCCCGAAATGACTCGTTCCCATCTACATATCATAACATTCATAACAAATTTTATGATGATCCGACCAAAGGTACGGCCTGTAGGCCGTGCCAAATAATTTAGTCATGCAAAGAGTAAAATCTAAGATGGCTGCCGGCGGGCATGTTTTTTGGCCGAATGGCCCCAAAATTACTCATTCCCATCTACATATCAATATTAACATCCATGACAAATTTCATGATGATCAGACGTATAGTACGACCTGTAACCCGTGCTAATGGATTGAATATTGAAATCCAAGATGGCTGCTGGTGGCCATGTTTTTTTTCCGAATGACCCCAAAATTAATCGTTCTGGTCTAAATGTTGATGTCAACAGCTGTATAAAATTCATAATGATCTGACCAAAGGTACGACCTGTAGCCTGTATTGTTGACGAATCACACACACACGGACGACAAAGCCATGGCAATAGCTCAAACTTTACAAAGTAAAGTTGAGCTAATAAAGAGCGTTTAATTTTATGATTCGGGCATGGTTACGAATACAAAAAAATTGCAGTTAAAGTATATTGATGAATAAATTAGTAAATATTCTCGGTGACAACTACTCTAAGTCGAGTCCCCACTTCCCTTCACCATTACTCAATAAAGAGCATTCCATGTTAAGCGTATTCCTGATATGGTGCGAATAAAAACCGTTAAATAAACCGGAAATTGCTATGAAAATTCGAGCACAAGCGTTTACGTGTATTGATGTAATTATAAAATATTCACGATGCCAAGTATTCTAAGTCAAGTCCCCATTTTTCTTTACCATGGCTCAATAAAGAGCGTTCCCTGTTAAATATATTCCCGGTATGGTGTGAATAAACAGTGTTTGTATTGGTGATTACTTATTAAACCAGATTATCATCCCTCCTTCAAAATTTTTATACTTAATTGGATGTTCAAACGGCCAACGTTTATATCTTTTATAATGCTATTGTTATGCGTAATTAACACAAAGAGGTAGATAATATATGTCCAATGCCATATCTATTATATATTTTGGAAGATCTGTTTGTGTGTGTGTTTGTGTGTGTGTGTGTGTAATCGATGAACTCGAAAACGGCCCACCTGATTTCGATGAAACTTGGTATGTGTGGGTATTTTCGGCCGGGGGGTGACATAGGCCTATTGATTTTCAGATCCGAGGTCAACTTTTCACGTGCCGAGGTCAAATCTGTTTTTACTTTCATTTGAGTTCGGTGCTTACAAATCGATTCGAAACAGCGCGAATAATAAAACGCCAGTCATAATAATGACACTGTGAGAATCTTTCGTGTTTCCTCTTTCCAACGATATATAATGCGTATGTATCCGTTTTAGTTATCTGCCTCAATTATAAAGAAGAAGTGGTACTATCTTCCATCAGGATAAAAACAATGCGTAACTTCTATGACGTCGTTAGAGGTCATAACGTTAGATCACGTTAACGCTTAACCGGCCGATGCATTTGACTGTTTCAGACGTCTTGGCGATATCTCGGGCACCGATGGTAATTTATCTTTACGTTGAAACTTGATAATTAATGAGCGTGTGTATATGAGGCGCGTTTATATACTTGAGTGGAAATCAAATCGGGTTAAACTGGCGGATTTTTACGGACGAAATTTGATGCATAGGGTATCTCGGTATACGCTGGGCCGATTTCTCGGTATCCACTGGGCCGATTTCCACCATTTTTGGGGTGTTGGTGTTTGACTCCACCTGACATTGACCTTCAAAATGGTCAATTCAAGGTCAAAGCCCGGACGACCCGATTTTGATGAAACTTGGTATGTGGGGTTATTTTCGGCCTGGGGGTGACATAGGCCTATTAATTTGCCCGTGCGACATGACCTTGACCTTAAAATCGAGTAATTTCAAGGTCAAACGCCCGAATATCACGGGATTTCGCCGAGGGGGGGGGGGGTGGGTGACATAGGCCTATTAATTTGCCCGTGCGACGTGACCTTGACCTTGAAATCGGGTCATTTCAATGTCAAACGCCCGAATATCACGGGATTTCGATGAAACTTGGTATGTGTGGGTACTTTCGACCGGGGAGTCTCATAAGCCCGTGCGATGTGACCTTGACCTTGAAATCAGGTCAATTCAAGGTCAAATCGCAATTTTTTATGGAATTTTGACGAAATTTGATACGTGGGGTTACTTTTGTCCACTGAGTGTTTTGGGCGGGTTGAGTCGTGACCCCGACCTGACCTTGACCTTCAAAATGATCAATTCAAGGTCAAATCGGATAAAACCGGCACGTTTGTCGGGTACTTTTGTCCAGGCAGTGTTTTGGACTGGTCAAATCGTGACCCCCACTTGACCTTGACCTTTAAATCGGGTCATTTCAAAGTCAAACGCCCGAATATCACGGGATTTCGATGAAACTTGGTATGTGTGGGTACTTTCGGCCGGGGAGTCTCATAAGCCTATTCATTTGCCCGTGCGACGTGACCTTGATCTTGAAATCGGGTAAATTCAAGGTCTAATCGCGAATTTTTATGGGATTTCGACGAAATTTGATACGTGGGGTTACTTTTGTCCACTGAGTGTTTTGGGCGGGTTAGGTCGTGACCCCGACCTGACCTTGACCTTCAAAATGATCAATTCAAGGTAAAATCGGGTAAAACCGGATGGATTTCGACGGGCACGTTTGTCAGGTACTTTTGTCCGGGCAGTGTTTTGGACTGGTCAAATCGTGACCCCACTTGACCTTGACCTTCAAAATGGACAATTCAAGGTCAAAGTCGGGTCACCTTCTAGTATATATATATATAGATAAACTGGAAAACAGCATACAGCACTGACAAATTGGTATAAATTCAAATATGTATAAGGAGTCGAAAATTTCAGCATCTTATGGCTGTCGTTTTGTTTTGATCATAACAGGAATTCCCCTAATCGCTACGTCATTGTCATGTGTTAAATCATGTGACCGCACCAACCGCTAATCACGTAACTTCAATCATGTGACTTCGTCTACAACAATAAGATCTTCGACATTCTTCGGAATTTTTTTGTTTTGGTTATAAAAACCAAATTAGCGATAAAACAAGATTATTTGGGCAAATTGGACATTTTAATTATATAATATGCATATTGAAAGAAAATACTAACAAATTTTCAGAATAATATTCCTTTAAAGCATTAATGTCATAATCTGAAAATCTTGTTACTGTTTCAAATGAGAATTATGAATATTGTAGCAGTAGTTTACCTTTTATTGAGAAAATATGACATAAATAAATAACAATACTAGTAACTACAGTCTACACCCTGCGGGGTGAGTGAAAAGAGTTCAACATTCGTTATGTGAAATTTAATAAGATTCAAATCACGAATTTACCGATCTACTGTGCGACGGTGGGCCTTTATTTAATGCACAGCATTTGGTACAGTACTGTGCGAAACGAAATAACATATATGGAATTAATTGTTTTCATAATATTACATAATACATACATGCATCTGATAATCTATTAATATCATACTATTTTCTGGAATCGAAAGAAAACACATAATTATGAAAAATGAAGGGATGACATAATGACATTGTTCGTCGATTTTCATTGAAATCGACATAGTGACATCTTATGAATGAAATGAACATTATGAAATCGACACAGCTTATCCATATAGTCTCAGCCGCAGCGCTCACCAAGTGTCAAGAAATATATTGGTTAAATTCAGTAAAAATGTTCCTGTTCCCCTCTCGACGATACATATGGTCATAGTATCCATACAAATAAGAATTAGTGTTTCTCTTGACAAGCAGTTGTAGTCCAAACAGTTAGCACCGTCAGTTCCGAGTTAGAAAATTTTCACAACATAAGTCCTGAGAATTTGAGATCGCTTGTGTTTTTGGTGCTGGCATGTTAAATGTGTCTGTTTTTCTGCATCTTCATGATCTTGTTCCTCTGACATTAAGTAAATTGTCATTTTCCCAGACGGTTTTACTATTGTCCACCGATATTGTGGTCATTATCTTATAATCTTGACATATCACAACTCTGAACACCAGCCATTGTGGCCATTTTGTTATTTCAATGTCAAACGCCCGAATATCACGGGATTTCGATGAAACTTGGTATGTGTGGGTACTTTCGGCCGGGGAGTCTCATAAGCCTATTCATTTGCCCGTGCGACATGACCTTGATCTTGAAATCGGGTCAATTCAAGGTCTATTCACGAATTTTGATGGGATTTCGACGAAATTTGATACGTGGGGTTACTTTTGTCCACTGAGTGTTTTGGGCGGGTTGAGTAGTGACCCCGACCTGACCTTGACCATCAAAATGATCAATTCAAGGTAAAATCGGGTAAAACCGGATGGATTTCGACGGGCACGTTTGTCGGGTACTTTTGTCCGGGCAGTGTTTTGGACTGGTCAAATCGTGACCCCACTTGACCTTCAAAATGGACAATTCAAGGTCAAAGCCCGGACGAAGTCGGGTCACCTTCTAGTATATATATATATAGATAAACTGGAAAACAGCATACGGCACTGACAAATTGGTATAAATTCAAATATGTATAAGGAGTCGAAAATTTCAGCATCTTATGGCTGTCGTTTTGTTTTGATCATAACAGGAATTCCCCTAATCGCTACGTCATTGTCATGTGTTAAATCATGTGACCGCACCAACCACTGATCACGTAACTTCAATCATGTGACTTCGTCTACAACAATAAGATCTTCGACTTTCTTCGGAATTTTTTTGTTTTCGTTATAAAAACCAAATTAGCGATAAAACAGAAGATTATTTGGGCAAATTGGACATTTTAATTATATAATATGCATATTGAAAGAAAACACTAACAAATTTTCAGAATAATATTCCTTTAAAGCATTAATGTCATAATCTGAAAATCTTGTTACTGTTTCAAATGAGAATTATGAATATTGTAGCAGTAGTTTACCTTTTATTGAGAAAATATGACATAAATAAATAACAATACTAGTAACTACAGTCTACACCCTGCGGGGTGAGTGAAAAGAGTTCAACATTCGTTATATGAAATTTAATAAGATTCAAATCATGAATTTACCGATCTACTGTGCGACGGTGGGCCTTTAATGCACAGCATTTGGTACAGTACTGTGCGAAACGAAATAACATATATGGAATTAATTGTTATCATAATACTACATAATACATACATGCATCTGATAATCCATTAATATCATACTATTTTCTGGAATCGAAAGAAAACACATAATTATGAAAAATGAAGGGATGACATAATGACATTGTTCGTCGATTTTCATTGAAATCGACATAGTGACATCTTATGAATGAAATGAACATTATGAAATCGACACAGCTTATCCATATAGTCTCAGCCGCAGCGCTCACCAAGTGTCAAGAAATATATTGGTTAAATTCAGTAAAAATGTTCCTGTTCCCCTCTCGACGATGCATATGGTCATAGTATCCATACAAATAAGAATTAGTGTTTCTCTTGACAAGCAGTTGTAGTCCAAACAGTTAGCACCGTCAGTTCCGAGTTAGAAAATTTTCACAACATAAGTCCTGAGAATTTGAGATCGCTTGTGTTTTTGGTGCTGGCATGTTAAATGTGTCTGTTTTTCTGCATCTTCATGATCTTGTTCCTCTGACATTAAGTAAATTGTCATTTTCCCAGACGGTTTTACTATTGTCCACCGATATTGTGGTCATTATCTTATAATCTTGACATATCACAACTCTGAACACCAGCCATTGTGGCCATTTTGTTATCAAAAGCCAAATTGTCCCTCTTCGGTGAATGTAATAGTGGGTCTATCCAGCTAAATTTGCACCATGCATGCAACAACTTTTGCAATCTTTCATCCAACAAATTGGGGACTGGTGGTATATATTTATATAGTTATTTATTTATGGAAGTTCATATAATCTCAGCGTCTCATAACAGCAAGCTAAGGTGCATAACTCTATCTTTTAGATTTAGAGTTATTTCCCCTCCATTGAATATAATTCAATTTGAACTCCAATTCAGATGAAAAAAACACGTCAGTAACTCAACAAAACAACATGTTCTCAGTTTATTACACCGAATAAGTCGATTATACAGTGTGTTGGAGCTTCCTCTTTCAAATGGTATATAATATGATATATATTTTATATATCTGATCTGGGGTTTTGAAAATTAAAGTGGGCCTTTAAGCTTACCTGACTGATATGGATCTAAAACCTTGCATACCCTTTGTATGTTTTATCCTACTATTTAATATTTAAATTTGAGTATGAACTACCTGTGAAATTTAGTTCCTGATAACATTCACTTTTCAGATTTAAATAAATCTTCTGATGAATGTTAGTGTAATACAATTTGTTGTCTTCCAACACATGTACACATATGGTGCACATATTAAATGTCAACATCTGAATCTCATATCAGGTTCGTTCAAATTGAGTTAGTTATTCAAGAAGGGGCAGTCTTTGCAGATGTAATACTCTGGCTTCAAATTGATTGAATTAAGAATGTGTATGTATGTCACTGTGAACACATTAATTTCTAAGCTGAATGTATAGCTCTAACTACTTATTTTGATGTAAGTTTGACAAGTACTGACTGTTGTAGTCTTCATAGTGCCAGTCTTCTCAGTCTTTGTAGTCTGGTGAACGACCCACAGTCTTTGACTGTCTTGTATCTGGATATAATTCCCGAATCTCAATGCTCAAATTTCCAAATATCCACAATTCAATCCAATGGTAATTCATATTTCATTTTACATGCCAGATAACGAGATACACTGTAAATACAGTTTATACTCTGCGCTGCAACATGCATGCATTTAAACAAACTATGCAATATGATAATATATGTTGCATAAAGTTAGTCGCATCTATATTAAAAAGACTATTTGAGTCTTAACACATATATTGCTCTACAGATAATACTGATTTATGTAAACATAATATATCCAATATATATACAATCATCATGGATTTCACCATAAAAGGCAACATGAACCATAATGTTACTACGATACGTGGCTGGCCAGGAAAAACCATAGATGAAAAACCCTAAAAATTCTATGGAAACCTGTGACACTGAACCAATGCCAAGTATCAACTTATACCGTCCGATCTCTAACAGATCTGCGATCAGCACCGTACCTCAGTGTGGCTTATCACTGGTAACATTATTTCATGCACACAAAACACTCACTACATTTTCTCTAAATCGGTTTCAGCAATTAAAGGTACTCAACCCGATAAAACTCCTCTCAATTACTATTTCAATGGCTTCGGGGGTCAAAAATATTTGATTCGAGTCGAGGAAGTCACCCATCAAAGCTCAGATTTGTTAGATATCGATTTTAGAAATCTATTATTTTTCATTATCGGGAATTCTTTCTGGCCCAGTACGTAGTCAATTATTACCACTTGATTATAGAGTTATCCATCCTTGTCTGTTTGAATAGAATTTTGGCGTAAAATCTCGAGCATGTTACCAAATTGACGGCAGTTATAAGTACTCATCTCGAGAACATAAGAATTTTCAAAAATCAATATCTAATAACTCTGAGCTTTGTTTGATGGGTTCCTCGACTCGAATCAAATATTTTTTACCCCCAAAGCCAAAGAAATAGTAATATAGGACCCTCTGATCGGATTGTTGTTGTTGGAATCTGTTGAGATGGGGACCCTCTTTACGGGTTGAGTACCTTTAAGCAAATACATGACATGTATTTCAATATCTCCTGTATGAAGACAAGTATCAATTTGATACATGAAAGAACTATCAGATTCATTGCAATGTGTATATATAAAACGACTATAATTATACGTCTTAACATCTAGGTAGACCGTAAAAATTTAGCCGGTACATCCGAAGAAGGCAGCAATGCAAATGACAATAAACCTCTTGCTTAAGAGAAGCACCACATTCGGCAATTTCGTCTTTCACCACTAGGGGAAAGTACTTTAACTCTAATGACCTCTGGTCAAACGATTCAAACAATATTTCCCCCAGTACACGTTCCATCCTACATCCCGTATATTCCCAAGAATAACAACACCCATATATGATTGCATCGTCGCACGGACCACAGATTGACAAAGAAAGAAATTATTAATACTAGCTTATAGGCTGATTCCCATATTAGCAAGAACCATCTGGAGTTCAGTTCTAATATATTCAGAGCACAAGAGTTGTGTTGGTATATAGAATGATTTCATAGTCCCATCAGTCTGTTACATGTAAACATATGCATTCAGTGCCAATTTTCAATTGAACACTGTTTCGGAGTCGAAGCCACACTGATTGATGAAAGCCAATCTGGGATGTCATACACTCCGGTAATACCAAGCTTTTCGCCATGCGCCAGAAATGGAATATCGACTTTTAAATTTTCAAAACAATTTATGTTAATTTGAATAAACATTTCCTAATTAAATGTTAGGAATTCGCAATTTTGAAATGTTGACAACTCTCTGTAATGTATTATATAATTATATTAAATTTACACAATACAAGTTATACAACCAATCTTGTATGCATTCCTGCATCAATGAGAATGCAGAGCAAACCAACTTTTATATCGTTATTCAGCCCAATCAGATGTCATGTCTAACCCAGATCCCACATTTTATCCCATATTTCATGTGATTAACACAATTTGACACATTCTGAACCATAGACTGAGAATTTCGAATTATTTCATGGACAAAACAATCTTACCATCCTCAATGCAGCAGTTTACAATAATGTACTAGTAACTGCATGCTGTTACACATGTATAGTAAGATTATAACCACAATTTATCTCACACCGTGTCATGTCATCAGCATAAATATGCCATTGTCCATTCAATTTGGTTATTGAGTTAATGCATGAATCTGTAATGCTATAATGTCTTGGTGGCTTCAATATATCTTTACTTCAGCAAACGTTCACATTCAATATGGCTGCTCAACAAAATTTAGCAGTCCACACTCGAAGATGGCAGCAACGCAGACAACAATAAACCTCTTGCTTACAAGAAGTGCCACATTTGGTGATTCAGTCTTTCACCGCAGGGGAAAGTACTTTATCTCTAATGACCTCTGGTCAAACGATTCAAAGAATATTTCAAATTGTTCTACCGAGGGAAGGGGTACCCAACCACTTTTGGCATTTTGCCGCTGCACTCTTCTGAGTACCATTCAACTAATACTCTGCTTTTGAGATCTGACCAATCTTTGTTATCTTTTCAGGTCGATTGTCTCATTTGTGTGATGGAATACATGTCACCATTTTTCAGTACCATTTCTACAGATATTAAAAAGGAAGCAGGATATGAGATAGCAGAAAAATATCGCCACTATAACTCTGGAGGGATATCACACCACAGATGTATAAACACTTCTTCTGGAAGGATGAAAAATGTTCAGAATATATATCATCTGTCATTGCCTTTATATGATGACCATAGCCATGATAAAGAGAATGTATGTATTGTTATTTCTATGCCTACACATTTACATGTATTTGGTTCTTCTAATAATTATCCTATTACACTACATTTCAAGATGAAAAAGTTTCATTATGCTCATCACTACAGGCCATTTTAATGCCGACGTCCACATCAACCATCTTATGTTTTGTAGCCTGTCTGTCTGTCCTTGTGTCTGTCTGTGGACACATGCTACAATGAAATAACAGAATAATTTTTATTAACTGATTGTGCTTATATTTCATGTGCAGGTTTGTGATGACACACCCCTCACTTGAATAATTTTTGTTAACCGTCACATGACAATCAGTTTATCAGGTTGGAAATTAAGAACCATTTTCACACATCACATGAATATGTACTACCATTGCGATAACTCAAGTATTTTTTTATTTCTCAGTTCTATCATAGCACTATCAGGTAGAAGAAACTTAATTACTGACATCTGCTCTGTTATGGTCTGCTTTGGGGTTGAATATTGTCAATTTTAGTTAAAAAATAATTTTGTGTATGAAAACCAACGGGGTACATCTCAAGTGTTGTCACACTATTTAGGCGCATTATAGTGATGTTGCAAAGTATAGCTTTAATGTCTTAGTATAAATTATTTCCTACTTTTGGTTTTGCAACATCGCTTTGTAAACATGCTCATTTTCATCACAAGTTTCCCACTTATTCGCCTCAGTTTAGTTGTAAACATGCACTTTATCCCATGATATTTATCTCATTAGGTCACATTTATTGTTGTATTCAGACAGTAGGTTGTAATCATTAAAAATGTTTGCATATTTTAATGTTTCAAGTCAGTACTTTGTCATATTTCGCCCCAGATTCTTAGCTCTGTCGGGTTTGGCGGTGACATCACCAGTTCAACTTCGTCTCCCAACTGTCAAGTGTCACCGGGACAACTGCTGCTCGTGTTTCAACTGACATCTTCTGGGTGGTTAGACTTGTTCACTGCCAGTGGTTGGCTTTGTAACTGAAATCTCGAGAGAGCAAGTCAGAATTAGCACCTTTCTTGAGGGTTACACACCTTATGAGAATCAAAGCCCGGTGTATCAGGATATCTTCCCCCTCGGGATATCTTCCCCTGCATCCAATTATTTGAGTAAATAATGGAACACGCTTGATTTATTGTTGAATAGGCTTTCTGAAAGTGCCGTTTATTGAAGTTTACCTCTACTTTTGTGACTTACTTTGGAATACCCATTTCCGTCTATTTGCAAACAGATTGAATGCTCAGATTCTATTCTCTTCCATTGAGTTGCAATCTTAGAGAACTATCAGTGATAATGATCACATGAATCTATATAGATGATCATTATTTTTAGCTCAACTTGACGAAGTCGAAGTCAAGTTTGAGCTAAATATTGCTATCTGTTGGTGTCTGTGCATGCGTCCCTGACAATTTCCATTAGCACACCCTATCGGTCACATCTCTCATCCGATTGTCACAAAGCTTCATATGGATCGTCAGGTGATCTCTAGATTTGAGCCATGATTTGTTTTCGAAATTCATTAAAAAACATGGCTGCCAGCAGCCATCTTGGATTTGTATTTGAATCCATCAGCACACCCTGCACCCTGCATTTACTGGAGAAATGTTTTGAAAATTTACAGGCATGTTTAGAATTACCTCTAGATGGGAGATATCGAATTTGAAAATTTTTCCATGAAAAACATGGCCGCTCAGCCATCTTGAATTTTACTCTTTGCATGACTAAATCATTTGGCACACCTTACAGACCACATCCCTCATCTGATCATCACCAAACCTCATATGGATCTTCAGTGTGACCTCTAGATTGGAGCCATCAAATTTTTACGAATTTTGTTGAAAAAGATGGCCGCCAGCACCGATCTTGGATTTTATACTATTTGCAAATCTTCGGCACACTCTATAGGCCACCTCCCTCATCCGATCGTCACCAAACTTTATATGGTTGTTCGTGGTGACCTCTAGATGGGAGCCATCAATTTTTTTCTGAAATACCTTTAAAAATATGGCCACCATCTTGGATTTCAAATTTGAATCAATTGGCACAACTTGCAGCCCGCATTTATTGGAGAATTGTTTTGAAAATATACAGGCATGTTTAGGATTACCTCTAGATGAGAGCTTTCGAGCTTGAACAATTTTTGATGAAAAACATGACCACTGGCAGCCATCCAGGTTTTACTCTTTGCATGACTAAATCCTTTGGCACACCCACAGACCAATCCCTCATCCGAACTTCATATGGATTTTCAAGACGACTTCTAGATGGGAGCCTTCAAATTTGTTCCGAATTTCATTGAAAAACATGACCTCGACCGTCCATCTTTGATTTTACTTTTTATATGACTAAATTCTTCTGCTCACCCAATAGGACAACTCCCTCATCCGATCAACACCAAATGGATCTTCGGGGTGGCCTGTAGATGGGACCCATCTCAAATTTTACTCTTTCTAGTTGTATTACTGCATCCTTTACAAATCGCTCTTTTCAAATTTAAGATCAATTGAGAGAGAAATAATTAGCCCTAGTAGTATGTCGTTTATGAATCGCATATATTATTTATGAATCAACATAAAGTTGTGAACTTTGAACTTTTAAAAATGAAAATAACATGGTTTTTTCCCCAGGTAGCCTAGTGATTGCCGATTGGGCTAACTTGAAAACACGATAAAGTGTTTAAATTTATATACTGTTTCATATAGTACTGAAACTTGTCCGTATCTCCACTCTCAACCCACAATTTGTCCAAAACAATGAGTATTTGCCATTTTAGACACGACATTGATAACTAATTTTATTTAAATTATACTTTTATTGATGTTATAATTTCGTTCCGGTTTATTTTTTATACGCCCGTTTGAAAAAAAATGTCCGTATTATGTAATCAGTCTGTATGTCAACATTTTGGTTTCGGGATGATAACTTGAGTTTGGATTATTTTATCACAAATAAACTTGGTATGTGCTCAGTCATACCAAAATACAGGTCAATTTCGAATTTGCATGGGTTTGGTTCAATGATTTTTTCCAGACTTCTTGCTTTCCAGATGATATTTTGCGTTGTTCTATTGGATTCATATTATGTATGTTAGTTTATTACCTGACAATACAGGTCAAATTCGATTTGGGGTTTGTTACCTGATAGTCAATTTTCTTTGATAGTAATTGAAAGATGACAACAACCTAGAGGCAACATCACACATCCCTCATTTGATTGTCACCAAACTTCATATGGATCTTTGAGATGACTTCTTGATGGGAGCGGTCAAATGTTCCCTCATTAATGCTCCACCAGCACTGCTCAACCATTATGTATATTACTTAATGTTTTTAATACTCAGACATTTAACTTTCCGAGTTCCGAATCGCTCCATTGACTCTTACACATGAAATTATCCCATCTCTCTATAGCCGACGTTCCACGTAAAATTGTCTGATAACTTGTATTTGTTATTTTACGACTTATTCAATATAATTATTATGTATTAGGCTCCTGCGAATTGTCCCCTGTGAACCGTTTGAGGTTCGGTTCGATTCGAAACCGCCATGATGACTCAGTCCATTTCGAAACCTTAGACAGGATTTGTTTATATTGAACCTTTTCGTTAGTCCTGCAAAATGAGCAAATTTTACATACTAGGAATTGTTTATTGATTATATTAATTGATTTACACACAACTGTGCTAAATCTGTATGATACCACATTGGAGGATCTATTCCTCGAAAACTAATTCCGCCCCGAGCAAAATTCCCATTCCGAGCGGTAGAAGATATACAGGGAACACCAAACTATCAGATGAGATATTTAGAGACCAGTATACTAGGACATTTGGGTGCATGCATGGATGACTGAAAAAATATTGAATATATGGTTGAATGATGGAATCAGGGGTCCCCCTGCATGGGGAATTTTTTTTAACTTTATATATTCTGAGAGTAAAGAAAGAGTATTTGAATGTACTTTAGTATATTAAAATTATAAATTACAAAGATTGTGGTAATCATATACAACCGAGCCATAGGCGAGGTTGTTTTCATATACCAGGCAGGAAACATACTCTGTCCACCAACTTAAAATACTAATTCGTAGTATCACTATTTGACAAATTACCATCATATATAATAGCCATGGAGCCACCAAAATGAAGCAATTAACTGGATTACGGTAAATATTTATCCATGTCAGGAATCGAAACGCTGAAATGTGCGTATCGTTAATCGGAACACTCCGAAAACAGAATTTGAATGTATGGTAGTGTTACATTGAAGGCATTATGTCAGGCTAAAATCACGTATTTTGATCAATGGTATTGTTTGAAGTAACAATGGGATCTTGCGGATAAACATAATAATAATAATAATAGAGAACATTTATATAGCGCTTTTCCCAAAAGGCCCAAAGCGCTCGGCCACAACACAAGTTCACGCACAAATATGCAATATACAAGTGGGTCACGTAATAAACATGTGCAGAACTAAGAGGCATCACCCTCAGGGACGACGTTTCCATAGTAGAATTTGAAAAGTTCCGATTTAAGTAATGTTTTAAAAGTGTCCATGGTATCGGCTTTCTTTGTGTCGGCCTGTAGCCCATTCCAGACGAACGGAGCATGATATTCAAATGATCGTCTTCCGTAGTTTTCCGAGTCACGTCTAGGAACAGCCGTCAGATTTAGATCTTCTGATCGCAATTCGCGCGGCGGAGAGTACATATTGAGAATAGAGTCAATATAAACCGGCAAAGGCTTTGTGATGTCATTTGGGAATTTCCTATAACAAAAAGTGGCACATTTATAATCAATTCGAGCTTCAATTGGAAGATAGTGTAGTTTCGCGAGAAGAGGTGTGACGTGGTCAAATTTATGTTTTCGTAGAGCAATGCGAGCCGAAATGTTAATTATTCTCTGCAGCTTTGCCAATTGATCTTGTGGTAGACCAGCGAATAGAGCATTGCAATAATCCAGTCGTGAAAATACAAATGAAGAGATCAAAGTCTTCGTGGATTCTACCGACAGATGTGATCGCATATGAGAAATACGCCAAAGTTCCAGAAATAAGGACTTGCACAGTGTGTTTATATGGGATTTCATGGACAGTTCTTTGTCTAAAATCACTCCTAAATTTTTGGCGTTATCTGAGAAATCGATGTCGGCGCTGCCAATGCGTAGGGAGGTAACCTTGATAGCTTTTAATCGCTGATCCGTACCACAAAACATTAGTTCAGTTTTGTTCTCGTTGATGTGAAGTTTGTTCACCTCCATCCACTGTTTGACTTGCATCACCCCTGACTGCAAATGTGCGAGTTTTAAGTCTATATCGCACTGCTTAAAAGAAATGAACATCTGGGTATCATCAGCATACATGTGGTAGCTGATACCGTTACCAGCTATTATGCTTCCGAGAGGTTGTGTGTATGCCGAATATAAAACGGGTCCCAGAACTGACCCCTGTGGAACACCGTATCGAATAGATCGCGATTTCGAACATGCGTCACCAATCACCACAGTTTGCGTCCGACCAGTTAGATAAGAAGTGAACCAGGAGAGGACTGTGCCAGAAACTCCAAATGTATCTGACAAGCGTTGGGTGAGAATATGATGGTCAATCGTGTCGAATGCCGCTGAAAGGTCGAGGAATGCTATGGCGGAGACAAGGCCATCATCTGCGGCACACAGTAGATCGTTCGTGATGCGAATTAAAGCAGTTTCCGTACTGTGGTGCTTTCGATAAGCTGACTGAAATGGTTCGTTGAGATTGTTTTTATCCAGATGATTCCTTAATTGATACAGAACCATCCGCTCAAGAACTTTAGAGACGAATGGAAGGTTGGATACCGGTCTGTAATTTTTTAGGACATTTTGATCCATATTCGCCTTCTTCAAAAGCGGTATGACAAGGGCCTCTTTAAAGTTTTGATGCACGATGCCCTCCGTCATTGAAGAATTGATTAAATCCGCAATTGCCGGCGCTTATAAATCAATGTTTTGTATGAGGAGTTCGGTTGGAATAGGATCTAAAGAACACGTTGTGGGTGACATAGACTTCATAACTGTTATAACTTGCTCTGGTGTAACACGACTGAAACTATATAATCTCTCTCCAGTGAATTTAGCAAATTCGGCACACCCTGGTGTTTGATCTATGTCCTGCCTTAGCTGAGAAACTTTATCCTCAAAGAAAGAGGCGAAGATATCAGGCAGTTTATCAAGAGGTTGATCATTCGGGAGAACAGATTTATTCGTTTTGCCGACCATGGTATTTGTGATGCTGAATAGTGCCTTTGTTGATTTACACTGTTGAATTTTTTCATTGTAATACTCTGATTTGGCCCGTTTTATGAGATCGATAACATGTTGGTTAGACTGTGAATACATTTCACGATGAACTGTTAGTTGACTTTTTCTCCATTTACGTTCAGTTTGCCTCCGTTCGCGTTTAGCTTCCACTATCTCCTCTGTCAACCAAGGTGCAGACATCCTACTTTTAGCGGTGTGTGTTGTTAAAGGGGCATGCTTATTTATGAGTGTGAGAAGTTTAGAATTTAAATCATTAGTCAGTTCAGCGCATGTTGATGTATTCAAAGAATTCACGACATCTGACAAGTCACTGGAGAACGCAAGAGAATCTATGGGCTTCACGTTTCGAGATGTAATAGTTCGTTTTAGAGCTGACACAGGTTTAGCACAATCCACATTAAATTGAACTACATAATGATCCGATTTCGTTTTGTCGAACACCTGTGGTCTGATAGTGTTGGTCGGGTCTTCCCTTATTATAAGCCAGTTTGTTCTCCAAAACATTATCTCCTTCCCTTCAAAATTCACATTTGTATCTGTTTGTATACACAATAATTTACTTCTTTGTTTGTGGGTTTGAGTGAGCAAAGTTCTCAAACCCTTGTAATTTGGTTCACTGTGCTATATATGGTACTAAAGAATACATATGCGAAGAGTAATATACCTTGGATACAAGTCTTATCTTTTGAATATGTATTCACATAGACTGGTAAACATTGGACGGGTGCAAACTGATGGGAGTTCTATTTATGCGTGGACTTGACTAAAAGCATCGATTCAGAAAAGTAGAGTTTTGCGATCAGAGTCAAATGTGTCGACCATTTGTTTGGCGATCATAGTGTTGTTTGAATATGTACTGGAAAATTGACTAATGAATAAATAAGCCATCTGTCTCACATACTATTAGATATAAGACTAAGTGATGATGTTATATGAGTGAGCGCATGCGTGTATACATGGAGAATCAAAGATTTCTAGGAATTTAATTATTTTAATCGCAGTTACTGCAATGGACAAAAACCTAAAATAAACAATATTATCTGATTGTTTAGGCATCTCCAATATAAAATAATTCTTGACTAGAATTATGTAATTATCTTATAGTGTACAATAATGCTCTAATTAATCGACTCCTTAACCACAGCAGAATTATGGGTAACTTTTCAGGATTTAGTCGGAAATATGGCTTGTTGCCATTCATCGGAAAGCTCTCGCCGATTAGAGCATTACTGTAGATGGTAAATACTGTGAATAACCGTTGATTTTACAATAATAATGTCCACTAACTGTGTTCTAATTGTCCACTGTATCATGAGTCTACAACAACATGGTCGGTATTTGGGTTCGAGGATCGAGGTTCGGTTTCATTCAAAACCAAGACGATGATTCAGTTTCAAGGTTCGGTTCGACATAAAATCTAAGGTTCACAGGGCCCTACCTGTAAATCACAATATTTTTGTCAAATCGAACCTCGAATCGAATCAGTGTGAAGATTTCACATTGAATTGAACCACCCTAATAGGAAATTCAGTGACATTAAAAATGTGTTTTCATCGCCGGCGATAATAGAAACATACACGACGAGTAAGATATCAATTCAACATGGCCATACATTTTAATAATTTACCTGATTATACTGAAAAATTGGATTGATAAATGAAATCGGACTAGAAGAATGTACATTTGTACTGTGTGTCTGTGAATACTGTAGAGGAAAAGATTTTTGGGAATTAGCGCCAAGACAGGGATGCTTATATATAGCATGCGTCATTTTACTTCGGTGTCAGGGGAGTAATCCAATATGTTCCTTGTGACACTTCAGTACAAAGGAGATTAATTGAATTACTAGTTATGGAGGTAATTGTTGGAATTCATTCACTTGGAATAATCAATGCAGTTGTTAGTTATGTGACTGAGTGTCAGGACCATTTGAATGTGTTATTTGCATTATGTGTTGGGATGTTCAGTGAGGAAATTATTACGAATTAATTCTTTTGGAAAAGTCACAAAATAACAATGCTCCTGAACGGACTAATATATTGTGTGGAAGGACCACAATCGGGTGGTGACACAACTTTGGAAAATCCACTCAGTGCACTGGGGGCTTTATCTAGAGGTCAGGGGTCAAGGAGTCTAGAATGGTGTTAGTAACCTGACAATAAATACTTATATGCAGTTATCTCCCTTCTGTTAAATGATATCAATGTTATGAGTTTTTGTTTGTTTATTTATTAGAGAAAGTCGCACGAGTCTCTCGGTGCGGGAGGGTTCGAAAATAGATTGAATCTTCTTGATCATTTCGAAATGAATCGAACCTTTTGGGGATTTCACATCGAATCGAATCTCGAACATTTGCAGGAGCCTATTTATATGTATGGTTTGTGTTTTTTGATCACCAAAGATCCAGAAACATCCGATTTGAATGCCATTGAATTCATGGTGTGTGTGATTATGGTCTGATTCGACAACGTCATATCATACCATTGTTTTCACCACGTAACAATTGTTCTATGTGACGTTCTACAAAGGTCAATTTAGGCCATGCGGTAATTTCATATAGATATTTTATAGACCATTAAGCCAGATGAAATTAACAGTTTGTTTCTCAGGGAATTGTTTTCCAAAGTGGCGAGGGTGGCAGATATTTGTGTTTATTATTTATTTTAAATTAATTTTTGTGAGGAGGCAGGTATTTATATATATATTATACTAGAAGGTGACCCGACTTCGTCCGGGCTATTCAAAAATCAAATTTCAAGTAGATAGCTCCACCCGTTTCCGAGATATATATATTGCCCAATGTCATTTGCGGATACCTCGGCCGGTGATGAGTTAACGCAACATCGGCCGGTTAAGAGTTAAACGCGATCACGTCACGATCTCTTGACGGCGTAATATATTTACCGAATGTTTTTCGATGACCGAAGCATGGTCCTGCGTTCTTCCCGATAATTAAGGTAGAAACTTTAAACGGACACAGGCGTGTGATACATCGTTGGAAAGAGGAAGCGCCACAGATTCTAACCGTGCACATTATATGACTGGCAATTTATTATTCGCGCTATATCGAATCGATTTGTGAGCACCGAACTTAAATATATTAGCGCAAAACGGCGTAAAAACAGATTTGACCTCGGCACGTGAAAAGTTGATCTCGGATCTGAAATTTGATGAGCTCATATTGACCGCCTGGTCAAACTACACACGTACCAAGTTTCGTCCCGATCGGTCGAGAATCTTCCGAGAAATTCGTATCCGGGGCAAGATACATTCACATACCAAATTTCAAGTCGATAGCTCCACCCGTTTCCGAGATCTCGTCTGCGCATGCGCGAAGCGGGTGCCGCACGGACAAATTAATATGCCCATGCCACCCCCCGGCCGAAAATACCCCCACATACCAAGTTTCATCGAAATCGGGTCGGCCTTTTTCGAGTTCATCGCGAACACACACACACACAGACAGACAGATCTTCCAAAATATATAATAGATATTTAATTCTCATATATATCGAAGTCCTAGTATATGGTTCTATTACCCCTTGGAACCCCGATTAATCAAGATTTTAGTCCTCAATTCATGTTTAGAAACCTGTTCTTGTTTACGCTGACCTATATAGGGAGGGTGATGACACTGTCAAGAGAATATTCAATGGGGATTTTCATGCATACCGAAGCTAAATTGGCAATTGCCAGTGATTGTGGGTGTCACTGATTTAATATTGAAGACAGTTCATATTGTACTATTTAAAGGTACTCAATCTGATCAGATGGTTCCCATATCATCAAGTTCAACAACAACTTTTCTTCAAAATGCGCTTTAGAATCAGAATCGATTAATTACAACAAAATAATGCTAACCACGGTCAACTGTGGTATACAATTTCCAAAAATGTGTTATTTGCTCAACTCTACGAGTAAAAATTGAACTATTGCCATGTGTTCATGTCCGTCGTCCATGCATGCGTCAACAATTTCTTCGGCATTCCCTACAGGCCGCACGTCTCATTCGATCCTCACCAAACTTCATATGTAGCTTTAGGGTGACCTACAGATGGGATTTATCAAATGTTTTCCGAATTTTGATGAAAAACGCAGCACCAGCAGCCATCTTGGATTTCAAATTTGAATCAATCGGCACACCCTACAGCCTTATGGCCGGACCATTTTTAGTTCAACTTTACAACGTAAAGTTTGAGCTATTGCCATGGGATGGAATCCATCGTCCATCCGTCCATCAACAATTTCCTTCAGCATGCCATACAGGCCGCATCCCTCATCCAATCTTCACCAACCTTCATATGTAGCTTCAGGGTGACCAATAGATGGGAGCTATCAAATATTTCCGAATTTCGATGAACAACATAGCCGCCAGTAGCCATCTTTGATTTCAAAGTTGAATCCATCGGCACACCATACAGCCCGTATTTATGGCTGGATCATTTTTAGCTCAACTTTTTTATGAAGTTGAGCTATTGCCATGGGTTGGCATCTGTACATCCATCAACAATTTCCTTTGACACACCCTACAGGCCACATCCCTAAACCAATCTTCACAAAAATTTAGCTTCAGCGTGACCTATCGATGGGAGCTATCTAATTTTTCCAAAATTTTGAAGAAAAAAAACATGGCAACCAGCCATGTTGGATTTCAAATTTGAATCCATCGGCACACCCTACAGCCCGTATTTATGGCCGGATCATTTTTAGCTCAACTTTACTTTGTAAAGTTTGAGCTATTGCCATGGCTTTGTCGTCCGTCGTCCATGTGTACGTGTGTGCGTAAGGCGTCAACAATACAGGCTACAGGTCGTACCTTTGATCGGATCATTATGAAATTTGTCATAGCTGTTGACATCAACATTTAGACCGGAATGATTCATGTTGGGGTCATTCGGAAAAAAAACATGGCCGCCAGTGGCCATCTTGGATTTCAAAATTCAATCCATTAGCACGGGCTACAGGCCGTACCGTTTGTCTTATTGTCATGAAATTTGTCATGGATGTTAATATTGACATGTAGATGGGAACGAGTAATTTTTGGGTCATTTGGCCAAAAAACATGGCCGCCGGCAGCCATCTTGGATTTTACTCTTTGTATGACTAAATTCTTTAGCACGGGCTACAGGTCGTACTTTTAGTCTGAGCATCATAAAATTTGACAAGAATGTTAATAATCACATGTAGATAGGAACGAGTCATTTTGGGGTCATTCAGCCAAAAAACATGGCCGCCAGCAGCCATCTTTGATTTTGCTCTTTGTATGACTAAATCCTTTAGCACGGGCTACAGGTCGTACCTTTAGTCTGATCATCATAAAATTTGTCATGGCTGTTGAAATTGGAATGTAAATGGGAACGAGTCAATTTGGGGTCATTCGGACAAAAAACATGGCTGCCAGCGGCCATCTTGGATTTCAAAATTTAATCCATTAGCATGGGCCACAGGTCGTACTGTTCGTCTGATCATCATGAAATTTGTCATGGATGTTAATATTGACATGTAGATGGGAACGAGTAATTTTGGGGTCATTTGGCCAAAAAACATGGCCGCCGGCAGCCATCTTGGATTTTACTCTTTGTATGACTAAATTCTTTAGCATGGGCTACAGGTCGTACCTTTAGTCTGATCGTCATAAAATTTGTCATGGATGTTAACGTGACATGTAGATGGGAACGACTCATTTTGGGGTCATTCGACCGAAAACATGGCCACCAGCAGCCATCTTGGTTTTTACTCTTTGTATGACTAAATTCTTTAGCACGGGCTACAGGTCGTACCTTTAGTCTGATCATCATAAAATTTGTAAAGAATGTTAATAATTACATGTAGATGGGGACGAGTCATTATGGGATCATTCGGCCAAAACATGGCCGCCAGCAGCCATCTTGGATTTTACTCTTTGTATGACTAAATTATTTAGCATGAGCTACAGGTCGTACCTTTAGTCTGAACGTCATAAAATTTGTAATGGATGTTAACGATGACATGTAGATGGGAACGACTTATTTTGGGGTCATTCGGCCGAAAACATGGCCGCCAGCAGCCATCTTGGTTTTTACTCTTCTCTTCATGTCTATAAACTAGTATTACCCCTACCAAAAATCAGTTATATTCTAGTTAATTATTAGCCAACTATTAGCCAGTCACATTAGCCAACCTTTAGTTAAGGTCTAGTCAATATCCTAGTTACTATTTAGCTTAACTAGATATTAGCTGACATTAGCTAGATATTAGCTAAGATGAATTTCCTTTGATGAAATCCCATGAGCGTTAGCTATCTTTTAGCCGTTTCAACTATGCTAATTAGTTATTTAGCTAGAATCTAGCTAAGATTTAGCTACTTTTAGTTAGTTATGCAAATGAGCTATTTAGCCATAATCTAGCTAACAATTAGCTACTTTTTAGTTACATAAATTAGCTAATTTTTAGCTATAGCTAATTTTTAACTAATGTTTAGCTAAGATTTAGTATGGTCTGGATGCCGGCTGCAGAAACCAGCTGAAATGGCTAAATTTTAACTAGAATATAACTAAATGTTAGCTAAATATATCAGCCATTATCTAGCTATATTTTCTAGCTATAGTATTTAGTACAGTATTAGCCAGAATCTAGCTATATTCTAGTTAAAATCTAGCTATCTTTTAGCTGGTATCTAGTATAATATTAGCTAACATCTAGCTATATTCTAGTTAATATCTAGCTAATATTTAGCCTAATATTAGCTTGAATCTAGCAATGAAGCAACCTGTACAATTAAGTAAGGGACCTAATTAAAAGAAGTACATAGTAAAATGGCAGTTGCAAGACATTTAGTAATAACAACAAATAAGTTACAAACATAATTATTTATTTTGAAACAATGACAATTTAGTGCTTTAATCATTTCAGTGCCAAATCTGATTTTTGTATCAACCCATATTTCTTTGATCATTTTTCAAATTTATTGATTAAAGCCAATGGCTGCAGATTTGACCATTCTGTGCATCCTTAACCCTTTACCCAACAAACCGGCCAAATAAAGCTTCAACAGCCTAAAATATCTTCGGTCTGTCTCAATAGAACCATACAAATATGGATATCATTGGAACCGGCTCCTTGACCACATTGTGATCGTTACAGTTATGCCCTGTGCCAATGCATTCTCTTATATATGCGAGTCGACCATAGGTCGCCTCGCATATATAAGAGAATGCATTGGCCTAAAAAAAAACTTTTTTTACCATTTTTTCTTACATTCTTTAACAATTTTATAATTTTTAATGTGTTAAGCCAATGCATTCTCTTATATATGCGAGGCGACCTATGGTCGACTCGCATATATAAGAGAATGCATTGGCACATGGCCCTTCTGTTGGGTAAAGGGTTAAGGCTGTAAATTTGCTGCACATATCAGTGAGAAATATCAGCATACATATGTATTTTCAGTTGGAACTAGAGGTGTGACTTGACTGTCCCAATGGGACTAAGGATACCCCCCCCCCCCCCCGTTTTTTAAATAATAAGATGTTTCACATGTCAGTAAATCAGTAAATATTTAGTTAAAATAATAAAATAACAGTTCACATTGCAGTACATAACCCTAACCCTAATCTTAAAGCTATGGACCGAAAAATGTAGGAATAAAAGCTCAGACCTTAATTATGCATGTTGCAAAAATGTTCTAAGTCGAAAAAGGGGAATAACTCCATAAAAAAAGTCGAACAGACATCATAATCGCAGGTGCACAGGTTCCCATGGTACTAAATGTGAGTGCCAAGATTAAAAAACATTGACCTAAAAATGTAGGAATAAAAGTTCGGACAAATTTAGGAATGTTGCAAAAAAAAATTCTAAGTAAAAAAAGGGGGATAACTCCACCAATAAATGTCGGACAGACATCACAATCGCAGGTTATCATGGTACTATATATCTGTGCCAAGTTAAACAAAAATTTACCTAAAAATGTAGGAATAAAAGCTCGGACAAAATTATACATCTTGCGAAAAAATTCTAAGTCGAAAAAGGGGGGAAAAACTCCACCAAAAAAAGTCATAAAGGTCATAATCGCAGGTGCATAGGTTCACATGGTGGTTTATGTCCACGGACGAACTACAGTATACACCCCTAACTTCATTGCGGCGGCAGGGGGGGAGGGGGGGGGTATAATTATTATTAAATAGTAGGAACTTTAAGGCACATTTCCCAAGTGTGTCATAAGTGTAGGGAGATTTATGCTCCAAGTGTACACTTACAACGAAGTGTGAGTATACACTTACAACGAAGTGTACAAGTCCAACAGTGGCAGCATCTTGCCACTAAGTGTGAAGTGTGAATTGTAAGTGTACATTCCAACTTTGTAAATGAGGTCTTACTCTTGGGCTCCAAATAAACATGCATGCACGTTTATTATTTTCTTGGGAAATATCCCCCCTGCATGGTGCTTATTTGGGTCTGCACGTTTATTAATTTTGAGGCTATGAAAAAAGAAATCGTCACAAACTCAAGATTTCTACATGATTCTGATATCAAAATGATGAGCTTATAACTTTATGCATGTACATATTCAAGTATATGGCATATATGTGAACATTTAAATATTGAACAAAACACCACATGCCACATACTATAATGTTGATTCCTAAAACTGACATACTATAAAAATAATTGTTTACCACAGTTATGTTGATGTTTTGCTCAGAGTTCCCCCTGTACTATTATTTGGGTCTGCACTTTTATTAACTTTAAATGTAATTTCCTCCCTGCACTATTATTTGGGCCTGCACTTTTATTTGGAGCCCGAGAGTAAGTGTCTAAATCGACACGAAACGAATATCGAATCAAATCATACCTGTGTTTTGCATTCTCATTGCAGGTGCACAACCCTAACCCTAATCTTAAACCTATTGACCGAAAAATGTGGGAATAAAAGCTTGGACAAAATTATGCATGTTGCAAAAATTTCTAAGTCAAAAAAGGGGAATAACTCCACAAGAAAAAGTCGGACAGACATCATAATCGCAGATGCACAGGTTCCCATGGTACTAAATATTACTGCCAAGATTAAAAAAACATTGACCTAAAAATGTAGGAATAAAAGCTCGGACAAAATTAGACATGTCGCAAAAAAAAAAATTCTAAGTTGAAAAAGGGAGATAACTCCACCAAAAAATGTCGGACAGACGTTATAATCACAGGTTCCCATGGTGGTTGATCTCTGTGCCAAGTTTCACGGAAATTGATAAAAAAAAACGACTGAGAAAAACTCCAGACAAATTTGTGTCTACGGACAGACCGACAGACAAGCTGACTCCAGTATACCCCCCCCCCCCCCCAACTTCGTTGTGGGAGGTATAATAAGTGTACTAGTACCGTAGATGGGCATGCATCCATGTACAAAATTCAATGACTCGTACTAAGATGGCAATACAATAATCAAGGGAATCAATGATTTAAACTGATAAAATACTTTCACTAATAATATATAAATTATCTATAGATTAGTCAGATCATGCCATGAATCTCTACTCTGGCTGACACCCGTAGAGATCGTATTCCACCAGTTCAAAACCTGGGAAGTTGGGAACGTTTAAAGTTACTTAAAGGTTAAATGTAATTTCGAGCTGGGAACATCAGGTACCAATGAATAAATTAAGCAACAGGTACCGGTAAATTAACAAAGAAAATACATTTCCCACGTTATTTTTATATTTATAAGGTTCCCTGTTAAAACTGTAAAAAGTTCCCGGGTTTTGTACTGGTGGAATATGATCTCTTCGAGCATCGGCCAGAGAAGAGATTCATGGCATGATCTATAGATTTGGTTCTTTGGCTCAATCAATATATCAATATATGTGGCCAATTGAAATCAAATGAGCTGACAATCTGTCTTCAAGCTATTCTCTTCCCTTTAGGTCTTCAGACCCACTGTAAATATGTTTAAGGAAATTAAGACTACCTATTTTTTTTGTAATTTTATGAGAACTCTTTTCAACAATATAGGTATAGTCCTTAATATCGCAATTCTTTGTTCCTTCATCTCTCCCTTGTTGCTGGGGATATAATTTAACAAGTTATAATTAGTTTTATGGACCCACTCTAAATATAAAATAGTAATTGCATCCGGGAGATAATCAAATTTGTGTGTTTGGATACTTATCCGTGAAATGGTCTATATGGACATCATAATCTAATAAAAGGAGTTAAATTCAACCTAAAAGCCTAAACTTGGCTAAAGGGAAGAGAATAGCTTGAAGATAGTCAATCGGCAGATGGCCACAGATTTATGAAATATATTGATTGAGCCAACTTCAGCCAAGGAACCTTATTTATAGATCATGCCATGAACTCTACTCTGGCTGAAGTCCATGTTTGGATACCAGAATGCATCATTCTCGCTATCCGTGAAATGGTCTGTCACTGTCAGCCACATCCCATCTAAAGAAACACATATTCATATACCGTATGGACGGTATGGTACCTCTAAGTCTCTATAGGAACATTAATTATCCTTTTTGTCAAATTTTTGTCATGTCTTTAAATACTAGTACATGTAAAGTATATACTCAGCAAGCACTATGTCATGTGCACGGCTTTGTTGAGGCCAGTGTCACAGTGAGTGTCACATGCACAGTAACTGACTAACTGTGTAAGTTCTTGTAATATTAAAGTAACTTTTAGTAAGTTGTAATGTAAAGTGTTCAACTTTGTGGATATGCTCTGAAAGTGTTTTGATGAAGCTGCTGCACACATGGGGAACTTTGTATGACTACTAGTATGAGTCTATGACTATGAGTATGACTACGAGTACTATGACCGATTCCAGTTTTTTTTCTTCTGTCAGTTCTGATGAGTGATACATGTCACATTGATTGTCACTGAGATCCAAATTCCAATGCACACTGCATGTATCGCATCGTCTCTCTCCCTCCAACAGAATTAGTTTTGTCCCGTAATACAAGCACTCTGCCAGTCTCGACTCAACTTGTCTCAAGAGTCAAGTAACAAGTGGATGATTGAAATTGAAATTCGCTTTGCAAAATGCAAACAATGAATGCAACATGCGAGAGATCAATCACTGAAATTGATTGATCATGTCTAGTCGGTAAACGTGACTTTTATTATCAGAGCATAGCATCTAGCTCTGTTTGATTAGTTGGGTCCACCAAGCGTCTAGCTCTGTTTTTGATTAGTTCATAATCATAGTTGGGTCCACCAACTAGATCATGCCATGAATCTGTCTGACTCTTAAGTTAAGTTAACTGAATCAGTCGACCGGTGTCCATCAGTTATAATTTATATGCGACGATTATGCTTCCAGTGTCAGTGTGATTCCACTTGACTGCTGTACTGTACTCAGTAGTGTTGACTGTAACAGTTGTCGACAATGACAGTGATAAAAAACTGTGATTGAGTGAATGACATTGAATTTCTCAGTCAATGACTCAATGTCACCGGGAGCAAACTCAGCAAAGTTCGTAAACTTCGTCTATTTGCGTAATTATTCGCCGAATTCTGACTCCTATCATGGTATATCTCTAGCGTGTATAGTTTCTTTGTTCTTTTTGCCAATTGTTGAACTGTTTTTGGCTTTCCTCGCCATTATTTTCGTAAAAATGATTGTTGTTTTCAAATAAAATGCAGCCGATAATATTACCGGAAAGAATCTGCGCATGCGCACACATTCACGTGTTGGCTTTTAGCCAATCGTATGCTTAGTTCTAGACTCTCACCGGATTTAGATATTATGACATCAGAGTAGGGGGGGGGGGGGGGGGTAAATACTACGATAACAGCACATAGAGCACTTGTCGTCAATATTAGACTAGATCTGCTGACTTGATATAAATTAAACGTATCAACAATAGGCCTAACCATGGATAGGCCTATATGCCATGCGAATTAAACTCCATATACCATTTACATATTGATTTATAGACAGGACTTTTGAACTGTATGAACTTTACATAATTCTACAGAAGTAGGCTTTTAATGACAACATTATTAAATGTCATTAATTAATATTGTAGGGGGGATTTTTCCGCACGTATGCCGGGGTGGGTGGGTGACCGATGGGGCCAACAAATCTCTGTTTTAGTGTTAAAAGGAGGTGGGTGTCCAAAAATGGTCGGGAAAAACTGCCGAAAACGGAAAACAATTTGGACGCGGGGGTGGGTGTACGTGGGTCCCAATAAGAATAAGGATCGAAAGGAAAAAATCAGCATGTATACGTGCACATGCCTGAAAATCCCCCCCCCCCCCGCCCCGATCAGAGGACCATTTTTACGATAGCGAGAATGATGCATTATGCATAGGCTATATATGGGATATATAAATTCCACAAACATTAGTTAACACGTGGGAGGAAAGCCACATATATGCATTTAGGCCTACTATAAGAGATTTACAGCGGTCGACAACACGCGTAGGGGAGACCCGGGCAAAGCGGATCACGTAAGGTTTTCTTGTACAAAATGCAACCGGCAATCAGACATATTAGCACTGTCCGTTTCTAATCATGATGGCATAACATTTGGCGTAGGATGCATTCAGATGCATCTATTGGTTTGGTTGCTATATGGTGATTTTTAATTTTGATCCGCTTTGCCCGGCCGTCGGGCAAATCGGATCACCACATCGGGCAAAGCGGATCAGCAAACGAATCCTTCTGAAAATGCAATACTACGGTACTCAACTAATCATATATTTTTCAGTTTTATTTATGACAATCATACATATTTATTGCAAATAATTAAAATTGCGTTTTTCCAAACGTTCCAATTTTTCAATTATGGTCATGCTCCGACAAGGCACGAGTTTTGTCGACCCATCTTATTAAAATTGTCCAAATTCACTTAATCTACGCATGTGTACCGGAAGTTAGTCATGTTGTGAATGATCCGCTTTGCCCGATCCGCTTTGCCCACAGCACATCTTTTTACAGTCCGGGGCATTACGCGGGTGTCCTATCGAATTTAGCAAATTGACATATTGTCTTATTTTACACATGTATTGCCTAAGACATCGACAACATTTATTCGGGTAGATGGGTATGTGATCGTCGACCTGCGCAATAGATATGCGCAAACGCACAATAATTATAAATTTGGTAAAATCGAAAAAATGTCGACGAAAATGTTCTACTGGGCTACAAACTTTTAATATACCTTGTTCTCTGTGGAAAAGTATAAAAAACTAACCCAACACGAAACGACCTTATTCTAAAATACGGATAGATAAGGAATAATTTGATAGTATTGAAATAATAAAGGTGATCGGCTTTGCCCGGGCGATCCGCTTTGTCCGGGTCTCCCCTAGTACAGGCCTATATAAAGTTAAACTTTATTATTTTTGATAGTTTTTGTGTGAAATTTTAAACATATATCAGGTACATATAACTCTCCGAGAATGTTAAAAACAAATTCTAACTAGGCCTACTCATATATAGTAATTGTATATTGATTTTATGCGACAAAATATAGACGGAAACAGTCACAATTTAATTGTGTTAACTGCATTAATGTTGAAGTTTTGCGGTCAGAAAACACCAGATATAAAAATAGTTTTATAGGGAATTTTTTTCACACCAAATGCTCAGAGAATATAGAATAAACATAGCCCTATCCGCGGCTATCTAAAATTATTTCCGCGTGTTGGGAATTATAATTAACCATCATGCTACATGTCGTGTAACGGAGAGCGTTCATCTATACGACGATAATAAATTCACTCTTTCGTATATGGGTGATTCCCCCTTAAACGGGCAAATTGATGTCTCGTGTACAATTGTTCCATAAAAATATGATTGTGCCACAAACAAGACCTATTGTGGCCTTCCATTTCACTGAGGAGCATGTGGCACAACGTTATGGTATAACAGTATTGTAATATATCAACACATGCCTTTAGTTACATGATCAAAACAACGAGAAAACACGAAAATCGCACTGTCTCATCGCCTAACTGCGAAATTTCATTTTATTCCTATTAAGTTATCTTACCTCTAATTGACAGAGAACGTGCAGTGTTATGTTATTTCTTGGACTGTTTATCTATGAATATCATTTATGATGCACGTTTTTCGTGGTTTGATGTAAATATTGACTCTGAAACATCGAAAACCGCCTGTCTCGAGAAATATCCACACCGCGACATTATTTACAATATAGGCTATCCCGGTTCCATTTTAACTAAGGTCAACAACCTACCATATGCATAAGAAAGTTTTGCCTTTTGACATTTTGTTTTGAAGATTTTGGACAATATAAAGAATCGAAACACATGAAAAATGAGACGAAAATAAGTGTACCCTCCAGCGCACCTTAATTAATGTCCACACCGCGATGCTATCAAAGGAACTATAAAATATGTCGGGAGACTACCAAAATTGCTCAAATAGTACACATGGGGTGAAGAATCGTGAATAAAAACGAATGGACGCATGACATAAACAGAAAATGAAAAAAAAATGAAGAAAATATAAAAATTGTCCACACCGCGACATGTCCACACCTCGACGCAGAATAACGTTACAGCCAGCCACAGACACATTTCACGATTAGAATATTTGGGTGGTTCTGTTGTAAAAGAGTCAACACGATGTACATACACATATAGTTCCTATTGGATGGGGGGATGAGTGAGTGAGTGGGGGGGGGGGGTGTGCTCAGATAGAAGCAGATGACAATTTGAAAATCAACTGTTTCGGTACATTTCAACAATCGTTCTGCCTGTGGGACGATTTCCGGCTCGTATGGTATAGCAAAGGCGTCAATGACACATTTTGGGCCATCGGAATATCTCACGGACAATTCAATCTGATTGAGCTCATCGAAAACCCCTAAATACCAAATTTCAGTTCGATATCTTGAAACATGTAAGAGAAATCCATCGACATTGTTTTCTATTCACGGTAAATTCTCTTTGCAATTTGGCGAACCCCTTGAGGAACAGAGTTTGATTGACGTACATTGTATGTTCACGTTGTCTACACCAGAGTTCCTCCATCGTTTGGCGTCAAACCAAGTGTACGATGGACCAGGGCATGCCCGACTTGATAGGAATCGGCATTTATGCGATCAAATTCTGTTTCCTATGATCAGATCTGTACCTTGTATTCGTTGACCTCTTAGAGAGTTTGAACTCTAAGTCTCGCCCACAAAACACACAAATTTCCACCATCTATATTCAAATGGCCGTATCCCATAGACGTCTCAACGTGCGGAGCTGCATGTGCGATACGTCGTTTGGACAGATACATCGTCGGCTACTCCGTGATGTACGTGTTGATAATTCAACTGTTAAAGGGCAAATGGCAAACAAGTGGAAAAAGTTTGGTTGGTTTCCATTAATCATGATATTCGAATTAAACACACGTTTTGGAGAAAGAGCGAATTTGACAATGACGTCGCCCTGATTCAACCCAGAAACGTCATTAGCACATGCTGTAATGAACGACCTTGATTGGCCTTGACCTTGCCCAATAATTTTGCCAAATGTCATTTTCGTGGTCACCAATATCTGTGCTACATACTCGCATAAAATTCATCGGCATGTGACATATGTCATTTTTTCAGAATTTTCTGGACGAATTTGTTCATTTAAGGGAGAATCACCCATGGGTGATTCCCCCTTAAACGGGCAAATTGATGTCTCGTGTACAATTGTTCCATAAAAATATGATTGTGCCACAAACAAGACCTATTGTGGCCTTCCATTTCACTGAGGAGCATGTGGCACAACGTTATGGTATAACAGTATTGTAATATATCAACACATGCCTTTAGTTACATGATCAAAACAACGAGAAAACACGAAAATCGCACTGTCTCATCGCCTAACTGCGAAATTTCATTTTATTCCTATTAAGTTATCTTACCTCTAATTGACAGAGAACGTGCAGTGTTATGTTATTTCTTGGACTGTTTATCTATGAATATCATTTATGATGCACGTTTTTCGTGGTTTGATGTAAATATTGACTCTGAAACATCGAAAACCGCCTGTCTCGAGAAATATCCACACCGCGACATTATTTACAATATAGGCTATCCCGGTTCCATTTTAACTAAGGTCAACAACCTACCATATGCATAAGAAAGTTTTGCCTTTTGACATTTTGTTTTGAAGATTTTGGACAATATAAAGAATCGAAACACATGAAAAATGAGACGAAAATAAGTGTACCCTCCAGCGCACCTTAATTAATGTCCACACCGCGATGCTATCAAAGGAACTATAAAATATGTCGGGAGACTACCAAAATTGCTCAAATAGTACACATGGGGTGAAGAATCGTGAATAAAAACGAATGGACGCATGACATAAACAGAAAATGAAAAAAAAATGAAGAAAATATAAAAATTGTCCACACCGCGACATGTCCACACCTCGACGCAGAATAACGTTACAGCCAGCCACAGACACATTTCACGATTAGAATATTTGGGTGGTTCTGTTGTAAAAGAGTCAACACGATGTACATACACATATAGTTCCTATTGGATGGGGGGATGAGTGAGTGAGTGGGGGGGGTGTGCTCAGATAGAAGCAGATGACAATTTGAAAATCAACTGTTTCGGTACATTTCAACAATCGTTCTGCCTGTGGGACGATTTCCGGCTCGTATGGTATAGCAAAGGCGTCAATGACACATTTTGGGCCATCGGAATATCTCACGGACAATTCAATCTGATTGAGCTCATCGAAAAACCCCTAAATACCAAATTTCAGTTCGATATCTTGAAACATGTAAGAGAAATCCATCGACATTGTTTTCTATTCACGGTAAATTCTCTTTGCAATTTGGCGAACCCCTTGAGGAACAGAGTTTGATTGACGTATGTTCACGTTGTCTAAACCAGAGTTCCTCCATCGTTTGGCGTCAAACCAAGTGTACGATGGACCAGGGCATGCCCGACTTGATAGGAATTGGCATTTATGCGATCAAATTCTGTTTCCTATGATCAGATCTGTACCTTGTATTCGTTGACCTCTTAGAGAGTTTGAACTCTAAGTCTCGCCCACAAAACACACAAATTTCCACCATCTATATTCAAATGGCCGTATCCCATAGACGTCTCAACGTGCGGAGCTGCATGTGCGATACGTCGTTTGGACAGATACATCGTCGGCTACTCCGTGATGTACATGTTGATAATTCAACTGTTAAAGGGCAAATGGCAAACAAGTGGAAAAAGTTTGGTTGGTTTCCATTAATCATGATATTCGAATTAAACACACGTTTTGGAGAAAGAGCGAATTTGACAATGACGTCGCCCTGATTCAACCCAGAAACGTCATTAGCACATGCTGTAATGAACGACCTTGATTGGCCTTGACCTTGCCCAATAATTTTGCCAAATGTCATTTTCGTGGTCACCAATATCTGTGCTACATACTCGCATAAAATTCATCGGCATGTGACATATGTCATTTTTTCAGAATTTTCTGGACGAATTTGTTCATTTAAGGGAGAATCACCCATATCCCGGTCCTTTTCGGAGTGTTCGACAAAAATGAAACTTTATACTGTTTGAATGTCCCCTTTTCTTGTTGAGGTGTGATAGATACCTCAAACTTGACAAGGAATGGATAAATTATATCAAACGGTTAATCCGCTTAAAACTGAGGTCATGCATTCACCGGTACCTATATATGCATGTATCTATAGGCGTATATATTGAGAACAATTTATTTGAGACATCATTTGACTGCTGCGCGAGTTGATCGGCGACATATCAAAGTCGTTCAAATGGTATGTTCGTTTACTAAAATGACCATTCCTTAAATTCCTTTGGCACCCTCATTGTATGATTCAATGACAGTGAACATGAAAAGAAAGAAAAGAGTTTCTCATGGAAGATTCCCCCCTTTGTTTGATTGTGTTCAGTGTTTGTTTTTTTGCTCGTCTTTTTCTCGACGGGCCCCCGGATCATTTCGGAAATCGACATAGCTCATGCCATGAATCTCTACTCTGGCTAATGCCCGTTGAGATCATATTGCAACAGTATAAAATCTGGGAACTTTTTGAAGTTTTGACAGGGAACCTTATAATAAAGTCGAAAAGGTAATACGGGGAATATATTTCTTATATATAGTTATATATAGCTGCATGTTCCTTAATAATATACTTCACTATAGGTGAAGATCCCACTCGAAATTGCATGTTTTTCTGTGACTTTTGTGAGTCGATATCGCAATATATAAACATTGAAATATAATCACCCCGGGGAAATCTGCAGGTCTGGTTGGAAACACAATCATTGACGCTTTGATACGCAGATTTCAAAATACACGATAACGGACCAATTTTCATTGTTTCTATGACAAAAATTATTGCAGTTAATAAATTGTATATGGATTACTAAAATGCCCAAAAACACAATATGCAAATGCAATCTTTTTTATTTTAGCACAAAATTTTAATTAAGTTTATTACTATTAGAATAAAAATAACCGAAAACGAAATAATTTCAAAATTGAAAAAGTTCATATTTATTATTAAGCCGCATAGAACAAAGCTTATTATGCCCCCGATCTCCGATGGAGATTTGGGGGTATATAGTGGAGCCCTCCGTCCGTCCGTCCTTCCGTCCGTACGAACGTTTCAACTCATAACTTTGGTTTCGCTAACTCAATTCAGTTGATCTTTGGTATGCTAATAGACCAGCCGGGGGGGGGGGGGGACAATATTTCCCCATAACTGCGGTTTCGTCCGCCCATTTTTTCCAGAGTTACGCCCCTTTTTGGACTTAGAAAATTCAGTTTTCTGTGGCATATGAACGTTTCAACTCATAACTTTGGTTTCGCTAATTCAATTCAGTTGATCTTTGGTATGCCAATAGACGTACCAGCCAGGGGGACAAGATTTCCCCATAGCCGTGGTTTCGTCCGCCCATTTTTTCCAGAGTTACGCCCCTTTTTGGACTTAGAAAATTCAGGTTTTCTGCTACTTTTTTTGGTTTCCAGATGATAACTTGATTTTGGATTGTTTATTTGCAAAACCCATTTTTTTTGTGTATTACCAATATCGCAATACAGGTCAAGGTAAAATTGCGGTTCAATCTGTTCAAACGGATAATTTTTGTGAGAGTTATGACCCTTTTTCGACTTAAAAAATTCATTTTTTTTTTTAGAAAATTCAGTTTTCCTTCTATTTTTGTGGCACCAGACCAAATTTTAAGCTAATATAGAACAACATGTGGCATTTTTATAGCGCTTAACCAGAAAGTTTCTCTGATTGTACAGTCGGGGGCGTTACCTCTGCCCAGCGGTGCACTTGTATATGAGTGTGAAGCTGTGAGCAGAAAACCTGAACATATCCAAACTACCAATGTCCGATAAGTGTGGCATTTTATAAGTGTAGACAAATCTTTCCAAAGTTCCATAAGTGTACCTACCGGTACATACATGTTGTAAAAGTGTGGGCAGCGTTCCCAAACATTTTAAAACAAACATGACATTTGGATCTTATTCCCCATTTCTTATTCTCAAAAATGTCTCTTTTGGCCGATTTGATGATATGGGTGGGTGGCCCACCCCAAATACCCCATAGCAACACCCCACCCCACCATCACCCAGGGGAGTACGTACCACCCCGAGGGGGTGAAAATGGGGTATGGACCATTTTCGAGAACGGTAAGCCGTAAGGATTTCGGCCGATTTGACGGCATGGGTGGGTGGCTCACCCCAAATTCCCTAGAAACACATCGACTCTACCCCCTCCCCAGCCATCACTCCAACCATCCACACAATGATGTAAACTGAATTCTCACTTCACTGTCAGTACAGTGTCGGTTTTATGACCGTATTTGCAGATGCAGACTGGCTATTGGTGAATAAGTTAGATTAGCTAACTTTTAGCTAGGTGGAATTTTATTGTAATTTGTTTGTGTTAAATTAGCTAGATTCTAGTTAAGTTCACTATATGTGTCTCAATTCTAAGTTGGATTAGCTACTTTTCAGCTAGGTGCAGTTTTCGAAAATTTGTCTGTGTCAAATTAGCCAAATTCTAGCACAGAATGATATTTTCTATGTTGAATTAGCTAACTTCTAGCATATTGGAACATCCTTGGGGCCAAACATTCAATCAAGCTAAAAACTAACTAATATGTTAGCTAAGTTCTAGCATATATTATTAGCTAAGTTCTAGCTACACTAGATATTAACTAAAGTTTTAGCTAGGTTTCAGTGTAATTCTTTGCTATTATTTAGTATAGCTAAATTATAGCTAACAGGTTAGTGTATTTTTAGTACAATTATTAGCTAACATCTAGTTTAACTAGAAACATTAGTGTAGCTAAATTTTGGTAGGGGTAGACATTCAACTTTCCACATTCCTAATCGCTCCATTGACTGTAATACATTAAATTATTCCCTTTCCAAGTTGAGCTACAGTGTCATTGACACTTTCATTGGGTTATTCGGGCAAAAAACATGGCTGCCAGCAGCCATCTTGGATTTTACTCTTTGTATGACTAAATCCTTTAGCACGGGCTACAGGTCGTACCTTTAGTCTGATCATCATGAAATTTGTCATGGCTGTTGAAATTGGAATGTAGATGGGAACGAGTCATTTTGGGGTCATTCAGACAAAAAACATGGCCGCCAGTGGCCATCTTTGTTTTCAAAATTCAATCCATTAGCACGGGCCACAGGTCGCATTGTTCGTCTGATCATCATGAAATTTGTCATGGATGTTAATATTGAAATGTAGATGGGAACGAGTAATTTTGGGTTCATTCGGCCCAAAAACATGGCCGCCAGCAGCCATCTTGGATTTTACTCTTTGTATGACTAAATCCTTTAGCACGGGCTACAGGTCGTACCTTTAGTCTGATCATCATAAAATTTGTCATGGATGTTAACAATGACATGTAGATTGGAACGAGTCATTTTGGGGTCATTTGGCCAAAAAAACATGGCCGCCAGCAGCCGTCTTGGATTTTACTCTTTGTATGACTAAATCCTTTAGCATGGGCTACAGGTCGTACCTTTAGTCTGATCATCATGAAATTTGTCATGGATGTTAACAATAACATGTAGATGGGAACGAGTCATTTTGGGGTCATTCGGCCGAAAAACATGGCCGCCAGCAGCCATCTTCGATTTTACTCTGTGTGTGACTAAATTCTTTACTGCTCATTTTTACACTCCTTTTTAATCTCTCTATTCATTGCTCATCACAAAAAAATTACCTTCTTTACAAAGTTGAGCTACAGTGTCATTGACACTTTCATTAAATGACGCCGGCACCCATCTTGGATTTTACTCTTTTCATGACTAAATCCTTTGGCACACCCTACAGACCACATCCCTCGTCCGATCATCACCAAACTTCTCATGGAGCTTCGGGATGACCTCTAAATCAGAGTCTTCTGTTTTGACTGAAATTTGTTGAAAAACTTGATCGCCAGTGGCCTTCTTGGAATTTACTCTTTTTATGATTAAATCCTTCGGCACATCCTGCACATCTCTCATCCGATCATCACCAAACTTAATATGGATTTTCGGGGTGACCTCTAGATGGTAGCCTTCTATTTTGATCGAAATTTGTTTTAAAAAATGGCAGCCATCTTAGATTTCAAATTTGATTTCATCGGTACACCCTGTAGCCCGCATTTATTGGACAATTGAATTGAAAATTTACAGGCATGCTTAGAATCACCTCTATATGGGAGCTATGTAATTTGAACAATTTTCGATGAAAAACATGGCCACCGGCAGCCATCTTGGACTTTACTCTTTGCATGATCAAATCCTTTGGCATGCTCTACACACCACATCCCTCATCTGATGATCACTAAACTTCATGTGGATCTTCGGGGTGACCTCTAGATGGGAGCCTCCTATTTTGACCAACATTTGGTGAAAAAATATGTCCGCCAGTGGCCATCTAGGAATATACTAAATCCTTTGGCGCACCTACAGACCATATCCCTCATCCGATCATGTTGAAACTTGATATGGATCTTCAACGTGACTTCTTGTTTATCATTCTTTTTATTGCTCACCAAATTGTAGAGCAATTTCAAGTTATTTCATTTCTACAAAACATCTGGGGGAGGGAGGTTTCAATGTTATAAAAAAAAAATCCTGTCGCAACCAGGCCACCCTAGTAAACAATGCTGTGAAAATTTTCTTGTGAATTGGTGGAAATATTTGACCAAGTTACCGGTCTGTGAACTGCCTACAGCTTATCACTTCAACATTTGTAGTCAACATGTATATACATGATCTATTCTTGGAGTTTTTTAATCTTTTAAATTTATTCTCTTTATCCAAGTATCTTTTTGTTTCAGGCATTGGAGCGAACCAAAGAAACACTTGCCAATTGTCTGAGCAAATGTGGTGTCAATGAACGCTCCCGTGTGGTGGTCTTCAATCCTTGTGGAATGCTCAGATTGAAATACCCTGTACATTTGATCAGCCGGATAACATATAATGCTGTAGTGGGCTACCTAGCAGTCTTAAAGCAGACTACTGCTACTACAACACCAATAGAGAAGATAATGTTTCTCATACCAGATACCAGCTATTGCAGCTTACTTCTTGAGGTAAATTTTAGTTCTCAGGTATTGATAGTGTTCTCATAATCCATACTTCTGTTGTCTGTCTCAAAATTCTGTGTGAAGTTAGAAACAAATGAATCCTGTATCCATAGGACAGCATAACCCCATTTTCAATATTACATAATTATTGCCATATTTGGTGACTCAGATATAAAGAAAGATGAAGCTTGTTCATCTACTGATACATCTATAGCCTCATAGGTCAATCGAAAAACCACGTTGATGACATATAGAAAACAAATGTTCTGGTTGACATCAATTACTCGACACCTAGCAGCGCGGTGACCTATTTTACATGCATTGTCAATGACACCCTGGCATGGCCATGCTCCATTCAAAAAAATTTCATGCTTCAGCGACCGATACTGGTGTATCGAAACATTAGCAGCTTTTGGCCAATCAGAATTCTTGTTTCAGCAACAAATATTTGACTTGAATTACATTCACACTGATTTTGATGTTCTTTGGTATGCTGATAGAACTGAGCATGGTGAGAGAATAAACACAGTACCAGGGTTTGTAGACTAGGAAAAATTAACTTTTTAGCTCACCTGAGATGAATTTTTTTTCCCAGTGAAGCTATAATCATCACTCCTCGTCCGTCGTTAATCCGTCAACAATTTCTTCTTCTCCAGAATTGCTAGACTGAATGGGGTCATGTATGTTGTGGAGAGTCCCTAGGATGGCTGCTGTTTAGATTTGTTCAAATGAGATAACCATGTCAAATAGGGGAGGAGGACATAACATTTTCCTTTCATAGTAATTATTAATATGTCTTCTTCTTAGGAACCATCAGGCCTATTTTGCATATGGGCCTTGGATGACTGAGATTCAAATTTGTTCAATTGGATCACCAAGTCAAATAAGGGCAGAGCCAGAGACTTAACTCGTTCCCTCCATAGTATTCTTAAAATGTCTTCTTCTCAAGAACCATCAGGGCTATTTAGCTTACATTTGGCATGGATGGTCCTTGGGTGTGTGAAATTCATGTTTATTAAAATGGGGTCGCCGTGTCAAATAGTTGCGAGGCCAGGGACATATCTCTTTCCTTCATAGATGTTCTTAAAACACCTTATTCCAAAGAACAATCAGGCCTATGTAGCTTATATTTGGTATGGGATACATGTCCTTGGGTGACTGGGATTCAGATTTGTTACAAGAAGGGGCAGGGTTAGGGGATGTACCTCTTTAGTGTCCAACGAAATCACTGACACTCAAAATAACCCTTCCATGACTGGAGCTTTCTGAAATTTTATGAGAACCCTGTACCACTGCATTCTCTTATATATGCGAGTCTCCCATATGGAGCCTTGCATATATAAGAGAATGCATTGGCCTAAAAATATTTGCCATGACCTTGTAAGCCAGTGCATTCTCCTATATATTCGAGGCTCCATATGGGAGATGTATATATAAGAGAATGCACTGCACAGGGACTTTAATGCTGTGCCAGCGCAGCTCCCGTCTCTGTTCAAATGGGGTCATCTGCTCAAAAAGGGGTGGAGCTATAGGGGGCTTAACAATTTTTCTCTCTAATGAAGGCATTTAAATTCCATATATCACAATGTCTTCTTATCTGGAGCTATGAGATTCAGCCCGTATTTATTGTGAATAGCACAGGGATAAGTGGGATTCAGATTTGTTAAAATGGAGGTGGCTGTATAAAAAGGGGCCAGCCACATCAAAATGACTTTAACATTTCCCATCCAAATATTCTATTAAATCTTCCTTCACAAAAATTATTTCACTCGTTGATTGAACAATGTTTATTTAGGTTTCAATAGCATTTGTAATCCCATATTTAAAGTGATGTAAAACACTCCGGTATGGTGATCAAATCCAAATGGAGAATAATCCTGTTCAAAGATGTAATTTTTACAAATTTTCCAATTTGACAACACACACCGTCATTCTTATATATGAATTAAATGCAGTGACTCTTGATGGCGAAATCGTTTTCATTAGTTTATCGCCAATAGATGCGTCCGCATTCGAGATGTAAATATTTACAATTGAGCATAGTTCTGATGATGTTTTCTATGGCACCCTTGGCAAAAGTTAATAGGAACAATTTCTCTTCATATTGAAACCCGATGATGTATTAAGTCAATCCTGTGCGAGACCAAATGCGCCAAAACATTACGCGTTCGTCTTTCCAAACCCAATGACGTATCGATGGTGTTATGAGCTTGGTGTTATGAGCCTTTGCGCATTCACTGAGAAATAACTTCAACTAGCCACGTGGGCGCCGACCAATCAGAATGCTGGATTTAGTGATGACAACACTTAGTATGTAAATATAGTTAATTATTAGCTCAACTTTACTTTGTACAGTTTGAGCTATTGCCATGGCTTGGTATCCGTCGTCCGTGTGTGTTTGTGTGCATGTGTGATCCGTCAACAATTTCCTTTAGCACGGGCTACAGGTCGGATCATTATAAAATTTGTCATAACTGTTGACATTGACATATAGATGGGAACAAGTCATATCTCCGTCAAAGTTATCTTGCCCACTGAACTATATGGCATATTCCCAATTTAACTAGGAAGGGTTAACTCCCTTGAGTTGAAAACGGTACGAAAATTCTATGATACATTTTATCATGGTTCATGACCTCCTGTAACATCCGGCCACGTGATCTCCGATTCCACATTTAAGCAATCGCCAGGCTGGTAATCCTCTCTTTTCCTAGTTCGCTAGCCAGAGGACAACTCCCAAAACCGAAGCTAAGTGTTGACAGTTTTTATGTTTACCCATACCATAGTATGGTAAACATAATGTCGACGTCCGGATTGACCACTCGTCGTGCGTCCGTCCCTCCGTCCGTCTGTCTGTCTGTCTGTCCATAGAGACTTTACGCATGGTGCGATAACTCAAATATTTTCTATCCGATCGGAAATAAATTTTGTATATGAGTTTCTCAGACCATAATACAGATCGAGTTCGAATATGGGTTTGATCCGAGCTTTTTTTTACGGAGTTATGGCCCTTTTTGACTTCGAATTCACGCATGCTGTCTTAACTCAAACAATTTTTATCTGATCTCAACCAAATTTGGTATGCGAGTTTCAGAGCCCAAAATACAGCTCGAGTTCGAATATGGGTTTGATCTGATTTATTTTAAAGGAGTTATGACCCTTTTTCGAAAATAAAATTAAAAAAAATTAAAATACGATTCTATAACCGAAGTAATTTTTGTCCGATTGTGTTCATATTTGATATTTTGGTTTATGATGACACACCCCTCATCTGTATAGTTTTTGATATTGATTGGTTTAGAAAATAGTTAGCCCTTTACACACATGCTATCCAATGCAATAAGTTGAACATATTTCTTCTGATCTGCCTCATATTTCTTACCTAGGTTTTTCTTAGCACGTTCTTCATCTGTATAGTTTTTGGTATTGTTTAATTAACCATTTCACTCTTATGTTTACTTAGAATTCACCCAAGCTGCTATGACTCAAAACATTTTTCATCTGATCAACACCAAATTTGGTATATGAATTTATCACCCCTAAATACAGATCGAGTTTGAATATGGGTTTGATCCTATATATTTTAACAGAGTTATGACCCTTTATAATTCAAGTAATTACTGCTGGGAATTTGAAGAGAAGATATCTCACAGACCATGTGTGTTATTGAAATGAGTTAATTATCACTATGGACATTAGATATGGCATGCTATAAAGCCTGATAGTGGTACCACTGGCTGCAAATTTGTTTATAATAATATCAAATTGATTGATGGCTATCTGGTGGAGTTCTGTTTTCTGTGCAATATTAAGTTAACCCCTTTGTTGAAACAGGTTCATTACATTAGATAATGTACACACTATAGGACACCTATTCTAAAATATTAAATTGGAACAGTCCATTGTTACTTTGTAGGGAAGTTTTACAGACATTGTTGTTTACAGACACTGTTGTCTTATCTTAGACAAAAATTAATCCACACATTCCTTAGTTCCATGATATGATGTCATTTGGAAATGATTAACCCTCTCCACACATCATATGGTTTTGATGCTTTTCATTTGATCATTTTCCTATATTATGTCCAGGTTGATGGTGATCCACTTTTGATTTGCATGGATTTGGGATTAAAATTAAACCATTCCATAGACACATATTATGCGATAAACAGATATAATATTATCCCATTCACTTTGATCCAGGTTCAGTAAGGGTTTTAATAAATCACCAATTGAATATACATCATTAGAGGAAATGTCTTATTTTGAAATTCCCTCAATTGCATTAGGGTTCCAGGGTAATATTAATGGTGCTGGTATTCTTGAGACTGATTTATTGTATGGGTTTCTAAATCCAATGACATGCTTTTTATAGACTATTTTGTGTTTATCAGTTCATTAGTTGGGGTAAGATTAACCCCATTCTATCCGATTTGATAACTAAAATATTTCCATTTATTATGTTTATACATGTAGTTCTTGGCATAGTTGACGGGAACACACCCCTAACCTGCATAGTGAGGGTCATTTGGTTTATTTGCTTAAAAATATTAACATCCCACACCAATCCTATTGACACAAAGTGATAACTAAATATTTTTCACACGATCACTATATTAAGTGTGAATTGTTGAAACTTTTGCACTCATGAAAAGGTTGGTGTAAGGATTTATAAAATTTATAAAAATAGCTAATCGCTTTCGCCAAGGTATGGGTTAAACATCTGCCGATCGTGATCGGCCTCTCGTTTGTATTATACAAAAGACAGTTTTGTTTTTGTATTGTACAAAAAACATTATTTCCTTTGGTTATTATTGATTAGTGTGCAATTGACACAAAGACTATGCGAGCGGACTTGCTTTGTTATAGCGTTTTAATATCGGCTTTATCAGTTCGGATGACTTGTTTCGTTTTAACGAAATTTTGTTTCCATAATTTTAAACAGTCGATAAAACAAATGGAGGTACCGAGGCTGATGAGGATGGACTGATTTCGAAGGCTGCTCCAAGATTTTACCGTTTTTGTGTTGTTTTGTGTTGTTTTACTAGTGTCATCTAAGTGAACGCTGTTTTATATAATCGTAGTGTCTTATCATGAGCATAGACCTTCATATTGTCAGTTCCTGAACTCTCTAGCGATTTTATAAACTATTTTATAAAAAAAGTTTAACCGGCCCTCCGAAGGAGCTGCGGCGGCCATATTGATTTTAAAATATTGATTTTAAAATTTTATCAACTATTATGAACTTTTAATCCACTCATTACAGTGGTATTCCTGTGTAATTTTACCAATCTAATGAACATTTTATCGTCAGTATCTATATTTTTATGAACATTCATCCAGCAGTACCAACTTTCAATCAATAACTTACAAAGATTATTAATTCTGCAACCTACCATGATTTCAAATACCACTTTGAGCCCGCAGCGAGTCTTGCTAGATTCAATTTGCCACGGACCCACCTCAGTGACCAATACCATATCCATCCAAGTGTCAATTGCCACACCAATCCACAAATCGACTCGCTCATCAGCTCGACAAGCTATGAAGAGGCCTGATGCCATCGATGGGTATGCAAATCCACCCTACATAGTGAAGAACTACTCACTCAACCCACAAAAAACTATCCAGAAGATCCGACAAACATGCAATAAACCTTTTATCAATATAATCCCCAAAGATAAAGGAACCCAACTAAAGATTGAATGCAGTGCGGGTTGTTACCATCTAATAAAAGAAGAAATCTTACATACCTTCAGTCAACCCCAATTGGTTGCGAAGCACAACATCATTCCTTCCATCCGAAACTCCCTTGACAAAAATAACTTCAATCCAGAAGTCGTCATCCAATGCCAAAGCAGACTAGCCACCGGCCTACCCGGAAAACGTATAAAATTCACCATAAATATGTACCATACGCAGTGCTCTCTTCTCGTGAATGGCAGGGCTACACCCATCTTCCTGGATGATATCTTACCCGAACTCATTGAAAATATTAAGAAGAAGCCGGAAATGTCTAAACTCGACAGATACATAGCTGCACTCATTGATCGATGTGTGAAGGAAAGTATTGATGACCCTGGAAAAAGCACTTCCATATGTGGTGACCCTCTCAAGTTAACATCGCTACCATATTCTCCTACCCGACCTCCCTCTGAAGAGATCCCAGAAGATAATCACGACATCTCAATTTGTGAAACATGCTCCCAATGCAACATGAAGGTTGAGAAGGGTCTCCAATGTGATATTTGCCAGCATTGGTATCATGACACCTGCGAGTATCTTGATGAAGACCTAGCGAAATTTTATGAGGGATCACCCAAGTATAGCTGTCTCACCTGTCGACACCTAACACTCTACCAGACGCACATATCGTCATCTCTCTCCAATGAATCTCATAACAACTCTTCCTACACAACTCAAGGGAATCCTGCTGAAATTTCTATAAACTATTCAACACATGATGCTGATGTTACACATAGAGAAGATGATCCCGACATCCTCTCCACCCCCATTATAGAAGAGGAAATCTTGTCCACACACAGTATAGTACAAGAGACCCAGCAAACCCAAAAATTGAAGACATCTGATGAGACAATATATATCCACCAAATACAAAAGAGCGTTTCTCCTCCAAACAAGAAGAAAAATAGACCCACAACGAAGCCAAAACCCAAAGCAAAAATTCCCCCATCCTCATCGGAAATACTGGAACAACTAAACCTCCATCATTTCCAAACTTGAAACTCGCCTGAGTGAATTGGAGGACTCAAACCGTATCTTAAGGCTACAGGCGACTGCCAACATAGGTGGAAATAGCCAAACGACACCACCCCAACGACAAAACCAACAAAGACATACCCCATGCAATGATTCTGACTCAGAAGATGCTATTTTCTCCTTTCAATACCGAGTACGGGAACTCGAAATCGAGTACTTAAAGGCAAGAATGAACAAACTAGAGCAGCAGGCCTTGAAGGCGGACCTCTTCCCAACCACACTCAACAGTATGGTACCACCTCATCCGAACAACAATGGAATGCATACCAGCAACTGGCAAGTACCGACGGGCCCACCGCCGCCAGTGCAGCCACCATCACATAACTTCGCTGGACACAACTACCACCACAGTCATCCTACTCACTTCTGGCAGATACCGCCACCCCCTATCTATCCACCACAAAGTCAGGCAACAAACTACCAGACGCATGCTACTTATCAAGGTATCAAGGTACATACCTATCCCAGCCGCTCCCTTGATCGACGTCATCCGACTGTTAACTATAGGAAAGCCCTAGATTCTAAATTGGGAACCTCGTATAAGCACCGGCAACCCCCGAGATTTAGAGATGCACACAAGACAACCAACGGACCTGATCACCCGACACCCAGAAGAGTGACATTCACAATAGAACATCCACCACCAAATAAGCTCGCACAACCCCCAGCAGCTCCCATTCCAAGAGAACACTCTACACCCAAGAAGTTTCTAAAGGGAGCAACCTCTCCTGTGCCATCTCCTCTGAACACACCTGAAAGTAGAAAAGTAGACGTACCAGTATTCGTGACCAGCCCAGATTCCAGTACCCATACACAATATTTTTTAAAGTACGGCCGGGCCTCAACCGCGGAGAGGAGGAGAAGAAGATTATCATAGCTACTCTCAACATCAAAAACGTCCAGAGTAACACTGTCTATCTCCAAAACCTACACAAAGACACTGACATCATGTGCATCCAGGAACATTGGCTCTTTGATTTCCAACTAGACATCCTCACAAAGATCTCCACAAACCATTCAGTCCATGCAAAGGCAGTTGACTCAAATGACCCCATATCACCAGTTCAAGTACCCCAGGGCTACGGAGGAGTCGCTATCCTATACAACAACAACCTGAATGTCAAGATGAGGAAACTCTTGAAGTGGTCACCTCCCCTCCACTCTGCATCATATGTGCATACTTCCCGACCAGAGCCAGCAACTCAATATCTGAATAAACAGCCACCATAATTGAAGCGGAAGAAATAGTGACAAAATTTAGATCGACCCATGCTATATTTTTATGTGGTGACGTGAACGGCTCCTTGCAACTTCGTCCCGGTAACGAACACGACGCCAAACTTAGAGATTTCTGCGCTAACTTCAAGCTCTCAACCCTACAGCCAGACAAGCCAACTTTCTTCCATGACTCGGGCAATAGTACATAAAAAATAAATTACCTACTATCCAAAAAACAAGGAAATCGTCTAATAGAGTCCATCAGCGTCCACAATAAATCGTCATCAAATACTTCAGACCATGTACCTGTCTCGGCTACTCTATCAATAGCCCTCCCACTCTCTGATGCCGTGGAGCACCAGAAGAAAAAGATAGACTGGACAAAACTAGACAAAACCAAATATCATGGATATATACATGACAACCTATATCAGGAAGTCCCCTCAGCTGGAAATGAACTTCAAACACAACAATCTATCCTCCATTTAACAGAAGTTCTCTAGTGCGCAGCTATATCAAGTCTCCCAATCTCCAAAAGTAGAAGGGTTCCAGTAAAGAAAACCTGGAATGAAGAAATCACCACAGCAGTAAAAATTAGCAAAGCCGCCTTCTTCAGATGGAAGCAAGCTGGGAGACCCCAGGGAGATGACAATATAACACTACTCCACATGAACAAGCCAAAAAACAACTTAGGAAGACCCAGCGTCAACATTTCGCGCAAATTCGCCAAGATCAGTTAACAGCGATAATGGAAGCCAAGGATGAACCAAAGATATTCTTCAACCTGATTAAACAACAGCGATCTTCCAAATCTGAACATATACTTGAACTCATAACTGAAGAACAAACATATAACACCCCAGAAGACATAAGGCAGGGCTGGAATATATACTTCTCAAAACTAGCTACACCACAGGAAGATCCAAATTTTTCTCCAAATCACAAGAAACTGGTTGATGATGATCTCTCCAGAATAGCTGTCACTTGTAATAGTCAAGGAATCACTACTCCACCAGTTACCATAACTGAAGTATATCAGGCCATCAGGAATCTTAACAATAACAGGGCTGCAGACATTTTCGGAATAGCAGCTGAACACATAAAAAACTCTCCTGACGCAGTCACTACATACATTAAAAACCTCTTCAACCTCTTAATACAGAGAATATCGATCCCATCTATCCTCAAGGAGGGCATCCTGACTCCAGTTTACAAGAAAGGTGACACGCACCTTCCAACTAACTACAGAGGCATCTCCGTCACACCTCTCTTACTAAAGATCCTGGAACATATTCTCAACATTAGGCACAATACAGTTATCTAGAAAGACCAATCACGACTCCAGTCTGGCTTCACGAAGGGTACTTCATGTCTGAATTCTGCATTAATCGTCACTGAATGTATCAACGAAGCGGTACTTACCAACAAACCACTAATCCTAATCACGCTTGACGCTCAGAAAGCATTTGACGTTGTAGACCATAAGATCTTACTCAGAAAGCTGTACCTGGACGGGATCACTGGCATGACTTCTCGAGTGAAATGGCAAAACCAGCTCTTCAGCCCTTTCAGTATAGCACAAGGGGTACTCCAAGGAGGAATCCTGTCAACAGCACACTATAAAAGGTTTAATAATAATCTCCTGTTACAACTGGAATCAAACTTTAAAGGTGCAACCATTGGCGATATCAAGATTCCCCATACAAACTGTGCTGATGATATTGCCCTGATGTCACACTCCTCAGTAGAAGCGCAACATCAACTTAATGCAGTGGAAAACTTCTCACGAAATAACCGATACAACATTAATGCTGCAAAAAGTGCATGCATCATTTACAATGCCAAGCTGACTCGAGATCTTCAAATCTTTGAAAAGAGTATTCCGCAGCCGCTGCTGACAAAACACCTGGGTATCACAAGAAACCAGAAGAGTACTGCCAACATTGAAGAAAAAATCATTCTTGGCCGACGCACTGCCTATGCACTGATGAGCTCCGGAATGCATGGTCGAACTGGAATCACACAGCTGGTAAAAGCCAAATTATGGAAAACCTACGTTGTCCCACGCATCGTCTATGGTCTGGAATCAATCATACTTACAAATACACAACTCAGCAAATTAGACACTTTCCAGGATAAAATGCTCCGACAACTACAGAATCTCCCAACAAGAACTGCCCTGACTGCAGTAAAAGCGCTTCTTGGCATTCCGCCACTATCTGTCATCATTCACAAGAACATGCTCAACCTGTTCCTACGGATTGCACGGTCTCCAGACTCAACAGAACATCAGATAGCTTGTCGCCAACTTGCCGTGAGAGACATCAATGACAAAAGCTGGTTCTCCTATATCAGACGACTTCTAACAGAGTATAACCTCCCTTCAGCTTATTCAATCATTCTACACCCTCCAACTAAGACCGAATGGCGGAATACACTAGACGAGGCAGTCGCTGCTAAAGTAACAGGAAAATGGAGAAATGACATCTCAGCGAAATCCTCTCTACGGCTATAGTGTGGTCGTGGTACCCAAAAAAGGGGGTTGACCCAGAAGAAATTGGTAAAGAAGCAATCTAGGTGTCATTCAACGCGGGAGAATCTCTGCTACAACATATCCAAAATCCGCTAAAATCCGCTTTGGGGAAAATCCAGGATCCAAGATGACGTCCAACATGGCCACGTTAGTCAAAAGAGACTCTGACTGAGATTAATTCGATATAATGAGAACAAATGTTACATATTTATGCAAATGTAAACATTTTTGGGAAGGTAAAGTATTATGCCACCTATCTATAGAAAACAATGGAACCCCTCGCCCCAGATGGCTGCCAAAATGGCGGCCTAAACTCGAAAATTTGAAGTTTTTGCCTAATATCTTAAATATCAATTCCTGTTGTTTGATAATGGTTTAGACTGGCGACTTTGATTAGTCTTATTCATGTTAATTCAGCATTGGAGCAATAAAATATACCATAAATGGGGACCCAGACTTATCTACACCCTCAAAAATTCGATTTTACAGAACGCGGTATAAAATTCCACAAACATCGCCATTGGGATTCCAGTCATATATCAACAAGAAATGGACAGAACAGTACAATGTAAGTTGGGCATACCATTATCTATGAATACTCCAATTCAATGAAACCCAAATTGGCGCTTTGTCTCAAAATGGCGGTCAAAATATGGAAAATGGTGGATATTTGAATTGTCGTCAGAGGGTTAGACCCAGAAGGAATTGGTAAAGAAGCGGTTTTGGTGTCATTCGACGCGGGAGAATCTCGTGTATAACATATTCAAAATCCTCTAAAATCCGCTTTGGGAAAAATTCAGAATTCAAGATGGCGTCCAACATGGTCGCCAATAAATAATTAAAATGGCAAATAGTTAGTTATTCACGAAAAACCACTCGACAAAACGCCAATTCGGCACCATACACAGCATTGATTGAAATCAATGTTTTTTGTGGGTATGAGTAGCCAATCACGATTCAAAATTCTAAGATGGCTACCAAAATGGCCACCGAAAATTGTCGAAATTTAAGTTCTGCTCAGAGGAAAGCCGAAACAACACTTCGGTTGTTAGCTAACGATGACAGACCCATTAAACATGTTGCCAATAATCTACTACCACAATCAGTTCAGCGCATAATGTTCCAACTAAGCAGTATCTACTGCAGGATCCAACACGATGTCCACTTATTACGAAGTCCGGAAGCATCAGGCTATAATGGGTTTCCCAGTGATGGCGAAGTGTGAAAGTGGAAAGGACACGAAGGAAGAGCGAATAATCTGGGGTTTACTTAATTGGTGGGCAAGTTGGTTATCGGAGCTAGGGAGTTTCAAAGTAAAATTATTTTCTTCAATATCAAGAGGAAAAATGAAAATTCGCACGTACATTGTATACCTTTCACAATCCATGTGACAATTCCGTGTCATGCGATTGTGGGTATATACATGTGGATAGAAACATTCTAGTAAATATATAGACGCACCGATATCTACTACACATTGAGTGAATTTCATCAATGATATGTAGACACAATGTGCGCAACGGCTGGATCTGACCCGTAGGCATAAATGTATCAATTATTTAGCTTGATGAACTGGTTTTTCAAGGTTGTCATTGGATAGAAATGCCACAACAACATGGTGATTAACAACATGTTTGTCTAAGAAATGTGAACAATGAACATGTTCTTTTCCGGATGCTAGACAATCAAACTGCCACATAAGGCTTTCATCCATGCTGATCAGAGCACGAAATATGTGTAAATTAATGACACGAAAACTATTTCATGCAGAGACGTACTCTAGACCTACGTGTACATTCAACGTCATTTCCTACTAACTTTTACTGTTTGTACAGACGGTTTCGATGTTTGAAAATCACGCTTGTCCAAGAAGACCTCCACATACTTACAGAGTCGACGTGTTAACAATGTATGGGGATAGTTTCTTCATACATATATGTATTTGGCACACGTATTTTCTAGGACATAAGAGATCACCATTTACCGGAGAGTTGATATCTGGGAAGAGATCAGAGTAAAACTACTTTTCGTACATGTCGAAATGGGGAATCCATGGGCTACATTTAGTTCCAGCTTGTTCCAAAAATGTGCGCTCACAATCCGTTTAGCGGGAATTTATAGCCATTGTGTTTTAATTTCTATGGAAACCGTCCAACTAAAGAGTTTTTTTCAGTGTATCTCAACCTAGCTATCACTCGGACACGTTCCTGTTTTTGGTAACCTTCTTAAGAGGTTGGAGAATATGATTTGTCATACATAGTCCAGATTAAAACAATACTGTATGCAATAAGAGATAAATATGCACGTAAATCTTTTTTGTAAAGGAATCAAAGAGCAAATATCCTATTTATGACTTCTATTGTTGTCAGAGGGCCAAATTGGATGCCATCCCGGATCTTAAAATTTTCCCAAAGCTGATTTTATCAGATATCCGATAGGGTATTCTGAAGTCAAGATTGCTCTCTGCTTACTTATTCTGGATCAACTTCTTTTGTGACTATCGAGACCGCGTACAGTAATTGAACGAAATGATGGCCGAGCCCGAATAGTTAATATTTCGTCGCATCAGTGCTATAATGTTTTTCCGAGAAAATGAAGTTTTCAGACAACATTTCTCCTAATGTTGACAAGGCATGACGTATTGTTGTATTTATCCCAATGAAAACTGGTATTAGCTGTTCATTGAACCACATATTTTTTTCTGTTTACTCCCTCGTTTTTATGTTTACCCATACCATAGTATGGTAAACATAGTGTCGTTGCCCGGATTGACCACTCGTCGTTGGTCCGTCTGTCTGTCTGTCCGTCTGTCCGTCTGTCTGTCCGTAGACACTTTACGAGTAATGCGATAACTCAAACATTTTTTATCCGATCGAAACCAAATTTTGTATATGGGTTTCTCAGCCCAAAATACAGATCGAGATCGAATTTGGGTTTGATCCGAGATTTTGTTACAGAGTTATGGCCCTTTTTCAACTTAGAATTTACGCATTCTGCCATAACTCAAACATTTTTTATCTGATTGGAACCAAATTTGGTATGTGAGTTTTACAGCCCAAAATACAGATCGAGTTCGAATATGGGTTTGATCCGATTTATTTTAAAGGAGTTATGACCCTTTTTCGAAGAAAAAAATTGGAAAAAAAAATCGATTTCTTAAAAAAATATTTACTTTTAACCTTTATAATAATAATTAAAAAAATGTCATTGACATTGATTGGTTGATCGGTTTAGAAAATAATTAACCCTGCTCACAAATGCTATCTGATGCATCAAAGTCAAACAATTTTCTTCTGATCTGCCTCATATTTCTTACCTAGGTCTTTCTTAGCACGTTCTTCATCTGTATGGATTTTGGTATTGTTTAGTTAACCCTTTCCACTCTTGTTTTTAAATAGAATTCATCCAAGCCAGGATGACTCAAACATTTTTCATCTGATCGACATCAATTTTGGTATATGAATTTCTGACCCCTAAATACAGATCAAGTGCGAATATGGGTTTGATCCGGTATATATTAACAGAGTTATGGCCCTTTATAATTCATACATCTTTTCCATGCACTATTAAATTTGAATAGAACAAGACACACCTGTGTTATTGGAAGGAGATAATTTATTGCTTTGGACACAGTGACCTGATAGTTCCACTGGTGACTGCAGACTTAATATAAACATCTGTCAAACTTTGATTGATGTTAGACTCTTTATTCCAGTTCTGTTCTCTGTTGAAACCATGCAGTTCATGGCATTATTGTTTACAGAGACACTGTTGTTATAACTTAGAAAATAATTAATACAGCATTCCTTAGTTCCATCATATGATGTCATTGAAAATGATTAACCCTCTGCACACATCATATGGTCTTCTGATGTTTTTTATTTGATCATTCTCCTATTCTATGTACATGTTGATGGTGATCCACTTTTAATTTGCATGAATTTGGGATTAAAATTAACCCATTCGATTGACTCATATTATCTGATAGACATATATTAAATTATCACTTTAACTTTGAGCCAGGTTCAGTCAGTGTTTCAAGAAATGACCAATTGAAATTCATCATTAGAGGATATGTCTTATTTTGAAATTCCCTCAATTGCATTTGGGCTACAGGATAATATTAACAGTGCTGGGATTCTTGAGACTGACTTATTGTATGGGTTTCTAAATCCAATGACATGAATTTTGTTGACTACTCTGTGTTTATCAGTTCATTAGTTTGGGTAAGATTAACCCCTTACTATCCAATTTGATAACTCAAATATTTCCATTGATTATGTTTATAGTTCTGGCACAGTTTATGATAACACACCTCTAACCTGCATAGTGAGGGTCATTTGGTTTATTTGCTTAAATATATTAACATCCTTCACCAATCCTGTTGACACAATGTGATAGCTAAATATTTTTTGCATGATTACTCTATAAATAATCACATCTGTGATAATCATGACACATTCTTCACCTGTATAGATTTTGGTATCGATCGAATGGTTGTGATAATATTATAAACCTTAACTTTAATTATATTTAAACTGTTCACAAACATATTTTTCTAATGATCAACTTACAAGAAAATTAACATTTATATCCAATCATTAGCAATCATATTTTATATCCAGGTCTATACATCCCTCACTTCTATAGTTGATCAGGTATTGATTGTTTTTTAGTGGTGAAATATTAATAGGTTGCTATGAATTTTTAATATGCAGCTGACACAAGATATTATGAACAAAAAAATAGCAATGATAATAAAAAAACCCACACAATATGTAATGTCTCATGTTCCAATGTAATAAATAGATAAATTGAGTTGCTATGATGTTTATCTACCTAATTTCTTAATTATTTGATATTTAACAGCTATGGTGCTTCTCTCCGACTATGGATTGAGCTTAATTAGACTTATAACTCTATAAGACATACATGTATCTGTGTTGGAGTCACTATTAAATAGGTTCAGGTTGAAATCAAAGCCACGTCTGTTAACATTGTGTTAATGTGAGCAAGGTGCCCAATAAGTGTGATTTCACTTGTGAATTAATAGTAAGGTGTGAATTGTTTAAAGTTTTGCACTCATGAAAAGGATGGGGTAAGGATATATGAAAATAGCTCATCGCTGTCGCCAAGGTATGGGTTAAACATCTGCCGATCGTGATCGGCCTCTCGTCTTTTAAAAAGCATTAACTTGTTTGGAGATACGACCTTTTGCGTACGCCAATGACGATTGGTTTCCGTGCTATAATGAAGTTGTGCTAATAAATGCAGATTAAGCTAAATATGGTGGTAATAGAATGTGTCTATGAACTAAAAAGTGTGTATTCTACACTATGAAAATTCACCCATGTACATCATCATACAGAAATGTGTGGAACAATAAAAAAATTTAAATCACCAAATGATCACGTGACTAACGTGGAGACAGTACCATATAGCACACATTTTATAATTCACAAACTCAAAACAGAAGTCACGTGGACAACCTGAAGCATCCGATTGGCTGCTGTTGGACATACGACCTTATAGCACGAATAATTGTAAAGACCGCTGGAGATACGACATTTGCTTCACTGGTTTGTGCGAATATTTGCCATCCAATGCAAAAACAGTTTGGCCCATCGGATTGGATTTTTTTCTCACGATTCGATGGTATCAAATACTCATTTCCCGCCATAATGGAGTTACGACATTATAGCACTGATGCGTCGATATTTTGTCAGCCCGCGGGAAGCCACCAAAAGATTGAAAATAAATAGTTTTGATGTATATGAGCCACATATATTAGCCAACTATCAACTGCATCCACCACTTACAACTTCCATTATATGACAAGCTGGGCAGAGTCTACCATTTTCGTTTTGGAAGCCATATTAGATAAAATTTATTGTATCTTTTGGTCTATTTGAGATGGAATGTTCACAAATAAAGGAAACGCTCAATTATTTTGTAGACAAGATCTGCTCATCCCTAAATACCAAATGTGACCAGAGCCCCATAATCGGAGTAAACTATGACCTAATCGATTAGACATGTCATTGAAAGAATATACCCATTGTTTCCCAGTTCAGAGAGCAATAAGTGATAAACAGAAGTGATAGAAAATAGTATTTTTCACATCGGGTGGCCATTTTGGCAGCCATTTTTGGTACTGATTTTAAAGTTTTTCTATAGAGCTAGCATAATGGCATCATAAAGAGGTATACATTCGTATTTATTTAGTCATTTTATTCATCAACCACTACTTATAATGGATTGAATGACACTGTGATCAATATCCGCCATTTTCCATATTTTGACCGCCATTTTGGCAGCCATTTTGAGACAAAGCGCCAAGTTTAGTTCCATTGAATTGGAGTATTCATAGATAATGGTATGCCCAACTTACATAGTACAGTTCTGTCAATTTCTTGTTGATATATGACTGGAATCCCAATGGCGATTTTTGTGGAATTTTATACCGCGTTCTGTAAAATCGAATTTTTGAGGGTGTAGATGAGTCTGGGACCCCATTTATGGTATTTTACATTGCTCTAATGCTGAATTAACATGAATAAGACTAATCAAAGTCGCCAGTCTGAGCCATTATCAAACAACAGGAATTGATCTTTAAGATATTAGGCAAAAACTTAAATTTTTCGAGTTTAGGCCGCCATTTTGGCAGCCATCTGGGGCGAGGGGTTCCATTGTTTTCTATAGATAGGTGGCATAATACTTTACCTTCCCAAAAATGTTTACATTTGCATAAATATGTAACATTTGTTCTCATTATATCATTTTGGCGGCCATCTGGGACGAGGGGTTCCATTTTTGCCATAAACAGTTGGCACAATATTTTACCTTTGCAAAAATGTGTACATTTTTATACATATGACAACATTTGTTCTCACTATAGTCGAATTAATCTCAGTCAGAGTCTCTTTTGACTAATGGCAGCCATGTTGGACGCCATCTTGGATCTCTTTTGACTAATGGCAGCCATGTTGGACGCCATCTTGGATCCTGAATTTTCCCCCAAAGCGGATTTTAGCGGATTTTGGATATGCTACATACGAGATTCTCCCGCGTCGAATGACACCAAAATCGCTTCTTTACCAATTTCTTCTGGGTCTAACCCTCCGACGACGACCACACTACTACTCAACCCTGAAGGAATTGCCTACAACTCTGTCCATAGACTGTACAATTCTGTTAGACCTAGCATATTTGACGTAAGACGTGCCGAGGTTAAGGCCAAGTTCCTGTGTGGCACCTATACTCTCCAGGCTAATAAAGCAGCTTTCAACCAACACACTGTCAGTCCTACCTGCCTGACATGCAAACTTGGCCCAGAAGACCGAGAACATGTTATCGCCTCCTGTCCCACCTACCAGAAGGAAAGATCCAGACTCAAACAGAAGATCAACAGCCTTCTCCCCAGTATAAATCAAGTCCTCCTAGATAATTCAGCAACCTTTACCCAACTCATCCTTGACCTTAGCCATCCAGTTATTCCTGATATCATCGACTGGTTGGAACACTCTGTCGACCAGCTAGAACTTTACTCCAGAGAATTCCTATATCAGCTCCATACTAGAAGATTTGCAGTTCTAATAGTCAAAGGGAAAGTTTCACATAGACCACGCAAGACTCGCTCCGAGCTCGAAGTCCCTTAAGTATTCTCTAGGTATAGAAGGCTCTTAACTGACGCCATATGTAAATATGTACACAGCTGTATATTCACGGATTCAATTCAATTCGGAGGAATACATTCTACAATCATCCAATACTGGAGTGCCTCACATAATCAACGGGGGAATCTCATCCAAAAGAAGAAGAAATGGTGTCTCAGAAGATTTGTCAACAAAAAGGCAAAATAATAGATGCACATTTGGATATGACAAAAGACGCTCATCATTTCTTTATAGCAAAGAATCTATTGCATACAGGTGCCGTTTATTCTATGGTTTAAGGGCGAGTGCCACGTTGCCGGACTCTAAATAACGGTATCACGATATTAGGTGACTTACTTTCGAGTTTCGGCCGTTGGACGTCTGTTAAGTTTGTAGTTCTTATATTTATTTAGACAATGACAATCGTCGTCTGGTGTACAACTGACGGAAGCAGTATTTCAATCTTGTGAAATAGGATTGTAATATCCCGAGTAATACATTTGCACTTGTTAACAATTTTTCAACTTAATGATATTGTGTTAAAAAAACAAAAATTATTTCGTGCAAACCAAGGTTATTCAACAGTCACAATCGATTAGCTTATTGCCGTTAGTTGCCACAGCCATGGTGCTTATCAACATAACAAAAAACAGGTGTAATTTTTATTGTTAGCAATTGTCAAAAAGACTTGGTGTTGACAGTGCAATCACACTAAATACCTTCTCAGGACAAGGACTGCTACACGATGTAAGACCAGGTAAGAAGATCTCCTCCCCTGTACATAGCTCCCCTGGTGGATGCATCGTACCCTCGGGTTGTCCGTTGGCGGGTTGGCGTGCCCAGGTACGGCTGTGTTCTGCGCTACTAACACTCGCACTACTCTTGTGTGCCAAATAATCGTACATGTACGATTATTAATTTTCAATAAAAAATCTGCCCTGTACGATCCTTATTCGCACCTGAACGATTATTAAAAATCAATGGATCTGTCCACGAAGAAATCAGCAAACTAATCAGTTTATCGTTTTTCTTCTTCATCAAATGTGTTTTTTTCGCGGGACAGTCGGCCGGTTGTAAATATTTGGACACGTGGAAAAACCCTTGCATCATGTTCCGACAAAACAGCGGACGAGTCTACTTTTGTTTGACGGCAACCACGTGGTTCGCAACAGTCGCTAACCAGTTATCCCAATGACGCAATTTAGTGATGATATAAAGCATGGCGTCATTGGTTCGGGGCTCCGTGCGGTGCAGTTAATAATTTGTGTTTAACATTGGAATTACGAAATGATAGCCATGTTTGAACGGCACAGAATTCAAATTAGTAACGCATGGCTTTTACTAATTCGAATAAAAAGACACAGCGTGTTAAAAGTTGCCTCCATGACCCAGTTACCGCTTTGGTGATTTTACAATTTAAAGCACCTCTCTTCCCGGTGTCTTAATTCCCACGTGGTCTGCAGACTGTCACGCGCACTGTATATGTACAGTTGCGAGCAGAAATAACAAACTGGGCAGTATGCATGGAGTCCCAAACTTCCCCAAAACTCACAACTCTGCAATGGTAATATTACACACGGTTTTGAAATGATGAGAGGGGGTCCCTGATAACATAGATTTATTTTTAATGGCCTGATCAGTAATGTAATACATAGTAGTATTTATACTATTTCTTGGTTGGGGTGTTATTTGGATATATTTATTTTTGGCAGAAATTCCAGACTCTGGACATAGTCATAGGACAAGGTGTAAATTATAATGTCAAATTGACACTGAAATTAGTGTATGATAGTTCAATTCATTCACTGTAGGATCATTCTTCGACATTGAAACGACTATGACATGAAATATCCAAATTCATATTAGTAATCTGAAAAATTGATTTGAATGAAATGATAGAGATAATAGTGCACTAGAAATCTCAGTACGAGTGTGACAATACTCAGGGGAAAACCCCGGCGTTATCACCCTGTACTATTATTCCGCCCTGTACCATTTTCCGCCCTGTACTATTATTCCGCCCTGTACTATTATTAATTTTGTCCCCATTTTCCGCCCTGTACTATTATTCCGACCTGTACTATTATTTGGCACACAAGAGTACGCCGTCCATCGCTACAAGTCTACATCTCGGGGTCAACACGGCTGGGGGTTTGCCCTGTCCATACTCTCAGGTGCCTAATAATAATAGTGATGTGTGGGGATTTAGGCTGAAATTAATAATAGTGATGGCAATTTCACTCTATGTCTCAATTCCAAATAATAGTGATTGTTGGGAATTTTCTCCAAAATTAATGATCATGTTGACACTATTATTTGGCACCTGAGAGTACATTGTTCATCCCTCCATGCCTTCTGCCCCAGCTGGGCTTGGAATGGGATCGCAGTTCCCAAGCATGTTTCCTCCTTAGACAAGTTACTTTCTGGCCAACAACAGCCAGTAACTTCGGGTTTGAATCCAAATGCCAAAGAATTTGTTCCCCGACGCCATCCGAGCAGGAGGCATGCTACGGAACTGGTACCTACTAACCTCCCATCGCCAGTTCGGTCGGTTGGATATTGGGATCCGGACGAGCTGTCGCTCCATCCCCGAGATGAAGAGGCTCTGGACATTCCTCAGGGGTCCCCAATTACCAGACATAACGAGAAATTAAAAGGAAGCTTGTTGTTGAGCTTCTAACAACCCATCGCCAGTTCGGACAGATAGAGATCGGGATCAGGACGAGCAGTAGCTCCAGCCCGAGGTGAAATGGCTTTGGACATTCCTTTGGGGTCACCCATACATGCGCTCACGAGGGAGCTCAGATAGTTGTTCGGGGTTCTCTGATGCAGCCAAGCGCAGGAAGCAGATTACTTTTGAAATTTTGATTAGCAAATAACCTCACATTGACATGATTAGAATATTATTCATAAGAACCAAATTGCATGGCTTTTGTCCGAGTTTGGGTAGCAAATTGCGATGCGATGCCGGTTAATTTGCTCCCTGGCCAAGCGTCGTCGTAGCAGAGTGGTTATGCCATCGGACTGCAAACTTGGCGACATGGGATCGACCATGCTGAGAGGTATTCAAAAGTTTTATTGTTCTCGGATTGTGCAGAGTTCAACTTGCTTTATAAGGTTTTGCTTCTTTCAATGTGCTCCTGCGAGGTCATGGTCATTTTCTGGAATAGAGTGTCTCCTGTGTCAATAGTCTTCAGGAATATTCTTTGGATGATGGGTCAGTCATATCACTAAGGGCGGTAATGATACACTCAGTCACAATATTAATCGTGACCGTTCATATTCCTGACTTTAATACCACCTATGATTGACAAATACCCATATATAGTATAAAAATTATCTTGTAAATATTGTACATGTGGGTTATATATTTTATGAGGGTGCATCCGCATATTTTTTATCTGCAGGTTGCATTCAATTCTAACTAAAATTCAGTTTCGTAGTAAATAATACATATATGGGTCCATTATACATACTAGACATATGCTCATCTTCAGAACGCAACTGATTTCCTCTCATCTCGATTCACATTACTCAATGCAATGCACATTTTCATAATCAGGAAGTTATCCGTGATCAGCCTGTTGGGACGACTATTGGATTTAATTACATGATTTTGTGACATGGTCTCGGCAGTTGAAGTGAGGTCTATATCAGCCATCCCGCTCAGGCTTAATGGGTGACACAGTGCATCAGACTTCTGTGATATCGACCTTTGCCTTGGTTCTAATATATAATTCTTCTTATTGGCACTGTTGTATGTACACAATGGTTATGTTTTTCCTGATAGTGTTTGGTTCGCATAGTGGACTCATTTAATATACAAAGCAAGGTCCATTGCTGACCTCTGAGATCTCCACTGTTAATGTTGCGTATACGAGGGCAACATATTAAGAACGTTGTGCACACTTCATACAGTCTGAAGAAGATCCTGGCCAGATACTTCCCCCTCGTGCGCGATATTCACTAGCATTGGGTGTAGCATGCTAGATCATATGATCCGCCCACTAGATTCGCAGTTCGGGTGATGGTTATCTCAATAACAAGGTGCAATCGGAGGAGCGCCCCATCCGTCCCAGAAGGGGTACCTTGAACCATCGACCCGTCGGGGGGGTCGGCCAGAAGAGCAAGAATGGTTGGGGGCGCACTGCGTCTGGGTCTCTGTGTTTCTCTAGTCTCTAGTCCAATCTGTTTCTGCTGGTTTTGGGCTGGTGCCACAATCACGGTGCATGTTTCCTGTGATTTCTCAGTTGGGTTTAACTTGGAGATGGCCGGTATTTCAACATTTTGAATATCGTCAGGTTGGAAATGGAAAGCTTATTGAAACTGTGACGCATATCAACACCAGGCTCCAAATGCATTTACTTTTGTGAGCATCAAATGCTGAATCAAGTTAGTCATACACTACT
>CP136063.1:300349404-300480214 GCA_032622095.1 Siphonodentalium dalli
GAAAACCGCCACAAACAGAAAGAACATCAAAATGTAGATAGTCTTTGTCCGTATATAAATAAGAAATATCGCACAAACAGTATGTTATGGTCATATGTTTGACCATTGTTATGTAAACAAAAGCATAAAAAGTTACTTTTCTGGTGTTTGTTTATATATGATGGTAAACATAAAGAGCGTTCTTTGTTGGTGAATACCTGATATGGAACTAATAAAGAGCGTTCATGCCATTTGTGTGTGATTAGCCAGTAGCATTGTGCTGTCTTCTTAACACAATCAGGCTCTTGCTTAGGTAAAATATAGTAGGTCTTTATGATAACATGCTGTTTACGCGATGGTCATGGTATATATGGAACGGAAACTGTATCGTTTTAATGTTTTTCTGTTTACGGTGTTTGGAACAAATATGAATATTTTCGACAATTAAGGCCGCACGTGCCTTTAAAACTGAAATTTTTTCAAAGTCAATTTTTCTAACTTAGACCTATTCTAAGTAATGAAACTCAATCAAATGGTTATGTTTATGTTCTAAATTACTACAATACCCAAAATATTTCAACAAAATCTCAAATACAAAAAAGTTTGTTATGTTGCTACATTCAACAGTTAATTCAATGTTTTGAGTTTTTCAAAGAAATATAACTCTAATATTCCCGTTATTTAGTGAAATATCACCTTTACTAAATAAAGTAAAGGCTTGACCAAAAGAATCACACCACAGAGAGACACATTTAAAGAACACGATAGGGAAAAAACCTTGCAGGGTGGTTGGGCTTAGACTCCTTAGTCAACTTAACTTTACACTGGTGCAGCATTAAAGGTCATGTGCCAATGTATTCTCTTGTATACGAGTCCTCCCATAAGGAGCCTCGCATATATATGAGAATGCACTGACTTACAAGGTCAAGGTAAATATTGTTAGGCCAATTTATTCTCTTATAATATATGCAAGGCTACGGGAGACTCGCATATATAAGAGAATGCATTGGCACAGGTTGTCACAAAATTTCAGGAAGCTCCCACCACGGAAGGATTAAAGATGTTGCATCTGATTAATGTACCCCTTGCTAACTTTCCTGTACCAGAAAATAATTAGATTGCCAGTCTTTAAATTTGCCCTAAACTAAAGTTGGGGGGCCCTAAATATTGAAATGTGTCTGAAATGAGCATAACAATGCTTATATTCCTGTAATACTGAAAAAATGTTGAAATGTCAACTTTTATATTGATATCAATGACAAATTATCCTGGAAACATAAATTCTCAAAAAATAAATTTCAAGTATAATTTAAAACTATGGTTTAGCCTGCTGTGCCCACATAAGACACATATAAAGGCATGTAGATGGCGCCATAAACCCATTTGGCCAATATATCCAACTCTTTCAGAAAAATGGGCCATGAGGGCTGATTTTATTTTTTATATATTATTCTACCTAAGGCGACACCAATTTTTAAGTCTGGTTTACGAATACCTCCTACAACTTTTTTTTCCATTTCATGAAAACAAATAAAACTTTTTCTCTCCCAAAATATTTTACATGCGTACTGATTTTCATGTGCTGTCGCATCTGGTTCTGCTTATGATCATTTACAGATCCATATTTTCATGTATTTCATGACAAGAAATGGCTTGTTTGGTTCAGAATTTCATTAAAAAAAATTTTTTTACAATGTAAAATTTATGTAAAATTCCACGATTTACTTGATATAAATTGGGGGGACATTTTTTTTATTTTTATTTTTTTTCCCCTCCTGCATCTAGTTTTTTTCTCCCCACATGTTCGTAAAACAAACTTAAAAATTGGTGTCGCCTAACATAAATCATAAATGGTCATGGACAGTTTAGATATTGAAGCAGTATCCTATCTTATATAATACAAGGTTGTCCATTTTGAACAAAATAGACTGATTAATGGGTCATTGAAATGTAATTTGACTGTTAACCCTTTACCCAACAGAACAGCCCTGTGCCAATGCATTCTCTTATATATGCGAGTCGACCATAGGTCGCTTCAGATATAAAACAGAATGCATTGGCTTAACATATAAAAATGATAAAATTGTCAAAGAATGTAGAACAATATTATAAAAATTGCTAAAAAATGTAAGGCCAATGCATTCCTCTTATATGCGAGGCGACCTATGGTTGACTCGCATATATAATGAGAATGCATTGGCACAGGGCATAACTGTAACCATCACAATGTGGTCAATGAACCGGTTCAATGATATCCATATTTGTATGGTGTTAGTGAGACAGACCGAAGAATATTTAGGCTGTTGAAGCTTTATTTGGCCGTTTTTGGCCGTTTTGTTGGGTAAAGGGTTAAGGCGTGAGAACAAAGTTTATATAGAATATGTCCAAATAAAAATAAAAAAGATCAAATTGCTATATTGTATACAAGCCTGAGTTTAGTGTACCTGTTATTACAGAATGAGGTCCCAGAGGGTGAATTTAGTGACGCTATCCCACATAGCGGCTTACTATCACCAAATTCACCAAATGGACCTCATTCTGCTGTTGGAGACACTCAGATTGAAGTTTCCAGATGGTGAATATTGTGATGTACACCTGTTGGGGAACCTCGATTATGAAATGTGTTGTCTGCCAATTTTGGGATACAGAGAAACTGAACTAAAAAAAGAAAGAACTAACTTTCTACAGACATTTAATAATAAAGAACTTTATAAAAGAGATGAGGCCTATAAGCAGAATAAGGTCCCCAGAGGGTGAATTTGGTGATGCTAGCCTGTTATGCGGGATATTGTCACTAAATTTACCCTCTGGGGACCTAATTCTGCAAATGACAGGCACACTAAAACTCCGGCTACATTGTATAAATGACAAGGACTGACATATGTGACCCGCCATATCAAATCCAGTCGTAAGTCGGGATTTTTTTTTACCCTGTGTTAATAGCATTCTCTTATATATGCAAGTCGCCTCGCATATATAAGAGGAATGCATTGGCCTAAACAATTTTTACAATTTTAATAATTTTTTCTTGTATTCTTTAACAATTTTATAATTTCACCCATACAGAGCCCCAGACAAACATGAGCAGACGACACTCTTCTATATGCTTCTATATATGTGTGGGGCTCCCTGCAGGGTAATGGATGTTTTTTATTTTATGTCCTAAAAATTGTAAGAAACATTTATTTAAAAAAAATGATAAAAAATTGTTAGGCCAATGCATTCTCTTATAAATGCGAGGCGACCTATGGTCGACTCGCATATATAAGAGAATGCATTGGCACAGGGTAAAAAAATCCCGACTTACGACGATGGATTTGATATGGCGGGTGACATATCACCTATCACGTTCTTGTGATGGATTGACTGTAACATGGTACGACATTGGCGGCTTGGGGCCTTTCTTCAATTTGTTGCTTCATGATTTGGTGAAACTCCATGGCATCATGCCATGTTACCATCACAATAACTTATAATGCTGGTGAATGGAATCTAGTTGGCACACCAATCCGAATGTGTGACAAACATTCAACTTTTATAATTATACCCCCTTTAAAAAAAAAAAAGGGGGTATACTGTTTTGCACATGTCCGTCCGGACATCCGTCCGATGTCTGTTCATGTCATAACTTGAACAGTAGTGCTCTGATCTCAATGTAATTTGAACGGATGTTCACTACAATGATGAACATTCAATAGCCCTGGGGTTCCATTGTTCTATTCTGCTTTTCCATTCTGAGCTATTCATCTTGGTTATCTGGAAATGTTGGCTGTTTGGTTCATCCGATGTCTGTTCAGCTCATAACTTGCTCGGACCTCAATAAAATTTTGTATTGATGTTCACCGCTATGAGGACATTTAATGGCACATTCAAATGTTTGTTTTGGTTTTTTGTTCGATAGTTATTCATCTTTGTTTATATGAAAATGCTGATTTCCTCGGTCCATATGTCCTGAGTAAGCATCATAAGTTATAGATGTGCCCACACCTAGGCGGTATGCCATGAGGGGGTATGCATCGGACGACAGTCCATCTCTTGTTCAGAGTAGATTGCTGCTCACCTACACTCAACTGTCTTCCATAATATTTGCTGAATTTCATTAAAAAAACATGGCGCACCAGATGCCAGCAGCCATCATTGATTTCAAACTTGAATCCATCGGCACACCTCGCAGGCCATATTTATTGGAGAATTGAAAATTTACAGGTTATGTTTAGGATCACCCGCCAGATGGGAGCTATTGAATTTTGATGAAAAACATGGCCACCGGCAGCCATCTTTGTTTTTACTCTTTGCATGACTGAATACATCGATATTTTTTACCAAAATTTCTTTAAAAAACATGACCACCAGCAGCCATCTTAATTTCAAATTTGAATCCATCCCTACACCCTGCAGGTCTCATTTATCGGAGAATCTTTGAAAATGATTAGCATCTTTAGGGTCACCTCTAGGTGGAAGCTATCAAATTTGAGTATAATTGACTAATGTATGACTCTCCAAGTTGAGCTACAGTATCCTTGATACTTTCATTGTACATTATGTTCGAAGATGTAGTGAAGCAACAGGCATAACAATTAACCCTTTCAGTGCCATGGGGCCGATCTCATCGGCCCTAATGTACGGTCTGTAAAATCGGCCCTAAATAATAAAAAAATACATATATTTCTTAAGATTTTATGGGTTGAATTTTTTTAGGTGTATGCTTAAGCATACTATAGCGAATTTAAAAACAAACTGGATATAAAAAACCTTAGGGGCGTGCTAAACTCAAAACTATCACCACGTATTCATAGTAATAATTTTGATGCCCATGAAAAACGTAAGATTCCCTAGCACTAAAACCTACAAAATAAGTCTGACACTGAAATAGTTAAAGAATATAAGAAAAAATTATTAAAATTGTAAAAAATAATAACAAATGATGAAAAAATTGTTAGGCCAATGCATTCTCTATATATGCGAGGCGACCTATGGGTCGACTCGAATATATAAGAGAATGCATTGGCACAGGGTATATGGGTTGATACAAAATTCGGACTTGGCACTGAAAGGGTTAAGACTAGGCGTTACTCAACAGCAATAATGTGCTTCAGTTCCATTTTGTTAGAGAGATAAGTTTATTATTATTAATTATTACATTCCTATGTGATTTACTGTGTCAAATTATGTCACTAAAAGTCTTTAACTAGCAAGTTATGTTCTCATAGGCACTATCAAATTTATGGGTATAATGGCATTTGGATTTCTGGTAAATGATATGTTTATTTTGCAATATAAAAAACAGAACAATAACTTGATTGAACCGGTGGCGTGAAATAATTCATTCAAGGCAGGGACTATTTTGTAAAACACTCGAGTGAAATATACAAGGTCCTGCCCTCATGAATTCTTTAACGACTCCTGTTCAATCAAGTGATTACTCTCAGTTTCATCTCAACAAAGGGACTGATTATCAGAAACATGATTATGATACTATTGAAATGTCGGTGAACGTAAATCTAACTTTTCTTCACAGGTCTCGATGATGTCAGATCAGTGGTTTAAAGGTCAGGTATCAAGCTATCAAATCCGACTTGAATGTCAGAAGTAATGTTTTTGAAGAAATTGCGTTGTATTGCAGTCAGCAATCGATTCGACAACTATCTATGTTCATTCTCAGGTGTCTGCGCACTTTAGTCCAGGTATAAACTAACTAACTAACTTACTTGATTACCCTTTACCCAACCCAACAAAACGGCCAAAACCGGCCAAAATAAAGCTTCAACAGCCTAAAATTCTTGGGTCCTGTCTCAATAAAACCATACAAATATGGATATCATTGAACCGGCTCCTTGACCACATTGTGATAGTTACAGTTATACCCTGTGCCAATGCATTCTCTTATATGCGAGTCGACCATAGGTCGCCTCGCATATATAAGAGAATGCATTAGCCTAAAAAAAATATTTTTTTAACATTTTTTACAATTTTTTCTTACCTTTAACAATTTTATAATGTTTAATGTGTTAAAGCCAATGCATTCTCTTATATATGCGAGGCGACCTATGGTCGACTCGCATATATAAGAGAATGCATTGGCACAGGGCCGTTCTGTTGGGGAAAGGGTTAACTAGCAACTAACTAACTTACTTGATTATGTTCAGATTTTCAGTGATTTTAGTGCATTCATCAGATTTTACTTGATGTTTGTGCTAAACTCTTGGACAACTTTAGGTTATATTCAGGTCCATGTACATTCATCAGACTATATTTGGTGATTGTGCTGCAAGATGACCTTAGATCAAACTATGGAATATTGGTCGATGCATGCTTATCTGACTATATATGATAAGCGTGCTGCAAGAAGACCTCGACAGATATTAAGTCATCCTGGTGTGAAGGAAATATATTATGAATCACTAATGTAATGCCTTATGTGTTTAATTGTTGAAATTAATATTATGATCATCTGAGGCGATGTCTCAGTATGAGTTATATGGGTTACCACATCTGAGGCGAGGTCTCAGTATGAGTTATATGGGTGTCCACATCTGAGGCGATGTCTCAGTATGAGTTATATGGGTGACCACATTTGAGGCAATGTCTCGGTATAAGTTATATGGGTGTCCACATCTGAGGCGATGTCTCAGTATGAGTTATATGGGTGTCCACATCTGAGGCGAGGTCTCATGAGTTATATGGGTGTCCACTTCTGAGGCGAGGTCTCATGAGTTATATGGGTGACCACGTCTGAGACAAGGTCTCAGTATGGGTTATTTGGGTGTCCACATCTGAGGCGATGTCTCAGTATGAGTTATATGTGTTACCACATCTGAGGCAATGTCTCATGAGTTATGTGTGACCACATCTGAGGCAATGTCTCAGTATGAGTTATATGGGTTACCACATCTGAGACGAGGTCTCAGTATGAGTTATATGGGTGTCCACATCTGAGGCGATGTCTCAGTATGAGTTATATGTGTTACCACATCTGAGGCAATGTCTCATGAGTTATGTGTGACCACATCTGAGGCAATGTCTCAGTATGAGTTATATGGGTTACCACGTCTGAGGCGAGGTCTCAGTATGAGTTATTTGGGTGTCCACATCTGAGGCGAGGTCTCAGTATGAGTTATATGGGTTACCACATCTGAGACGAGGTCTCAGTATGAGTTATATGGGTATCCACATCTGAGACGAGGTCTCAGTATGAGTTATATGGGTGTCCACATCTGAGGCGAGGTCTCATGAGTTATATGGGTGTCCACATCTGAGGCGAGGTCTCATGAGTTATATGGGTGACCACGTCTGAGACAAGGTCTCAGTATGGGTTATTTGGGTGTCCACATCTGAGGCGATGTCTCAGTATGAGTTATATGTGTTACCACATCTGAGGCAATGTCTCATGAGTTATGTGTGACCACATCTGAGGCAATGTCTCAGTATGAGTTATATGGGTGACCACGTCTGAGGCGAGGTCTCAGTATGAGTTATATGGGTGTCCATATCTGAGGCGAGGTCTCAGTATGATTTATATCGGTTACCACATCTGAGGCGAGGTCTCAGTATGATTTATATGGGTCACTCTGTCCCGTGGAAACATTTGAAAAATAAATACTTAACAGTGCACATCTGTTTGTATCATGCGAGTTTCATTATAAAAATGGTGACCTGGCTTGAGGGCAACATTGCGGATTGTCTCCCTGAGGAACCAATGTCTCCCGAGAGAGACATTGATTCCAAGGGGAGACTATCCGTAATGTTGCCCTCGAGCCAGGTCACCATTGTTTTTATTCTACCGAATAATATGGAATCCTATTAGGGCCACTTGCTAATGTCGCTTTCGGCGCACTTTTTGTCGCTTAAGGCGCTTTCGGCGCGCGCCGAAACATACCCTAATGGCGCACTTTTTGTCGCTTCCGGTGCGCGCCATTAGGGAGTGGACCTAATAGTATGCCTAATGGCGCCATTAGTAACGCGCCGAAAGCGACAAAATGTGCGCAGTTACGGCGCACATTTTGTCGCTTTCGGCGCGCCGAAACATGCGTTAATATCGCACATTTTGTCGCTTTCCATAGAATAACTATGTCAGCAGTTCTGAAAATTTAGAAATGAAGAGGAAATTCTATAAAATTATTTAATTTCTTTTGATTTGAAACGTCATGAAATAATACTTTTCAACAAGTACATAATGTTCACTGGCACAATTGTTTTTTCACTGTTCTGGCCCTCTACACTGCCATACACGTTCATTGTGACATTACAGTTCATGAATCTGGGCTGGAAATTTACCATATGGTTCTGACTGACAGTTGCTCTCTGAACATCTCTTCGTGCTTTTACTGTCATTTTCGTCTATAAGTTTCGAAATATCATCGGTTGAAACATCCGCGAATCACTTCGATTCGACACCGGCATTCATGATGTTTACTTTGAAGAATGCAGAAGTCGTCTGAATCGTGACGATTTGGGGTTTCCGGTTTGAATGTCACGGTCAAAATAAGTCATTAAATTTCGTTCAGGTGCTTCCGTGAACATGTTAGGGCTCTTTCCGTCGGAGCGGTAAACATTGCAAAAAATGGTGACCGGCAATGTTTCATGGGCGGGAAACATTGCAAATTGTAAAATCACACCCTATGGGAAATTAACATCAGCCTTTTTTAATATGAGGTATAATAATGTTCATGGGTAAATCTCAGTCGCCTAAATCTTCAGCAAACAACCTCTCAGTGAGACTACGTGCGTCTGTTTGATTTATGACAGCGTTGAAAGGTGGAGATTTGGATTCCTGTATAAAAGAAGAGACAGGGTTGAATTAACCCACATGGAGCCTCACACAGATGGAAGCTTGCACTACAGAGTGTCGTCTGCTCCACTCTATGTGGGGCTCTCTATGGGTTATCAGTGCTTGTATCACAGTCACCTTGTTCCTCAAAACTCTCATTATTCTCACCTGTCGCAAGTCATCCAGGGTTCATAATCAGGTCTGGAATCCTGGAAAAGTTAATGGAATTCGAAAATTTGATTTCCATACCCTGGAAAAGTCTGGAAAATGGGACCTTTTCTCACCAAGGTCTTGAAAATTGGTGAGGGACTGGGAGAAGGTCTTGAAAAGTCATGGAATAATATAAAATATCAGTGCTGATTACTTACATGATGTCTAAATGACTGGCAACTGTTTGTTCAGGGATAATATATCACTGCAGCAAACATGGGGGAGGCCACGGTGATCAACCATGAAAGCGTAGACTTTATGGATGGTAAACACAATAGCTACCAATCTTCCTATAATTCGAACACTAATTCCAGTGACCTTTTCAAAATAAGGAAATTGTAAAGTCTTTCCCAATTTTGTTTTCAAATTCACTGATGTCACTGATGGGAAAGTTATTGAATTTGTTCATTGAAAAGTCTTGAAAAAATGATCAGGAAGTCATGAAAAGTTATGGAATTTTGTTCAAAAGTAGATGTATGAACCATGCCTTATTCTACATAGTTTAGTGGTGTATAGATTGGCTTGTTATCCCCCGCCAAATGGAAAATTTGCGGGGGATACAGGAATGGGTTCCGTCGTTCCGTCTGTTTATTGCTCTCTGAACATCTCTTCGTGCTTTTACTGTCTTTTTCGTCTCTAAGTTTCGAAATATCATCGAGTGAAACATCCGCGAATCACTTCGATTCGACACCGGCATCCATGGTGAACATGTTCGGTGAACATGTTCGGGCTCTTTCGGTCGGAGCGGTAAACATTGCAAAAAATGTTGACCGGCAATGTTTTACATGTCCATGTAACTTGTCCGTCCCGAATTTGTAAGAGTCATAAGTTGAACAAATGTTAACGGATTTCAAAGATTTGTGGTGTATGAGTTCACCTGACCAGTACCTAGAATGAGTTCGCAAGCCAGGTCAGTGTCAAATACAAAATTTTCCGCCCGACGGAACAAACCATGGTTTCCTCAATATGGACTCATTAATTTCCCCTTGGCGGAAACTCTGAGTAGTCAGACATCAGATAACGAGATAGAGGTGAGTAGTGCCCGATGTACAAACAGTCCATATCCCCGCCATCATGCGCGGTGTAATAACAGTGCACTGTGTAAAAATCGCGACAATATCGATGGTTGTATACATGTTATGCCGATCATATTGTTTGTTTTAATATATAATTAAAGGCTTGTAATTAAGGTATATTGAACCTGGCGTGTGTTATTGACTGCAAACGAGATGCATAAGAAATTTAAAGTGAAATACACTCGATTTTATTTAATTAGTTTAATTATTTACCTTCTAAATCTGTGTACCCATGGTATCGTATCCTGTAAACATTGTCGACTGTGTTATCCTTATTGAATAAAGTATATGAACTGTGTGCTATTACAGTACATGTAACTTCGCACCATATCACACATAAATTAACATGACACAGCTTACTTCCATAGACTCCAAGCATAAATGATTCGACCGATACCGTTGACTTGCGTAATGACGTAGTAGAAACGTAAACATGCATATCGCGTGATCTATGATGAAATTGCCAAACCAGTGCATATGTACTTAAATCCTGTGGTGCCAGTCCATTCTAACCACGGCACCACACTATTGATGTAATATTTATCAATGTATTGTTACTATAATGCTTGTGCTATTCGTATGTTTGCCTGTCTCATTTTTTTGTTATATGTTCTTCCTCAATAAGCGGCAATGGCAGTTTGGGCTCATCTTTGGCATGCACCACAGAGCACCACAGAGCACCACAGAGCATCTGAATTCTTTCAGGTTGTCACTGAGCAAGTTAATGAACTGCTGCTTATTGTTTGAGTTGGGCCAATGCATCCATTACCTTGCAGGGAGCCCCACACATATATAGAAGCATGTCGTCTGCTCATGTTTGTCTGGGGCTCTATATGGGTGAAATCATAAAATTGTTAAAGAATACAAGAAAAAATTATTAAAATTGTAAAAAATTGTTAGGCCAATGCATTCTCTTATATATGCGAGGCGACAACTCAACTGTGCAATGTAGCATGTCGAGAATAAGTCATAGTAATTGTTGAAGCCACCCCCTATGTGTATATTGAAAATTGGGCATATTATAGTCTCACACATGTATATTTCAATATGGGCAGAACCCCCCCCCCCCCCCCCCCCCCCCCCCCCACACAATTAGATTCATCATTGAAATTTGGGCATATAGATGCATATTGCACTGAACTATTGCAATTTGTTCAGAGACTGGCCTGGACTGGCATGTATTTCGTATATTCATATTGAAATTTGGGCAGAGCATCCGGCAACACACATGTATATTGAAATTTGGGCAGACCCCCCCTATGTGTATATTGAAATTTGGGCAGAGCCTCCGGCCTCACACAGGCATATTGATATTTGGGCAGCCCCCCCCAATGTGTATGTTTACATTTGGGCAGAGCCTTCAGCTATGCACATGCATATTGATCTGACAAGATGAAATTATACATGCAAGTTATATTTTAATATTTTTTGTAATAAATAAATATTGATGCCTGTTCAGCTTCCAGGATGGTAGCTTTATATAGAAGCATCAACATCAAATATACACCATGAATCATAAGAAATTACAATTCAAGTCGATCGTACTGCATTAGAATTTAAGAATATCAGTTGAGCCTTATTCTAGTTGAAGAGGAACCATGATTCAAAATGTAAAATGTCTGTGGAGGTTGCACATTCCCTCTGTTCTCAACTCTTTTTGAGAGTTGCTATCTACCTTTTCTTCTGTCACTCTGACTCATTTGATAATACTAGATTGTCCAAGATAGCATGTGATATGCAGTATAACTGACTAGATTTAGAGTTAGATCTGGATTCTGGAACTTGTGGAAGTTCTGCATTTGACTTCATACTAATTTGACTCCATACTAATTTGACTTCATACTAATTTTCAAAATCAAAGGCACAATGACAGTTTTGCACAGTACACCTAACAGTTGTATAGGCTATGAAATGGGCAAGAAACTTCACCTTCGGGCACTCACTAAAAAGAGGCTCCATGGGAAATTGACTCCACAACAAAGAACATTCCTTCTAATAGGTATATGCGACGTGGTTGACTGACAATACGTTGTATGGTTATGAGGAGTTCCCGCTGAAACAATGTCATTCTTTGTATTAATAGTAGCACTGCAAGTCTTTACACAATAAACCCAATGAATATTTTACACACGCCGAGATCTGACTCTCTATTTGTTGCCGTCGTAGATGAAAGATTGGCCATAGTCCAGCCCTTATATAAAAACAAAAAGTACATTCCTTCTAATAGGTATATGCGACGTGGTTGACTGACAATACTTTATTGTGGCATAGCATTTCTTATGGATCCACATGCATACCTAAACGTTGGTAGCATCATGGAGCCTTTCTTAACCCTTTACCCAACAAAACGGCCAAAAACGCCCAAATAAAGATTCAACAGCCTAAAATATCTTCGGTCTGTCTCCATAACACCATACAAATATGGATATCATTGGAACCGGTTCATTGACCACATTGTGATGGTTATTCCCTGTGCAATGCATTCTCTTATATATGCGAGTCGACCATAGGTCGCCTCGCATATATAAGAGAATGCATTGGCCTAAAAAAATTCTTTTTTAACACTTTTTATAATATTTTTCTACATTCTTTGACAATTTTATCATTTTTAATGTGTTAAGCCAATGCATTCTCTTATATATGCGAGCTGACCTATGGTCGACTCACATATATAAGAGAATGCATTGGCACAGGGCCGTTCTGTTGGGTAAAGGGTTAAGTTTCACTTCAAAAAATTCTTTATGAACTATATCATCGTATTTAATAAGATGTCTTGTGATGAATGACAAGGGGTAACCACATTTCAATAGTCTGTTAACAAAGAGTTCCATATAAAAATCATAGTCTGAAATGTCAGTGCTATGTCTAAAATATCTGTGGCACTGGAGCCACGATACATACTCTGTTTTTCTGCATCTTCTGGTTCCTGTGACATGAAGTAATTTGCCATTGTTTTATTTCTGTCAACTGATATCATTGTCCTTATCGTCAAATCGTTACATATCACAACTCAAAATTTGAAATAATATGATAATATGCAAGGCATATAGAACGTCCCCGTCATAATAGTAAGAATTATATTTTTATTGAATACGGGTGCTTTACATAATCATTATGATATAGTTAAACATTTATAAATGAACACCATTGATATGAAGTGGGAAGTAGTAGGCCTAAACATAAACATCGTATTGACTGCTGACTTCAGAAAAAATCAACACTTCGCTGCATTTACATGTAAAACATTACGTGATATTATAATTAACTCAGATTACATGTGTATGAACACGGATTAAACGCTCAATCAATACATCAATCAATATATGGCTAGTCTATATGAGGTGAAATCAGTTGTCCGCGAAGACGACATGACACGTTCAGTCATGTCTGAATTCTGGCCTGCAGAGACAAATGCCGCTTTGACGTCATTTCGCCGTAACTGCCTTCATTTTGTTAACAAATGAAACTGATCTAATATGAACCTATATAGGACATATTCATAACAACTTACTGTTTATAAATAAATACATCAGTTGTCCATTGCCACATATCAGAAGTTGTGAAGTAGAAAATTCGTTTCATATCTGATTCCGCGATTTTGTGAAACCACTGCCGGAAGTCACGTGATTTTGTCACGAAAATGTTGTGTGAATAAAAATTTCTCCTTCACGGCATACTGTAATTTATGTGTGACGTCACAAGTACGCGCGCCCGCCTGTTACCTATACACGACCCGAGATCGGGCGCGCCCAGCGGGGTGGTTATAATCAATATTAATTGATAGAAGTGTTTCTGGACAGGGGTTTTAAGTGGATATTTATTGTTTTATATCCACGGACAGGTTTCTTCGATTCGTAACTGTTATTTTAAAATCAGGAAGCTATTTAAATACCTTCTTAACAGAAAACAAATAAAATACTAACACAGCAAATTTCAGCTGTCACACCACTTATATTGACACTTGATTTCCAAGATTTTTCTCGTGATATTGGCACCATTTGAGTCACAAGAAGTAATGGCACCATCTGTGTTATCACCAATATATCCACAGTTTGGGTGTATGAATAAGCAACATCTTTCTATTTTGATTAATCTTCTGTATTTCAGCTTCATGTGTGTGACTCACATTTTTTGGCGATCATTACATTGTTTCTCTCCCATTTCAGTGATGCAAATAATGATGTACGTTCTACATCTTGTAGAAATGTTTTTCAAAATCTGTCAAGAGATGAATTTTGATGAACGTGTATTTCATGAAAATTTGACATGGTTATTCTACATTGTCTCGATACTTTCCATAATTGTTTGTTGCTTGTCCTCCAGTCCTGTTTTTGGTGTTATTGGACTTTGTTTATTATTTTGGCCAAATAGCAAATAGAGGACGTCACAGGCCTCATTTCCACATATGTCAACGGATTTTAAAGATTTTTGGTATATGAGTTCACATGACCAGTATCAAGAACGAGTACGCAAACCAGGTCCGGTCAGATATTTTCAGCAGAGTTATTGGACTTGGACGACGTCACATGGCTAATTTCCACAAATGCCAGTCCTAAAATGAGTTTTTGACAAAATCCTACCTCTTGTTGAGAATGCACTTTCCCAACTGCACATTTCGGCGGAGAACACAAACATTGAGAATGCACTTCCCCAACTGTACATTTCGGCGGAGAACGCAAACATTGAGAATACACTTCCCCAACTGCACATTTCGGTGGGGGATACTGCAACTGCTTGTTTTTCTTACATACATGTACATGTAACAATTGTCCTTTTTGTTTTGTTTTTGTAATAAATGTTTGTTTATGCTATAGCAGAAACCAAAATTCATTGCTATTGCTGAATAAAAATTTGAAACTCGTAAACACAACTGGCTGTGGCACAGATGACATCAATTTTAGGATTTTTAGTTCATTCTGATCCTGTCTCAAATTTATTATTCGGTCAGATGCCGACATTACTTCTGATACACATGATGTCTCGTCCTCTTCACAATATCCAACATTAATGTTAGAATCTGAAGTTTTGGTGTTGTTGGTACCAAGTCAAGTAACAACGCATTTCCGCCAATAATAAGATTGGATAATGTAATAAATATTAACTTATGTACAAATACAGGTGTGGATTTCATGTTGGAACATGTAATTTACTTGAAATAAACTGTGTAAGCCAGGTTTTCCCCAAAATCTTTCAATTATTATGATAGTCTTCAAAATTGTTCAGGGGACAAAAACACTCACCTGGTATGAATCTGTTCAGGGGGAGATGAAAAGACTCATGTGATGTGGACAGGGTTCGCGCTGGCCCAAAATTCACAGGTGCCAACACTGTTGCCAATTGCATTATTTTTAGAGCCACTTTATACTTTGTTGCCACTTTTTTCCGATCAATATTTTTTGGTGCCACTTTTGAATTTGGTTTTCCAAAAAACAAAAACAAGCAAATTACCTATTATATGTTTGGCTAATGTTTGTCAAATGGGAGTCATTAGCCATACTCAGTGTTATAATCGAGTAGAAATTCGAAACCCATTCACACCAGCAATATAATAAGTCGATCTGACATAAGCCGCGAATCTATTATACGCTTTCAATTAGGACCCAATTAGCTATTTCGCGACCGGATATCAATGTGTGTTTTGTTTCCGACCGATTGACTACAAGCTTTATTACATGCCCGATGGCTATCAATTGCCAAAAGACAAAAAGCTAGGTGCCAATTTTTGTAGCCAATCGGGATTTTTTTGGAGCCATTTCATTGTTTTTATAGCAATTTGCTAAATTGGCCATAGGCAGCGCGAACCCTGGATGTGGATCCATATGCATACCTAAACGTTGGTAGCATCATGGAGCCTTTCTTGATACCAGTTTGTGTATATAGCTTGTAGACTGGAGGATCTTTTATGCAAATGATATATCTTTTCTGACGTTGTCAAATATCCTGTGCCCGCTCTTTGTCTAACAAATCAACTCCAAGAGTATCCTTCCCGGCATCTCCAGAATACACTGCCAGCAACTGTTCGAGTAACTGTGTGGTTTCAGTAACACCACGTGAAAGACGCCTGCAGTGACGAGCCATTTCACTCTTGGTTATCTGCTGGTTGAGTAACTGTGTGGTTTCAGTAACATCACGTGTACGACGCCTGCAGTGATGAGCCATTTCACTCTTGGTTATCTACTGGTTGAGTAACTGTGTGGTTTCAGTAACACCACGTGTACGACGCCTGCAGTGACGAGCCATTTCACTCTTGGTTATCTGCTGGTTGAGTAACTGTGTGGTTTCAGTAACACCACGTGTACGACGCCTGCAGTGACGAGCCATTTCACTCTTGGTTATCTGCTGGTTGAGTAACTGTGTGGTTTCAGTAACACCACGTGTACGATGCCTGCAGTGATGAGCCATTTCACTCTTTGTTATCTGCTGGTTGAGTAACTGTGTGGTTTCAGTAACACCACGTGTACGATGCCTGCAGTGATGAGCCATTTCACTCTTTGTTATCTGCTGGTTGAGTAACTGTGAGGTTTCAGTAACACCACGTGTACGATGCCTGCAGTGATGAGCCATTTCACTCTTTGTTATCTGCTGGTTGAGTAACTGTGTGGTTTCAGTAACACCACGTGTACGACGCCTGCAGTGATGAGCCATTTCACTCTTGGTTATCTGCTGGTTGAGTAACTGTGTGGTTTCAGTAACACCACGTGTACGACGCCTGCAGTGATGAGCCATTTCACTCTTTGTTATCTGCTGGTTGAGTAACTGTGTGGTTTCAGTAACACCACGTGTACGACGCCTGCAGTGACGAGCCATTTCACTCTTTGTTATCTGCTGGTTGAGTAACTGTGTGGTTTCAGTAACACCATGTGTACGACGCCTGCAGTGACGAGCCATTTCACTCTTTGTTATCTGCTGGTTGAGTAACTGTGTGGTTTCAGTAACACCACGTGTACGACGCCTGCAGTGATGAGCCATTTCACTCTTGGTTATCTGCTGGTTGAGTAACTGTGTGGTTTCAGTAACACCACGTGTACGACGCCTGCAGTGATGAGCCATTTCACTCTTTGTTATCTGCTGGTTGAGTAACTGTGTGGTTTCAGTAACACCATGTGTACGACGCCTGCAGTGACGAGCCATTTCACTCTTTGTTATCTGCTGGTTGAGTAACTGTGTGGTTTCAGTAACACCACGTGTACGACGCCTGCAGTGACGAGCCATTTCACTCTTTGTTATCTGCTGGTTGAGTAACTGTGTGGTTTCAGTAACACCACGTGTACGACGCCTGCAGTGATGAGCCATTTCACTCTTTGTTATCTGCTGGTTGAGTAACTGTGTGGTTTCAGTAACACCATGTGTACGACGCCTGCAGTGACGAGCCATTTCACTCTTTGTTATCTGCTGGTTGAGTAACTGTGTGGTTTCAGTAACACCACGTGTACGACGCCTGCAGTGACGAGCCATTTCACTCTTTGTTATCTGCTGGTTGAGTAACTGTGTGGTTTCAGTAACACCACGTGTACGACGCCTGCAGTGACGAGCCATTTCACTCTTGGTTATCTGCTGGTTGAGTAACTGTGTGGTTTCAGTAACACCACGTGTACGACGCCTGCAGTGATGAGCCATTTCACTCTTGGTTATCTGCTGGTTGAGTAACTGTGTGGTTTCAGTAACACCACGTGTACGACGCCTGCAGTGATGAGCCATTTCACTCTTGGTTATCTGCTGGTTGAGTAACTGTGTGGTTTCAGTAACACCACGTGTACGACGCCTGCAGTGATGAGCCATTTCACTCTTGGTTATCTGCTGGTTGAGTAACTGTGTGGTTTCAGTAACACCACGTGTACGACGCCTGCAGTGATGAGCCATTTCACTCTTGGTTATCTGCTGGTTGAGTAACTGTGTGGTTTCAGTAACACCACGTGTACGACGCCTGCAGTGATGAGCCATTTCACTCTTGGTTATCTGCTGGTTGAGTAACTGTGTGGTTTCAGTAACACCACGTGTACGACGCCTGCAGTGACGAGCCATTTCACTCTTGGTTATCTGCTGGTTGAGTAACTGTGTGGTTTCAGTAACACCACGTGTACGACGCCTGCAGTGATGAGCCATTTCACTCTTTGTTATCTGCTGGTTGAGTAACTGTGTGGTTTCAGTAACACCACGTGTACGACGCCTGCAGTGACGAGCCATTTCACTCTTGGTTATCTGCTGGTTGAGTAACTGTGTGGTTTCAGTAACACCACGTGTACGACGCCTGCAGTGATGAGCCATTTCACTCTTGGTTATCTGCTGGTTGAGTAACTGTGTGGTTTCAGTAACACCACGTGTACGACGCCTGCAGTGATGAGCCATTTCACTCTTGGTTATCTGCTGGTTGAGTAACTGTGTGGTTTCAGTAACACCACGTGTACGACGCCTGCAGTGATGAGCCATTTCACTCTTGGTTATCTGCTGGTTGAGTAACTGTGTGGTTTCAGTAACACCACGTGTACGACGCCTGCAGTGATGAGCCATTTCACTCTTTGTTGACAGCTTCCACAGAAGGATCAGTAACACCGACAGCTATCAACTCTGATCTTTTTGCCTCTCGGAGAAGATTGAGATCCTCTTCACTCCACTCAAAGATAGCTGCTGATAGACCCGACATGAATGGGCCATACCCTGTGCCAATGCATTCTCTTATATATGCGAGTCGACCATAGGTCGCCTCGCATATATAAGAGAATGCATTGGCCTAACAATTTTTTATCATTTTATTTTAATAAATGTTTCTTACAATTTTTAGAACATAAAATAAAAAACATCCATTACCCTGCATGGAGCCCCACACGTATATAGAAGCATATAGAAGAGTGTCGTCTGCTCATGTTTGTCTGGGGCTCTGTATGGGTGAAATCATACAATGGGGTGTGATTCAGTTGTGCATGCAGATGCCAAGCACCGCATGAAATGCCAGATGTCCAGCCTAACTATGAGTGCTGGCCATTCCTTAACCCTTTGAGTGCCAGGGGCCGATCTCATCGGCCCTAAACCTACACAATAAGTCTGTTAAAGAATATAAGAATAAATTATTAAAAAATTGTAAAAAAAAAAAAAAAAAAAAAAAAAATTCGGCCAATGCATTCTCTTATATATGCGAGGCGACCTATGGTCGACTCGCATATATAAGAGAATGCATTGGCACAGGGTATATGGGTTGATACAAAAATCGACCTGGCACTCAAAGGGTTAAACATTTGCCTGATGTGAGAGCCACCACAACAGTCACGATCTGTGTAAAGCAGGTCAGGAGGAGGGACATCTGCATCTTTGTAACGCTTCACAATCCCCTGTACCATGTGACTGAGTGAATATCCCTCGCTGGCATCACACTGACCAGGATTTCTCATTGTTCGTTGCCAACATTCGTACACCACTGAGCTGTCTTTGTAATGCTTCACAATCCCCTGTACCATGTGACTGAGTGAATATCCCTCGCTGGCATCACACTGACCAGGATTTCTCATTGTAATGCTTCACAATCCCCTGTACCATGTGACTGAGTGAATATCCCTCGCTGGCATCACACTGACCAGGATTTCTCATTGTAATGCTTCACAATCCCCTGTACCATGTGACTGAGTGAATATCCCTCGCTGGCATCACACTGACCACGATTTCACAATCCCCTGTACCATGTGACTGAGTGAATATCCCTCGCTGGCATCACACTGACCAGGATTTCTGTAATGCTTCACAATCCCCTGTACCATGTGACTGCGTGAATATCCCTCGCTGGCATCACACTGACCAGGATTTCACAATCCCCTGTACCATGTGACTGAGTGAATATCCCTCGCTGGCATCACACTGACCAGGATTTCTGTAATGCTTCACAATCCCCTGTACCATGTGACTGAGTGAATATCCCTCGCTGGCATCACACTGACCAGGATTTCACAATCCCCTGTACCATGTGACTGAGTGAATATCCCTCGCTGGCATCACACTGACCAGGATTTCTCCGTTTTCGTTGCCAACATTCGTACACCACTGAGCTGTCTTTGCTGCCTTCCCGGTCAACACAGCGAGGCGAGTTCGCGGCTGGCTGGTGGTCTGTTATGAGTTTCCACACAGCAGTGGCTTGGCCGACTTGAGCGATGTGCAATTGTTGGATTGTACACTGTTTGAATCTCACGCCAAGTTGTGACCCTTGAGCAAGGTCGCTCGTACTGTGTCTGCTTTGCACCACCCATGCATTACAAGGGTACCTGATAATGAGCAGTGAAAGATCTTGTCAGTATGCTAGCCATATGGTATCCTCGCATACTCCCGGCTGTACCTCCCCCTGTCCCCGGGGAGCAGTAGATGGTTACTGAATGTTCAGGCTCATCAGGGTAATAATTGTAAAAACTTTGAGCGCTTTGGGCTCATAGGAAAGGCGCTTTACAAATGCTATACATTATTATTAACTTCTTTGTAATCTGAATTTAAATATTGAGGTCTTTTGGGGTTTGAAATTACAAATACAATGTACAACAAGAAATGTCACTTGGAAGTGACTATGTCCCCGTAATGAAGCAACTCGTGAGTGAATTTATACCCTGTTTACAAACCAACCTAATTCCAGGTGGTTTGGGGCTGCGGCAGGGAAATACATGTCTGACATTATCAACTGGAAATTTTAGAAGGAATATGTGTGCAAATTATTCTGATAGTTTGATTTCTAACCTGTATTTAATACTGAGAAATTTGATGTTTTAGATCACAGTCGAATATATTCCAAATATATTTGGGGGGAGCAGTGGTTTCTATATGAAGTGTAGTAATTTTCCTATTAAATTAACCCTCTGATTTCTTCCACCAATAAACTGAGTGTGTCTTGGTCAATTCTAAGTATGGTATGCTTGCCCAAATATTGAGTTCTGATAGTAATAGAATGTAGTGGTCATTGGTACTTATGGTATATATTAAAGGGAGACTACCTAAATCCAGCCATTGTGATAAGCCATCTCCCTGGGGGGGGGGGTGGGGGTTAATGCAAAATTTGCAGGAAGGTATGCCAGTGTGGGCAGGTGGCCCGAGGGGCAAAAAAACACATTTTTTACAACCTCATTCAAATTTTTTTATTAAAGACCTTTTGTGCCATATTTGACAATTGTAACAGTTTAAAACATATTATAAGAATTTATAACTGGAAAACACCTTATTATAAAGATAAAGTCTTTGAAGACGATTAATTTTATTGCTGATAGTTCAAATATCACTGAATAATTTCAGTACCGTAAATTCAATAATTTTAGTTATGATTTGGTACAGTAAATCAGTAATTTTCTGATACCGATAGGTAAATACCGAGTACCTCCCAAGACTCGCTAAATCCTGTGAATGCATGTTTACAGTAAAAATCAAACTCTTCCGAGTATATTTGCTTTTAATATACTTCAATGCAAGATAGGAGCTCAATTTGATTCCAACCACATGTGTCAACCCATGTGAAATGGAGATGAAACTCACCTTCTTAGTAGAATCTATCTTCAAAACACACCCAAATGTGCTTGTGATAGATGCCATGATTTCATCAATCCTCTCCATCACATCCTGGCAGTAGACTTGTGTCAGCCATTGATACGTTGGAATTGACCTCATGGCAGGAGGATCATGATATTCTGGTACCTGTATTGTTCCAGCCCACTTCGTGTCTTTGAAGGCAAATGTGTCTGTTAGGAACTGTATCGAGTTACGATAATGTTTTTCACCATGTAGTTCTGTCAGCTTCTTTTGAAGTTGCCCAAACCCCTATGTCTCAGCAAGCTGACCACCTTCATAACACTGGCATATCAATGGCTTAAGCATTTATCATCGTTCTGTTATCCATTACCCTGCAGGGAGCCCCACACATATATAGAAGCATATAGAATAGTGTCGTCTGCTCATGTTTGTCTAGGGCTCTGTATGGGTGAAATCATCGTTCTGTTATCTCAGTATAATGATAGATGGTGACTGCGTGAGTGTCAGTTCATGCATGGCTTGAACAACTAACAGGGGTGTCAGTCATTTCCTCCAGGAAGTGTGTGTTGCAGAGCACTTCACGAAACTTTATCATATCTATGTTGAAGGTCCGTTTAGGTTTATGTTGAAGGTCCGTTTTGGTTTATGTTGAAGGTCCGTTTAGGTTTGCTGATATTGGATTCATCAGAGTTGTATCTTCATTTTATGACCACCTGTTAAAATGAACACCATCGCTGAGAAAAATGTCTCGCCGCACACTCTAGTCTAGTCTGGTTCCTTAAGAGACACCCAGCTCGATCCACCAAGGAGACCTGGAGCATATTGTTTATGAGAGCTATTCTACCAATCATAGTCTCCAAAGTCAATCCAGGGGATTTAAATCTTGCATGTTGCTTGAATAATCAGTTGAAAGCAGCAAAAGAAACTGCTAACCTCGGTTTTTCTTCTCATACAGCCTGGTGACTTCGGGTAGCAAACCACATGGCGTTTAAGGTATTATCAATTCTATCATAAGTTCTAGGCTCTATAATAATTCCATAGATGTACTTCTCACAATAATCTATATGTGTCTTAAGTCATTGTAACGATGGCCATTCTATGGCAAATTTGTCAATTCAAAGATGCAAATAATTAAGCAGTATTGGCTTTTCACCATGATGTGGCTTGAAAACATTGAATAACCCTATTGCTTTCTGCTCACATTTGCTGAGTGGTAACGCGTCTCGCACAGCATTTACATATGGTATTAAAACTTCATTGAAGAATTCTATTATTGAATCTTCATTGCTCCAATGTACACGGAACAATTTGAAGCGAAATGGTCCATGTATTCTAAACCAATAATTATAAAAACGAACAGGCAGGTAACCAGAAAGCTATTATTGTATCGACAAATTGAATTTGTTGAGTTGGATGAAACTCGAAATTCAGAGATACTCCCTTAGACATCCGGTGCCTACGCAGTAGGAAATAAAACTGAGGCATTCCAATCGAGTGCAGACAGTTACAAAGGGAGCGTGACTAATCAGGCAAGCATACGTCGGGAGGCGACCAACAAGTTAACCCCTTTCCTACTGTGGTTTTACAAAGCAGGAAATAGAATCATATAGTTCAGTGTTCAGGCTTACTTTAGCGGAAAACTGTATTATACTTATAAAAATAACGCTCGGGCTATGAGTTTATCAATCTCTTCATAAGTTGTACCTGAGATAAATACCACTTTAACATTTGGCTTATCCAAACTTGGCATGTTTTAACCCTTTCAGTGCCAGGTCCGATTTTTGTATCAACCCATATACCCTGTGCCAATGTGCATTCTCTTATATATGTGAGTCGACCATAGGTCGCCTCGCATATATAAGAGAATGCATTGGCCTAACAATTTTTCATCATTTGTTATTATATTTTACAATTTTGATAATTTTTTCTTTAACAGGCTTATTTTGTAGGTTTAGTGCCAGGGAATCTTACGTTTTTCATGGGCATCAAAATTATTACTATGAATACTTGGTGATAGTTTTGAGTTATAACATGCCCCTAAGGTTTTATCCAGTTTGTTTTTAAATTCGCTATAGCATGCTTAAGCATACCCAAAAAAAAATTCAACCCAAAAAAAATAACAAATTTTTTGTTTTTATTTTTTAGGGCTGATTTTACAGACTGTAAATTAGGGCCGATGAGTCAATTACTTAGGGCATTGTATGTATCAAGAATAGCTAAATAATTAATAATTTCACACAACAGTCCATCACCAAATAGCTTATTTTCTTGGCTTTATTTATGTTGGTCACCCTTTATAGAGCCCCACAGACTGGAGCAGACGACACTCTGCTGTGCATGCTTCCTTCTGTGTGGGGCTCCCTGTGGGATAAAACTTTAACATTGTTTTTTGAAGTGGATGCTTTACATTACTGATCAAGCCTTCAAATAGCTTATTTTCTTGGCTTTATTTATGTTGGTCACCCTTTATAGAGCCCCACAGACTGGAGCAGACGACACTCTGCTGTGCATGCTTCCTTCTGTGTGGGGCTCCCTGTGGGATAAAACTTTAACATTGTTTTTTGAAGTGGATGCTTTACATTACTGATCAAGCCTTCAAATAGCTTATTTTCTTGGCTTTATTTATGTTGGTCACCCTTTATAGAGCCCCACAGACTGGAGCAGACGACACTCTGCTGTGCATGCTTCCTTCTGTGTGGGGCTCCCTGTGGGATAAAACTTTAACATTGTTTTTTGAAGTGGATGCTTTACATTACTGATCAAGCCTTCAAATAGCTTATTTTCTTGGCTTTATTTATGTTGGTCACCCTTTATAGAGCCCCACAGACTGGAGCAGACGACACTCTGCTGTGCATGCTTCCTTCTGTGTGGGGCTCCCTGTGGGATAAAACTTTAACATTGTTTTTTTAAGTGGATGCTTTACATTACTGATCAAGCCTTCAAATAGCTTATTTTCTTGGCTCTGGGAGACAAAGCTTCATCTGTGTCATAATGTTAATATACTACCCATGTAGTCAACGATGGGGCAAACAAAAATAAGTTTCATGATGAATAGATCTTCTGTATTCTCTATTTCTTGGTTTATTCTGTTTTTCAGTATTGCATGATAACCGATACTGCTCATCTGCAGGGGCGCCGGAAGAGGTGGGGCAGCTGACCAAGAGGGGCGAGCGGGGGCAGGACTTGCCCTTTTTCTGGAGACAGAAAATGCTTTTTGTGTGTTTAATCTCATGTTTTTATAGCAAAATGTGACTTTTTTGGTCCAAATACCACCAATTTCACAAGGAATATAATTTTTTTGTCAATTTTATCACAAAACGGCCATAAAAACCATAAAAACAGGGATTTTTGCCACAATGAATTTATGGTTATTTTCCCGAGTTTGCAGAGAAAATGCCCTTTTTTGCAGAAAAGTGCCCTTTTTGTAGGCTCTGCCCCCCCCCCCCCCCCCCCCCCCCCCCCCTGCCCTTGGATGCTTCCGGCGCCCCTGCTCATCTGGTGCTTCACCTGTAAGAGTAAAGAAAGTAATTTCAACTAAATGTTTTGCAAGATATATTTCTCACTTGAGCTTCCTGTATTGATACAAGGGACAAGGTCTTGAGTGGCCCTGGGAATGCAACACAACCATTAACATTAGCCAATTAGGTATGGAGAGATAACATATAATTTTGTTTTTTGTTTTGTTTGACAGGCATTTTTTTCTGATCAGTGCATATAAAACGTGTATATATTGTCCAATAAACCATTGATATATTCAACAATTTTGTATCGACGGTCAACATATTGTTATTCATGCCTATGATTCATCTGATATTGAAAACAAAATGAACTGACCAACCCATAGACTTAAACAATTTGACATACAATACATCAATTAACTAAAAGAATGTATAGGCACCTGATTTTCTTTAATTCTACATTTTCTAGAGTCTGATTGGAAACTGCTTTCGTCAAGCAATTACTTTCTTATCCTTGGTACTGTATCTTTCGAAGATATGTTTTTTCATTTTGTGCAATGATCCATCAAAATTTATTTCTGGTTCTGGTCCTTCAACCGAGTGCACAAGTCCTCGTCATCCGTTGAATAAGGTCGCTGATAAGTTTTGAGTAAGTAATACTGGCGCTCCAACTTTCAACACCAGTACTTTGGGGGCATCCGATGTTAATAGCATAGACTTGGACCCGTTGTCTTCCGATACATATTTCCGCCACCGTCCCTCAATTGTATCTAACTTAATATCATTGTGGAAGGCGACATCCACGCTCCTAGCGAATAGAAATGTTGCCCTCTTCATTTGGTCGTCTGATAAGGGTCTGCTGAGTTGGTCGTCTGATAAGGGTCTGCTGAGTTGGTCGTCTGATAAGGGTCTGCTGAGTTGGTCGTCTGATAAGGGTCTGCTGAGTTGGTCGTCTGATAAGGGTCTGCTGAGTTGGTCGTCTGATAAGGGTCTGCTGAGTTGGTCGTCTGATAAGGGTCTGCTGAGTTGGTCGTCTGATAAGGGTCTGCTGAGTTGGTCGTCTGATAAGGGTCTGCTGAGTTGGTCGTCTGATAAGGGTCTGCTGAGTTGGCCCATCAAAGTGTTTGTGTCTTCGGATGGAAGTAACTCGTTAATTCGTGATTTCCAGTTTTGTTAATAACATGTGTCTATATGCATATGATATTAATCCACCTGTTATAATTCATTTCTATGTGGCTGAAGGATGTTGAAAATATCATCCTCAAAACAAAAGTTTCCGCTGTCACCTTTATGGCGGTCGGGTGGCATGCTGTCACCTTTATGGCGGTCGGGTGGCAATTGCCTGAAGTCGCCCGCTGTCACCTTTATGGCGGTCGAGTGGCAATTGCCTGAAGTCGCCGCACACAATCAGCTGCAACCGACCAAAAGCAAGTTGGGATCCTCTGGTTACCCTGCATACAGGTTCCAGTATCCCAAATATTTTCTTCGACAGCATCCCTATCTCGTCTATTATCAGACAGTCTGCTGACAATATCCAATCTTTCACTTCAATATACCGATCTTCGCTGTCGAACAGTTCTTTCAGCTCATCTGCATTGTCTCCCATCACCCAATCCTGCCCAGAAATGTAATGTTCGGCAATATTCACCCAATTCGAGACTTGCGATGCCTGAAGTTGATGCCACATGTCTATCTCCTCGGAGTGCCCTTATTATATGGTACTATTCATTGAAAACAGACATCACCAGGATGTTATACAGTATGTACATGTATATTTTTTTCTTGTATTTAACAATTTTATAATTTCACCCATACAGAGCCCCAGACAAACATGAGCAGACGACACATTTCTATATGCTTCTATGTATGTGTGGGGCTCCCTGCAGGGTAATGGATGTTTTCTATTTTATGTCCTAAAAATTGTAAGAAACATTTATTTAAAAAACATAAAAAATTGTTGGGCCAATGCATTCTCTTATATATGCGAGGCGACCTATGGTCGACTCGCATATATAAGAGAATATATTGGCACAGGGTAAAAAAAATCCCGACTTACGACTTGCAGAAATCACCAGGATGTTATACAGTATGTACATGTATATGTAGTCCAGTACCTGTATATCATGTAACATGGACTCGGTTACATGTAGATCATGATAATATTTTATAAAACTTATTACAAAATAATATCTATTATTACTCACATGTAATGATCTATAATGCAGGTTTAGAATGTCAAGTTGTTGGTTGAGAATGTATTTGCTGCACAGACAGAATGATATTCAACTTCCCTTCAGCAGGAAAATCAGATAACTGGACATCAATATAATCAGCCCATCCCTCTTTAAATAGCTGCAAATGTAAACGCAACAAATTTTAATACGGTGAAAATATTTTGTACGACTGAACTTGACAAAATATAACACTTTGCCCCACAACTCCTATAAACAATGATTATGAAATCAGGGTAAATATTGATCTTTGGACCATTCCGTCATTTCCAACTGTCCAATATTCATTTACGCTATTACAAGGTACGGTAGTACATTGTATATTCTTGAGGATATACATGTACATGTATTTTTTATAATTTTGGTAACTGTTAATTCTAAATTATAACACAATGAAGGCCACCTTTGCCATTCAGGGTTCAATTGTGCAAGGTCATCCTGTAATGTGCAAGGTCATCATGTAATGTGCAAGGTCATCCAGGGTCATCCTGTAATGTGTAAGGTCATCCTGTAATGTGCAAGGTCATCCAGGGTCATCCTGTAATGTGCAAGGTCATCCTGTAATGTGCAAGGTCATCCTGTAATGTGCAAGGTCATCCAGGGTCATCCTGTAATGTGCAAGGTCATCCAGGGTCATCCTGTAATGTGCAAGGTCATCCCGTAATGTGCAAGGTTATCCAGGGTTATCCTGTAATGTGCAGGGTCATCCTGTAATGTGCAAGGTCATCCTGTAATGTGCAAGGTCATCCAGGGTCATCCTGTAATGTGCAAGGTCATCCTGTAAATTTCTTATATACATGTACATTGTAGATGGCTTGTATTTCATATCCACGCAAACGTACAGACTATAATCATATATAAAACTATCTAGAACCTAGTATTTAGGGCATATCACAAACAAGTATTGGTGCGGTTGTGAAACAATCCAGATGAGTTATAAGATCAAAAATATGTTATCTCTCCGTACTAATATGAACTGTTCATTATCTCTCCATACTAATATGAACTGTTCGAGACAAGGCTTAAAATAAGTGGTCTGACACGGACATTTGTCAGACACCAAATTCAAATGTTTATAGGTTGTCAGGCTCTGCTTTAAAACTGTCTGACATAATGTCAGGTTGAAAATATCACTGGTAATGTGATTTTTGCAAAATAAATTGAAATAGTGTGCTGTTAAATGAAATTTATTCTATTGGAGAGTAGTTTTTAATTACTTTTTTTTTGGCCAAAATCAGTCTTTTTCAGATATATGATTATTAGAACTCGGATGTCTACAAAATATTGGAATTGGATAACTTATTGAATGAGTGTTTCCTATAACCTTAGAAATGAGCATGAATTTGGCAAACATGTTTGATTTTGTTGCCAAGGTGGGCAGATTAGATTAGCATTATTTATAGTAAAAAAGTGACAATTGAGAAAAGGAATACAATTGGGGGATAATAAATAATTATTAGTTTCACTTGGCACTATTTCGGAGATAAAAAAGGCATGTCAGGCCTCATTTTGAAATGTCAGACCATGTCTGTTTGGTGCCTGACAAAATGTCAGACAGTTGGATAAAAATTATTTTAAGGCTTGGTTCGAGAGTAAATAGATCGCCGGAAAGTCTTTTTGTTGATTGAGGTTTTGGGGTAATTCAAATTAACAGTTTTACATATATGTAATGTTTATATGTATGTCTAGTGGTTTAGGTTCATAGTCATTGTTAGAGATATCATAGTGATGGACGGTTGTATTATCGATGTATATATAGTTTTATATAGGCCCCCACAAATGCATAACATGTGAAATGAATGTAACGTGTGATCCGTGCGTGGGTGGGTGGGTGGGTGGGATCTTGAGAGCAGGTGCTTTATAGACGCGAACTCGGTGTAGTGAAAGTGGATGTGTTCTCAGAGTTTAAATTAGTTATACCATGAGGTGTTTCTGCCGAATTCGTTGCTCATTGGATGAAGCGTTCTGTCGCTCACCAGATCATCGCGATCAGTAACCGTCCCTGCAATAAATCTGCGGAGCCGACGAATGTGTGATGAACCAATAATCAAAATACAGGTATGCATACTTTACGGTAATCCGATAACTACGATAATCCTTCAACGCAGAAGATAATCCTTCAGAGCAGGTGCTTTATAGACGCGAACTCGGTGTAGTGAAAGTGGATGTGTTCTCAGAGTTTCAATTAGTTATACCGTGAGGTCTTTCTGCCGAATTCGTTGCTCATTGGATGAAGCGTTCTGTCGCTCATCCTGCAATTGAAGGAAGCATTCCTCGCACGGCCGATGGTACCATGAAACGAATTTGTGCTAGATCGCATAAAGATGTTTATGCATTGTATGCATAAACTGTATATATGGGCATTTTTAGGATCGAGAATGCTATGGTGTGAACACTGGTGCGAAGAATACAATGAAAGTTCATATTATATTATTATAGAGCACAGTCGGGACATCCTTTGTTTTTACAGCGTACATTTTCTGAGTAATTTCTCAAAATTTCTGTAAGCGCTTCTTCAATGTGTGCCTGCTTTGGTGTTGTCTGCGTCGTTTAGGCTGTTGAGACCCTGGTTATATCATTTAAGCGATCTCTTCAGGTGCCTGTCTGAAGTGTTGTGATCTAGGATGTCTCTAAATGGGCATTCCAGTTTACCAGGCTGATGACCGGGCACTCGAGGAAAAGAACAGTAGCCGATTTGTTGACCGCCTTGATCTTATCCGTGATCTCATGCATATTTCTGATCTTTCTGTTTATAAGTGCTGCTTCATTACCTCGTAGATAATCTCTTTCCTAGTTTTGCTGTGAAATTGCATGTTGTCGACTGGCTTGGCTTTGTTGTAAAATATAGAGATCCGGGGGGGGCTGGGAACACCACAGAATACAAGGGTAAACCTGTCTTTGGTAACATGGACAAAGGTGATCATTATCTAGGTACACATTCCGAAGCGCCACTTGGACAATTCCATAGTCAGTAAAATTAAAAACAGGAGCATAATAGAGGTATGCCTGGTGTTTTGAAATTTGGAAAATATAGGTATACATATGACAGAGTATGCGTACCAGTATCGTAGAATCACGCACTATCATAAATGAACTAGTTATACGTAGAGTATTAAAATATTCTTTAGTTTCATGATTGTCCCATACCGGTAGTTTCAGTAAAACATGGGAGCGTGGTACATAGTTAGGTGTTACAAATTTAGAAATTAGGAACGTAAGCATAGGCCGCGAGTTTTCGAAAGGGTTAATTTTGAAATTTATAGTTATGTACATGAGTAAGCAGTTGTGGAATGTAAGTGTAGGTGTAAGTCTGAAGTAAAATGCTAAATTTCACTGGAATCGTCGTCAGTTATGTACCTGGTGATGGAGTGTTTAAACAACAAACCACCGCTTTTCGACACTTTTTATTGCATGTTGTCGACTGGCTTGGCTTTGCATTTCCCGTACTGTATCCGGTCTTATATAGAAAAGTTATTTCAGGCTTGTCGTTTGTGTGTTTTTCGTTCTGAAGGTATATGCCCTTACTGTCCTTTTTAAAAAAAAAACGGTCTTTCTTGGACATTTCCATCCCTTTGCTCAACACTTTCTAGCTTTCAAATTTCCTTGGCTAGTTTCTCCATTGACATATAAGCAGTTATGTTGAAGAAAGCCGATTCAGCTTTATATAGGCAACATTTTACTGATGTCACATCACATGTCAATTAAACATAAGACAATAGTTAGTATTAGTCATATCGGTGTGTATATACATTGTCCAATAAACAATTGAGAGTAACCCATTTTTGTATCGGCGGTCAACATATTGTTATTCCTGCCTATGATTTACGTGCATATAAATTGAAAACAATATGAATTGATAAATTGGATTTACCAACCCAATAGTAGTGTGGTAGAGCACAGGGGTGGGTCTTTAGTGAACCATGTCGCTATATCACAAACATTTATGGGGCTCTGAGTCTTGATCATCTGGCAGGGTCTATAGTAAACTGAGCCTACCTTTAAAAGTCTTCATCATGTATTTATTCGATACTCATCATCATGCCATACCAAACGGAACACAATCCAACATCACAATACACATATGGATGACATCACATAACATCTACACAGACAGCTTGACAGCAACATCACAACATCGAACATCGAACATCCAACATCAACCGAGAGATGTCCAACGAGAAAAAGGACCCTGGTGAACAAATACATAGGTTGTAGTTGCTGCCGAATAAATATCCAGTATGGATATTAATAAATATGTGAAATGTGATTGTGTCAAAAACCAACTTCCCTATTGTCGATATAAACAACTATTTTGACACAATCCTAACTGTGACGAACAGTTAGAAATAAAACCTATATTGCTGGTATAAAAGGGATATTATGAACGCAGCTTGCGATTTCCTAAATCCTACATTATGGGGCAAATATATTTATGCAAATGTGACAACACTAAAGTTTCAAAACCGAAGACAATATTATTAAAATACAAGCTATAATAACGGGTGACAACATATAACAAATATTACATCCTTTGGAAAGCATAGGTCAGATGTCATAACGTAGTATTACTTCTTAAACTTATTAACATTCTTCGAGCATGAAGAAATTAGGATAACACTGAGAGTGTTATACGATATTTCGATGCGTACACCTTGGTGACGAAATACGGACTGAGAAAGCGCGGTAAATAAGCTTACCTGTGATTGGCTAAAACACCTTAGTTAGATCTAATACTGGGCGCTGAACTAGACAGAGGAAGACTTAAGCGGGTAAGAGATTGGGCGTAGATAGAGATAGTAAATAGCAAAATACAGATCAGCAATGAGACATAGGAAACGGGGAATGTGCAGAACGGAATAGCGCGAAATGGAATGAACCAAGTACGCGGAATGAAATGATTACAATGCGGCTATAAAATGTATATTAGTGAGTTAGGTTTAATAACTTAGTTAGTATACATATGTAGCATGTAATAAAGGCATATACTGATTTGGTATATAAAATAGCACGGTCACACTCTCCCCTCTGTTGACAAAATGACTCCCTAGTCATTTAAACCACTACTGAAAGGAAATGTCGCAAATAGACATGACTTTCAAACTCTGCAACTGATAATGGAAAATTATCATCTATAACATTCTCATACACAGAGATAACCTTGACACCGACCTATCTTCAGAACTGAAATCAAATAACAGCATTATATAACTTCACTTAATCAACTTAATCTTCACTATCTGGCGTAGACAGTAAACAACGTGAATATATCACACAACACCACTGAAATGGAATCACCACTGATTCACACTGGCTGGTCTATCTGAGAACTTCAATCATGAATACACAACAATCAACACAAATATGTTAAAATCATAATCATATATAGAAAGGAACACTTTATCACCTCACAGAGTATATAACAAAAAAAAATAGAATTCCTTGAAAACTGGTACCTCATATGAGTCGTAGCTCTACACTGGATCGTCAGCTGGAATAAGTGGAAATATCTCTGATCGTACGAAGATGATAAGTGATACCTAACAATACATAGTATCAATACATAATTTATAAAAGAATCAATTTTAAAAACAACTAACACAACAGGACAACGCCTATGTCCAATGTATACACACATCATTGAAACTGACATATCAGTAATATGGAATCACTGAATATAAGTGAACTGAACTGAAATGAAAATCTTATTCGTCCAAGATAGTTTTCAGAATAGATTGGAAAACATCTGGAGAAACCTTGGTGCAAATATGATCTTGCATAAGCTTACGCAAAAGCTTATTCTTATATTGATCTTCTCCACATGGTTTGGGCTGGATGTTCTTAGATACATAGTCGCCCATCCATGATGGAGGCTTCTTCGTTCTACTAGATGTCCTAGGTACTGGCTTCGGTCTGGAATCTGAAAGAGAAATTCTTTCTCTATCTCCACTCTGACTACTACTCGAGGCACCATCATCACCTGAAACATTCGCTTTCGCACCATCAACATTACCATCAACAACAACAGTATCTTCTGCAATAGATGCTAAAGGTACACGGACAATATCAACAACTTCATCATCATTATTCTCATCAGCCTCATCATTGCTATCACCTGTGGAACGAAGTTCAAGTTGACCTGTCGAATCCTGTGTAGCTGAAATATCAACAATATTACTGTCATCACCGACATCAGTTCTAACTTCCCTGAACTCATCTATTTGAGTGCGGTCGTCACCACAGGAAGAAGAAATACCACCAGCTTCCAATCAGATTTTAATCAACAATATAAACTACAGAGAAACTTAAAAGATTAATGGATAAATAAACAAATCTGCTGGAGAGTTCTTCCCTACATATTTGTCGTAAGTAACAAATGTGAATAAAAGTAAAACCTGAGTGATCAAATATCTTAAAACACCTTATTTACACTAGTATAGGATGTACTTACATATCCCCGGACTCAATTGCTGGCACTCCTGTACTAAATCTCGTGATATAGTGCTTCCTCACAGCCTTTGCTGCCATATATGCAACATCTAGAGTCAAGAGGGCAATTCTGTGCCTCCCTCTTTAAGCTAGGAGCGTCGAGTAACGTACAACGAGATTCTATGCTCCTGTATATCCCAACGATGACAGCGGCGATCTTGTTCATCACTGATAGATCCAGTCGTTTCGTATTAGCACCGTACAGACTAGCATTCACTCCATGCGCCCACCGGTTTTCCCTCAGGTCGTTAAACACGCCTTGCAGCGCCAGTTCCTCAGCCTCACAACTTTCAACAAGCTTGCCGTAGATCACACTGGCATCCCGCCAGCCTGCGGCCATTGCGTACACAGCTGCAGTGCCAGCTGCTGGTGCATTCACTCGTATGACCATGGCGGGATCTACCATTGAATTACTGGCTAATGTCTGCCAGAATGCATCAAGTACTAGTGGATATATGGCATGCATACCCGTTGTGACAAGGGCTTCGACCGGACACTGGAAGAGAGTTGGATCTTTACTCACTTTCTCCCAAATCTTCGCGTAGCCTTCCTTATAGTCTGGGAGGTAATGATGACCTTTCACTCGGAATGTGTAGGCCATTATGCACACAAACTCGCCAAATTTCACCAGGATCTTTCGACATTTGTCCACGTTCGCATCCAGCCAAGTGGTAACTGCTGCAAAATTGCCTGCATACGTACCCAGGGCTCTGAGTAAGTTTGTTGTAGACCCCGCTCGCAGGATCTGACACGTTCAACTCACTGTATCTAACATGGAGTGCAGCGAGATTTCTGTGAGCAACAACCAACCTCTTTGAGTAGCAGAGGAAACGAACATAGCACAGTTCGTACAGACTGACATCATCCAACTCTGCAATGGTTATACCAACTGTGGAACGTAAGTACTCAACTTGATCAGCCAAAAAGGTTATCATTTGCGGCCCTGTAAATGCTATTGGTCCAACTATGTCTATTAAATCCCCTGGGTTTGCTGGTCCCACATATTGAACGGGGACGCAGAATGGCGATACAGCATTATTTGTTCCGACTTCAGGTGTATCCGTTGCTAGCACGTAAATATGTGCTTCAACCCTGCGTTGACCTTCACCACCTGAATTCGGAGCAAACATGGCTCCATTTAGCTCCCCTAATAGAACCCCCCAATTTACAAGAACTCCTGGTTGACCTTGTGCCATTGCTTACTCTGATCTTTGTCTTTACTCTCATGAAGAAGTATCCGGCGGTATTAGTTAGTATACATATGTAGCATGTAATAAAGGCATATACTGATTTGGTATATAAAATAGCACGGTCACAGTAGTGACCATAGACTTAAACAATTTGACTTACAATACATCAATAAACTAAAATAATGTATAGGCACCTGATTTTCTTTAATTCTATATTTTCTATAGGTTTTGGCTGGTTTTGGTGGTAATTTCCATTTTATGCTTTGGTCCATTCACATGGTTTTCATGTACAGGCATCATTGTACTCGCGTTTGACATTACATCTTGGCCCAATTTCCCATGGCACCAAACTGAAGAAATAAACATCTGATTGTTTGTAAGTGCCAAAATGAAGCTTGTTTATGTATTCATTGATTATTTCTCGAGTCATATTTCTCTTGCTCCCCTGCCTCTTAAGTTTGTGTGATGTCTATTTCATTGGTATCACTGAAATCAAAAGGTATAACAGGCTTGTTAGGATTCAGAAGAAAATCTCAATAATTTTTTGAAATGTCTGATCATCACTCGATATCTTTGGCATCATTATACCCCCACTTTCTTCACGCTTTCTCCCTCTGTGTGTCCGTCCTTAATAGGACGGTCACAGTCCTTAAACACACAATTATCTGGAGTTTGAGTGTCTCGACTCTCTGTAATAGGTTCCTTCGGCCCTGAAAAGGAAGAGCTTAGTGAGGATATTGTTAAGTGTGGAATTAACCCTTTACCCAACAGAAGTGCCCTGTGCCAATGCATTCTCTTATATATGCGAGTCGACCATAGGTCGCCTCGCATATATAAGAGAATGCATTGGCACAGGGCATAACTGTAACCATCACAATGTGGTCAATGAGCCGGTTCCAATGATATCCATATTTGTATGGTTTTATTGAGACAGACCCAAGATAATTTAGGTTGTTGCAGCTTTATTTGGCCGTTTTTGGCCGGTTTGTTGGGTAAAGGGTTAATGGCGACACTGGGGAATTATCTTTTGTTGGGCCCACTTGTTTACTTCCAGTGTCTTCTGATTTAAAATTACATGTATATCTCACACATTGTCCACTATGCAAGCTGGTTGGTTGAAAGCTTCCTCAATCAATTTGCATAGGGGATTATTGTTGGCAACGCTTGAGTCTGGATTGGCTCGCTAACGGCTAGTCTTTGCTGTTCCAAGTTTAATTCAGAGTCCACCTGCATAGGTTCGACCACTTGAGTTTGAATGGACTCAGTCACGCGAACCCCAGACAGATTCTCCAGGAAACTTGGATAGAACATATCAATGATAGATTTGCCTTCAGTGGCTGATAAATTTAATTTTCTTCGCCTCTGCAGAATTAACCTCACACACGTTGACAAGTCAGAATTCGAATCTTGTAATTTTAGAGATTACTGTATAGTATAAGTTAAATGTTTGATTTTAGGATATTTTACATGCAATATCTCCATCAAACATATCTTGGATACTGAACTTTTGGTTTTCCTTCATGCATTGCAGTTTACGAAAAGTTTACCTAATCATTTGGCAGAGAAATGTGAGCTTGGTTATATCACAATTGACGATTCAATATCTTTCTTCTTTTTTTAAAGATTTTCATATTTCTAGAACAGTCTTTTTTGTCTGGAGTAACTTGTATTTGTGCAAATATTTTTCTTTTAGTAATTCTGCTGGCCTCACCACCGTCATGTGGCTTCCCACCATGCACGCAGGGACCAGCCTAGGGGGCGACGTGGGCGAAATAGTCGCCCTGTGTGGCCGTAAGTCGCCCTGAAATGACGTCGGGGAGAAGTGGATGACTCCCTGAAAAAAAAAAGTAAATTTTTTTTATTTTTTTTTTTAGTTAAATTTTAAATCTCCCTGAAGAATTGGTGACTGGATGATCTACTGCTCAGCTTAACACTTCCAGTTTATCCTCACCCATGTAGAAAATCTATTGTGGACAATAATAACAGCTAAAACAATAACTTCTAATGAATAGTTACTGGCGACAAATAGTCGCACTAACGCTCCACTTCTCCCTGGTAAGCCCCCACTTCTCCTTATTTTTCCAAGAGGGAGAAGTCACTTCTCCCTATATTTTGACCCTAGGCTGGTCCCTGCATGCACGGGACGAAAAACATTTCATTGTAAACAATCAAAATTTCTTGGTTGCCAATAAGAAAATGAAGTAAAGATCTAAATCGAAAATCTCAATAAATTTTGGAAATTTACAATCCTTTGAGTTTAACCCTTTTCCCAACAGAACGGCCCTGTGCCAATGCATTCTCTTATATATGCGAGTCGACCATAGGTCACCTCGCATATATAAGAGAATGCATTGGCTTAACACATTAAAAATTATAAAATTGTTAAAGAATGTAAGAAAAAATGGTAAAAAGTGTTAAAAAAAGTTTTTTTTTTAGGCCAATGCAAATAACTAGTTCTCTATATTGTGAAATATTATACATATAAATTTAATATTAATACTTAAAAATATGCATGTTCATATACTTTAGGTATGTATATAGACATGTACAAGATATATATATTATGACCATATTTCAGTCCGTTTTGTTTAGAGTATGATAAATTTGTCAACCGTTACTTAAATGTTAAGCCATAATGCAACATTTGATTAATTTCCAGCCAGTTCATGATATTTACAAAAACAAATACTGATATAATAGTTTTTAGCTCAACTGAGTCTAAGTCTCCGGTGGAGCTATAGTCATCAGTCGTGGTTAGTCGTCCGTCCATCCGTCTAACAATTGCAGATAGGACTGCGTTGATGACAAGACAGTGGAGACCCATATTACACTGGCAGGATGAACATCCACATTTGCGTTATAGATGTATGTGATTATTTAAACCCGGTATACATGTATATGATTTTCTTTTGTCCTGTTACGGTTTATCATCAAATCCGTCTAAAGCTAAAATTTTATCCGATAATCAAATGAACAGTGACAAGCAGATGCAAATTACTTTTACGTATGATCATATTAGTTGTAGTGGTAATCAATTATTTCTTCCCACGTGTTTGATTCATAGTTGTAATGGTAAACAATGATTTCTTCCTGCAGATACTTACAGATAGCATTGTGCCTTTAACGTCCACTCTGAAATGTTTCAATGAAATTTCGTGGATGTTTATGGTTGTGACATTTATGAATGTGTTCACCACATCCATATCCGCTATAATTTCTTCTCGCAATGACATATGAGTAATAAGATTGTCCAGGAAACTCGGAAGCTGAATGCAACTCTTTAAAAATCAATACAATTATTTAGATGAGATGGAGCTTTAGAAAAACCTTCATATTTACTCAAGATGTTCAGAGCCTTTGATGCCTTGATCTTCACATTCTGTACCTGTTCATCGAACTTCAGTTTTTCATCAATTATGACCCCGGGGACCTTCTTATATGACACCCTCTTCAGTTGTTTTCCATTCATGTATATACTTTGCACCGTTGTTGTAGCCAAGCCTTGAAATAGGGTGTCTGTCATTTGCAGAATGAGGTCCCCAGAGGGTGAATTTAGTGATGCTACCCCGCATAGCGGGCTAGCATCACCAAATTCACCCTCTGGGAACCTCATTCTGCTGAGGTGTAAGCAGAATGAGGTCCCCAGAGGGTGAATTTGGTGATGCTAGCCCACTATGCGGGGTAGCATCACTAAATTCACCCTCTGGGGACCTCATTCTGCAAATGACAGACACCCTATTTCAAGGCTTGGTTGTAGCCTCTGGTGAGAAGTGGATATAGTCAGTCTTGTCTGCATTTATGCAAATGTGCCATCTATTACACCATTGTTTGACCTTTTCGAGACTTCCATTCGTTGATAGCTGCACTTCCTTCATTAACCCTTTGAGTGCCAGGGGCCGATATTATCGGCCCTAAACCTACACAATAAGTCTGTTAAAGAATATAATAAAATATATTAAAATAGTAAAAAATTGTGGAAAAAAATAAATATATATATATATTGTTAGGCCAATGCATTCTCTTATATATGCGAGGCGACCTATGGTCGACTCGCATATATAAGAGAATGCATTGGCACAGGGTATATGGGTTGATACAAAAATCGGACCTGGCACTCAAAGGGTTAAGGATGGTCACATCATCAGAAAAGTATGTTGTTGTACAATTTCCCATTGTTGGCGTGTCGCTTGTGTATATGATGAATAGAACAGGGCTGATGACAGGCCAGGTGAGCCGTGGCGTTTTTTTCTGATTGCCAAATCTGGAATAATAAATTTTACAAATACACCTGTACAGTATGAGTGTAATCCTAATTGCATGGCTCTTATTGATCAGAGCTTACAAAATATCAAATACCATAGCGGAGATTAATGTCAAATATTAGTTTCAAGGCTTAAAATAAGTGGTCTGACACGGACATTTGTCAGACACCAAATTCAAATTTTTATAGGTTGTCAGGCTCTGCTTTAAAACTGTCTGACATAATGTCAGGTTGAAATATTGACATATTTTTAAGGAAAATATCACTGGTAATGGGATTTGTGCAAAATAAATTGAAATAGTGTGCTGTTAAATGAAATTTATTCTGTTGGAGAGTAGTTTTTAATGAAATTTTTTTTACCAAAATCAGTCTTTTTCAGATATAGGATTATTAGAAGTCGGATGTCTACAAAATATTGGAATTGGAAAACTTATTGAATGAGTATTTCCTATAACCTTAGAATTTGAATTTGGCAAGCATGTTTGATGTTGTTGCCATGGTGGGCAGATTAGATTAGCATTATTTATAGTAAAAAAGTGACAATTGAGAAGAGGAATACAATTGGGGGATAATAAATCATTATTAGTTACACTTGGCACTATTTTGGTGATAAAAAAGACATGTCAGGCCTCATTTGAAATGTCAGACCATGTCTGTTTGGTGCCTGACAAAATGTCAGATAGTCGGATAAAAATTATTTTAAGGCTTGATTAGTTTGCTACCATGTTTTCCATAAAACACACACAACGAAATTTAGAAACTCTTCCGATTCCGTGCTTCTGTTCAACTGTTTCCACCGAACGGGCAATACTAAATGCCGTAACGTGACAACGGCTTCGATTGATCAGCCGATTCGGATCTGTGTACATAATAGCTATCACATATATGAATGTTTTTCTATTGTAAATATTGTATATATTATGTCGCAATACTTCTGAATATGTACTATGAGTTTAAGAGAATAAACTAATTGAATTGAATTGGAAAGTTTTCGAATGAAAAACATCTCAATTCTCATTGGCTAAACTTTGTGAATATTCTGCAAAAATCATGGGAATATTACCACTCCCGCTCTGATTGGAAGAATTAACTACCGGAAAACAGGAAGAACATTTATAATAATATATACAGTCGATTTCGGTTAATAGAATATGCTCGGTGCAGCAAATTTTTATTTGAATAACCGATTATTTGATTAGACGAATTTGCACCAAAACGTTGTAATTTCGAGTTGACGATGTACCACTGACTTGACCGATGTTTGTTTGATATAAAAACTTTAAAATACCTGTTATTAAATGTGTATTTACTTCATAAGGCCATATAAACTTAATAGTTTGTTTCTCAGGGATTTTTTTTTTCAAAGTGATGAGGGAGGCAGTTATTTATATTTATTATTTTTTTCAAATTAATTTTGTGGTGAGGCAGGTATTTATATATATAATATTTATCGGAGTCCCATATTAAGGAATAATAGTTATTAATACTGGATATGAGGAATAATACTGGATATGGGCAATATACTGAAGCAGGGAAGCTGACCATCATATATCCCCTTAATAATCTAGATTTGTAATAAAGTTGTATAGAGGAAACAGTTTTGAGTTATTCACTCATGGCAGAAGATGTGGAAACTACATCGGTGAAATTTGATGTAACTCAGGGTGACCACCAGCCAGATCAAGCTTTATTGGAAGGAGTTCCACTGGACTACACATGAATTGATAATATTAAATCACAACAATAATTTATGAAATAAAAGGTTTATTTTCTAATTAATCACAGACTTTCATAAACATCTTGAAGTTTGGAATAGTGCTGATCCACAAACCAGAGTGCATTACATACAATAGCCACATATTGCCGACCCACACTGTCAACGCTAACCTTTCGGAAGCCCACTTTGTTTTCAACCAGTCAATGAATGAATTGCACAATTTGTTACGTTTGTTTTTCACATTTGTCTTACTGGGCAACACCACCTCCTTGCAACTTGTCATCAGCACCGAGAATACATCAACTACTTCTCCCGATTTATTCTCTGGTACATCTTCTTTGGTCACTCGAATTTGAAATTATCGTCCGAAAAATTGCGTGACTTCAGAAAACATGATGATTGATGATCATGATCATGATGTCTCCTGCAACTGTGTCAAAGTCCCCCGTTTTCGTTTTTGAAACAACCAGGTCAAAATCATCGTCAATGTCTTTCGTGGACATGAAATCATCAGCCATTTGAGGAACAGTTTTTGATCTGTTGTCTGATATAATTGTCCATTTGCCTTCCGACGCATTCTGCACGATACAACTGTTCAATTTGGACAGGATGATCTGGCTATAAATATTAAATATTTCAAGAACTCCCCCCACTAATGCCCTATAATATATAAATCATATTTATTTTTGTTTACTCACAGTCAGCTTTCCATCACTGATGAAATTCATCTTAAATTTGTTTGATGATTATGACAGACTGAAAAATAAAAAAAGAGAAAATAATTAGTGTTATATAATAGACTATTATTCAACATACCATCATTACTGGTGAGAAATTTACTACAAAATTAGTGCACAGATGTAAGATGACATGGGAAATGCCAAAGGATATGTACTACTAGTATTTACCTCAAATAATCTTACACTTGTTCGGGTGAGTTAAACTGTTAATTCAGTATTTAGACAGTATTTTATATCCAACTGGAGGAATATGGCATTCTACTAGACTACTACGTCACCGAAAATCTCAAGCGAATAGACGTTACCCCTCCACAGAAAACATCACTTGAACTAAGCTCAATTGTAAATATTTCGGGGCACAACAATTGGCGATAAATTGCCAAAAATGATTTCACCATCGAGAGTCACTGAATTTAATTAATATATACTAATGACGGTGTGTGTTGTCAGTTTGGATTTATTATTTGTACACATAAATAAAGTTTGAGCAAAATTATCCTCATTTCTATTTGTTCACCCTACTGGAGTGTTTCACATCACTTTAAAGAAGCACCAATACTCGGCAATAGTAATAATGAGCAATAGTTGAAGGTACTCAATCCGATCAGACCCTCATAAATTACTATTTCTTTGGCTTTGGGGGGGGGGGGGGTAAAAAATAATTGATTCGAAAATAAATAGTAATTTATTATTTAGCCTTAGCCTTAGGCCTGCTTAATGATTAATCGGATTGAGTAAGGTACCTTTATTATAGGCTTTAAAGTAACAAAGAGCATATGGTATATTATATCAGTTGAAAACATATAAATATGGTAGCTTTTAATATCTGGAGAGTGCCATATAATACTAACAGGTGATGTTTACCTCAAAATCAGATGACTAATATTAGATTTCAAAATTTAAATTAATTGAAGTTGAAGTTGAACTTGGCAAGTTGAAGGGGCACTAGTGACTAGACTAATTAATATACTACTAGTACTAATAATATCATTAAGAAATTGGGTGAGCCTACCTTACATATTGAGCATTTTTTACATTAATTGACACGGCCCTAATATAATTTACGCAAAACAGCATTAATTAAATAACAAGACTTTGACTTAATCACAAATCAGCAATCATTTCAATGTCAATATTGACCAATTCAGAAGTCGTTAAATTACGGTCAATAAACATTTATAATTATAATTTATCATGGCTATAATACAGTATAGGCCCCAACAATTACGCATTATTGGCGACAAATTTATACGGATACTATTTGTCGTAGTTTTATGAAGATTATTAGTCATTTTTCTGTTCAAAAATACAAAAATATCCAACAGAAAATATCTTCAAACCTACCGCTCTAAAGAGTTAAGAATGGCGGTCGAAATATTGCGCGGAATGCTAAAGGTCAAATCACAAAGGTCACAAAGGTCAAGTTGGCGGACGACTCCTTCAATATCCAACTTTCTGCCTGTTCACCAAAGTCGCCATTTTGTTATTATTTTAAACAGGAAGTTCGTCAGAATTATCCGCCCTTGTTTGTGAATGTAAAGTCCGGATAGATTTGCAGTCCGGATAGATTTGAAGTTTGCGTAAAGTTTCAATACGAAGTTATCGGTCCGGGGCGGTTCAGGACATGCGGTATTTATATATTTATTATTTTATAGGTGCCAATAAATAAGGGGGAGGCGCAGGTTTTTGGGGGACGCGGCGATCCCTGAGAAACGAACTATTAAGTGTGTATGGCCTAATATTGTTCTCTTTATTGATTGTTTCATATAATATTAAAATATTTGTAATACCATTGTCAGACCGTAAAGCACTCGCTTTTGAAACGTTTTATGTCACCCATTTTCGATCTAATACGATTGTCTGCGGTTTCTTGACATAAACTATAATATTTTGGATGAAATACCTTCAACTAAGTTCTAGAATGCACGAAAATACTGACTTTCGGAGCACATTTTTGCGAATATTCTATTCTATTAAGCGATAGTCCGCTTGGGAGTCTATTCGAATAAGCAATTAAAAAATACAGATGTACTATTAAAATGGTTTTGGAATCCGAAATATTATTATAATAAACGAATTATTTGATTAACCATTATTCGATTAATTGGAATTGACTGTACTCTCTACAGCCTTTCCTTCTTCGGAGTACAATTCTGGCGGCGGTGTCCTGCAAGTAGTATTAATCCCGCTGAAAATTCAGTTCTAGCAGTTACTTTGTAAACGATAAGCAGACATTGACAGTTAACGATAAGCAGACATTGACAGTTAACGATAAGCAGACATTGACAGTTAATGTCTTGCATTTTAATCTAATTGATGAATAATAAATAATAAAGACTGCTTATAAAGTTAAACACATACCACAACCAAACTAGATTATAACTGATACTTTCCAATGAGAGCTAATGGTAATATCAGCAGAGAATTCATTGGCAAAATTCAAATACAGACAAATACATTTTGAACATATGAGTTCCTTTAACCCTTTACCCAACAGAACGGCCCTGTGCCAATGCATTCTCTTATATATGCGAGTCGACCATAGGTCGCCTCGCATATATAAGAGAATGCATTGGCTTAACACATTAAATATTATAAAATTGTTAAAGAATGTAAGAAAAAATGGTAAAAAGTGTTAAAAAAAGATTTTTTTTAGGCCAATGCATTCTCTAATATATGCGAGGCGACCTATGGTCGACTCGCATATATAAGAGAATGCATTGGCACAGGGTATAACTGTAACTATCACAATGTGGTCAAGGAGCCGGTTCCAATGATATCCATATTTGTATGGTTTTACTGAGACAGACCCAAGATAATTTAGGCTGTTGCAGCTTTATTTGGCCGGTTTTGGCCGGTTTGTTGGGTAAAGGGTTAATCCACCCAATACTATTAATGTAAATGTAAACCCTGTATGGAGCCGCAGACAGCTAATACAACTAAACACTCATGAAATATGATTAACCTTTGTTGTAAAATATAGAGATCCGGGGGGGCTGGAAACACCACAGAATACAAGGGTAAACCTGTCTTCGGTAACATGGACAAAGGTGATCATTATCTAGGTACACATTCCGAAGCGCCACTTGGACAATTCCATAGTCAGTAAAATTAAAAACAGGAGCATAATAGAGGTATGCCTGGTGTTTTGAAATTTGGAAAATATAGGTATACCTATGACGTACCAGTATCGTAGAATCACGCACTATCATAAATGAACTAGTTATACGTAGAGTATTAAAATATTCTTTAGTTTCATGATTGTCCCATACCGGTAGTTTCAGTGAAAGATGGGAGCGTGGTACATAGTTAGGTGTTACAAATTTAGAAATTAGGAACGTAAGCATAGGCCGCGAGTTTTCGAAAGGGTTAATTTTGAAATTTATAGTTATGTACATGAGTAAGCAGTTGTAGAATGTAAGTGTAGGTGTAAGTCTGAAGTAAAATGCTAAATTTCACTGGAATCGTCGTCAGTTATGTACCTGGTGATGGAGTGTTTAAACAACAGACCACCGCTTTTCGATACATTTTGAACATATGAGTTCCTTTAATCCACCCAATACTATTAATGTAAATGTAAACCCTGTATGGAGCCCCAGACAGCTAATACAACTAAACACTCACGAAATATGATTAACCTTTGACCATTTGCGCACGGCTGTGTCATCTAATCAGCGGCGACCTTACCTGTGTTATTTGAAGTAATATAGTAATGAGACGGGGACGGATTATTGTTACAGCAAAGTCAGAGGGTATTAAAACGGGATTTCGTAAATACCGGTGGGTGAATGAATATGTTAGCTGCTAGTTGTCGGTATTAACTTGTATTAGTTATATATATTATTTTATACCCAGGAAACTACATAACACCTGTAACAGGAAGAGATAGACCATTTTTAAGAGAATAAACTAATTGAATGGATATATCTTATTCTTAACATGCATCTCTCGAAACTATTAAATTGTTAATGTAAGAATTTACTGAGAAAATTTTTCATGGAATCGGGGTAACACAGAGTGTCTGTGACTAACAATCAAGCTGGATTTATTCCTTAAATTGCTTGTGGACGGCACAGTTACCCTGTCATGATCAGCCTGTATTCAGCATGGACGGCACAGTTACCCTGTCCTGATCGGCCTGTATCCAGCAACCTAATTATTTGTAAAAGTCAAAATGTCATTGTTTGTTAAAGTAAGCAGTTAATTTAACAGCAGTGACTGTCTTAGAGTGATTAAGATGAAGATAGCGATATTACACTGGAGACATTTGATTCATCTTGTCATGATTCCTGTAGATATGATGTTTCACTGTGTTAACTGAATTTTGGCAGATGGCATAATGGAATTTGTGCGGCTATTTCCTGATTCGACTCTTACTGCCTCTTACATCAGATTCAAAAGTTTAGAGCTTTGCCCATGATGGGCATGACTTAACATAAGCTCTTTGGCTGCCATTATCTTTAAGACTGTCCAAATGTTAGGAATATAGAGAATGAAATCAAGAGGTAATAATGAGAAACTAGATAACCTGGTCGGCCATACCACTGACCTTCATTAAACTAGATAGAGCCCCTAACCTCAAGGATATGCTCACTAGAGCAAAACGTTCACAAAGAAAACCAATAACTGGAAAAATTATCCAAAATCCCCGCATTCCATGCGAGAAGAACACGCAATTGCATATACCTACTCACATGCACCATATGCAATATACAGGAGAAACAAAATGGAATTTTAAGGCTCGACTATCGGAACACATCGCTGATAAAAAACATGACGGGACATTCCACTATAACCTACCCGTATATCTAACCTCACATACCAAATTATTGACATACTGTCTGGGGACCTGGATAACGACGCAAAACCCAAAGTTTGTAAGACTAGGGAAACACACTTTATCTTTGAACTTAGAACGCTAATACCTTATGGCTTGAATAGGAAGGACTTTCAATCGCACGAATCAAATCATTAACACTTCACGTATGCCGACTTCCAATGCCCAGCACACCATCGGGCAGTGGGGAAGGCCACATCTCGATGGAATACTCGCCCATTGAAGTTCTGAAGCACACATCACGACGTTGACGGTATCCCCACTGCAGACCCATCAACGCCCTGCAGACAAAGGACATTAGCACGAACCAGCATCACTTATCAACTGCACCAGCACACCATGGCCCTCTCCGGACCTAATATTTAGCCCAGAGCAGACCCTAAAAGAAGGCCTGCCTGGATGCAGCCACTGGACACCACACCCACAACAACCATCAGACTCCATGAACACCCCACATGCCAACCAAGAAGACAGATACACACTGGCTAGATACATACACTCACACCGACCCACCATCATACCGCAAACAGCAGAAGACATACACAGAAGACTCCATGACATATCACACTCTCTGAAAATTGTTCACAGTGAACCAGGTATGGAAACCACATAGTGAACCAAATCTGTGAACCACAGTGAACCATAAATGGAACCAACATGAGTGAACCATAGCAGTAAACAACAAATATCCACCCACTCAGTGAACCACAATAGTGAACCATACTCACAACCCCTTGACCTTAACGGTTTCAACCAATCACATGGAAGGACACCGCACCGAGGGCTATATAAAATGGAGTCAGCATTTTCTCACACCCATATGCATATTCAACCAGGCGACAATTTCAAGTTATTATAGTTTTCCTTACGCGTATTGCCTCCCTAATGTTTTCTTCCCGTCCAGCATCCATGCCTCTTGTCTGCCTCTTCAATCCTAAGGCTTTCACCATTCTTCTGAATGTATGGTAACTATAAACAAAAGAAAACAGCAACATGAAATTGAAGTATAGACATTTAGTGGTCTTATATTTACCAGCTGGTATCTTTCTTTATAAACCGGATAGTTTATTTCCAACCAGCATTGATATAATTGACCCAATCTATCAGATGTGCAATGTTTCCATAGACACTGCCTAATAACTAAATGACAAACACTCATGGATAAAATAACCAACGAGCAATGTTTCATAACCCTTCATTACTGTTATCTTTGCAAGAACATATATATTTTAAGAACAGGGGATTGCAGACTTATCTTGAATTGCTCACTGAAAACTTCATATTTTTCAGGAAGTTCTTCAATGCCAAGGTATGTGGGAGCATGTCCCTCCCACTCAGGTTCATATTCATGATTAGGATCAGTATGTCTTAACTGAGAGTAAAGCTCTGTCCCTTGTTGCATGACAATATCCATATCATCTTCCCATAATCTTATGTTTTTTACTATTGATAATGCTGCTGCCATGAGGCAAGCTGCAGTACATTGTACACCACGATATTTGAATATCTTATCTCCTTGATGGTATCTGAGCAGACGACACTCTTCTATATGCTTCTATATATGTGTGGGGCTCCCTGCAGGGTAATGGATATTTTTTATTTCATGTCCTAAAAATTGTAAGAAACATTTATTTAAAAAAAAAAAAATGATAAAAAATTGTTAGGCCAATGCATTCTCTTATATATGCGAGGCGACCTATGGTCGACTCGCATATATAAGAGAATGCATTGGCACAGGGTAAAAAAATCCCGACTTACGACTGGATTTGATATGGCGGGTCACATACAAGCAGTCAATTGTTTATGAAGTCAGCAGTCTGTGCGGTTTTGGTTTACTTCTTTCGAGCTCAATTCAATGATCCCCATAACAGTATGAGAATATAAAAAATTTAATTTTCCCACCCAATGAAGGATAATAACAATCCGAAACTAGTAGATCATTTTTGAAAAGGATTATATACTCTGATGGTGTTCTTCCCTGGAGATTCATATCTCACCTCTCCTTATAACTACGAAGGCGATCCTTTGAATTAAGTGTTATATGTTTGTCAGAGGCTCTACCACCGTACAGCCGACTTATGTAGCTGATTCCCATCTGTGGGTTTATTCCAGTCAGAAACTTATTATGTATTGTGGTGTTTGTATGACAAATATAACTGTTTTTTAGCATCAGGCTTACTTGGATTTTGAATAAATAATTCTGTACAGTCCAGAATCACTTGCACATCTTTATAAGCCCTCATTGCATCAGATGTGTTTTCGCTGGTAACAGCTTTTGACGGCAGTTGAGAGTTGCTTCAGGTCAGTGTACATGAGCATACAACTGACTAAACAGTCTCAATAGAAACACTAAACCTTCTTGCTATATCTTCTGTAAGGAGTCCAAGTCTGCAAATAGTGTGTCTGCAGAATGAGGTCCCCAGAGGGTGAATTTAGTGACGCTATCCCGCAAAGCGGGCTAGCATCACTAAATTCACCCTCTGGGGACCTCATTCTGCTTAGGCCATCAACTGCTATGGTAGACCTAGGATCAGAATGAAGTTCCCAGTTGAAATTGGTGATGTTCACCCATTGGGCACCTCGATTATGTATTTTATCTTCTGCAAATTATGGGATATAGAAACTAAATGTAACTAAAACCAATGTTAATTTGATATAATAGATACTTCCCAAAAGATGAGACCTAAGCAGAATGTGGTCTCCAGAGGGTGAATTTGGTGATGCTAGCCCGAAACCGAAGACACAACGGGGAAAAATGCATGCGGTGGATCAAGAATTGTGGTCTACCGCACAGTCAATTCAACGTCTCCAGAATAAACAAAGATACATTCATCTGCAGTAAGCATTTTGTTGGAGAGAAAGGACCAACAGATGAACACCCACATCCTATTCCAGCAACATTCATCCACACAAACGCTCTCTATTTTACCATATCAGACCAAATATGACAATGAACCCTCAACTTTATGGTTATAATTATGGCAAAGGGACCTTTTGATATCTCGAGCCAATAATTTCTGTAACTTAAATAGACCATAAAGGCATACCGTATATAGTGCGTATAGCATTATATATGTTCAAATATCAGACTGGAGGTTGTATTTAACAATCTTTATATAAAAAACAATTACACCACAATACATGTAGTACTTAATTACTAGTTTTAATACGAGACTAGAAGAATATGTGCCACTTTAATGTACTGTACTGTTAAATAAAATGAATGCACAAACATATAACTGATAGAATGCTCAATGGTAACTTACAATGTAGTTCATATTATTACTCAGTATGAAAGGCATCAGTCCCCTTGGTACTCTTTTTTCTAACACTTCAGGGGCAACAACTGATTTCCATAATTTTATATTTGAAGTAAATAAATCACTGGGGGGTGGGCTAGATGGACCCATAGACCAGTTTTTGTAACAGAATATCCCGGATTCATTTCTGCATAAGGGACCTTTTGATATCTCGAGGCAATAATTTCTGTAACTTAAATAGACCATAAAGGCATACCGTATATAGTGCGTATAGCATTATATTTGTTCAAATATCAGACTGGAGGTTGTATTTAACAATCTTTTTATAAAAAACAATTGCACCACAATACATGTAGTACTTAATTACTAGTTTTAATATGAGACTAGAAGAATATGTGCCACTTTAATGTACTGTACTGTTGAATAAAATGAATGCACAAACATATAACTGATAGAATGCTCAATGGTAACTTACAATGTAGTTCATATTATTACTCAGTATGAAAGGCATCAGTCCCCTTGGTACTCTTTTTTTCTAACACTTCAGGGGCAACAACTGATTTCCATAATTTTATATTTGAAGTAAATAAATCACTGGGGGTGGGCTAGATTCAGTCTGAGTAAACTCATACCTAAATATTCATTACAACATTGAATATAAGGTCTGACGGATAACATCGCTATCTCATTTCCAAGTCCTCGGGATTCCGTAATCTGATTGATTGCGTAAATTATTTTCCGTCCAATGAAACCGTATGGGTTAATAAACAAGTGTTAGTGGGCGGAGACTCCCACAATGTCACCTCTAAATATAGTAACAGAGCGGAATTTCGTCAGTATTTCTCCAATCGAAAGCGATGCTTGCAAATACAACAGAGACAGAAAAAATGGCATCGAAATTATATACTCGGTACGATTCGGATTAATTTGAAGGATGTGCTAGACCTGATAGATAGGCCCGCGCATGGTACCAACTTGGCCTCCCATAAATATAAATAGAACTCACTCATGTCCGTGTATTTGATTTACTTTATTGTAACATGGTTTGCAAATCAAATTATTTGTCTAAAAAAAGTCATCTGAAAGTTAAACACCGAGGAAATGACTTAATTTTATGTTTTTAAATAGTTCTAAAGCATCATTTTTGATTACGACCTTATTTTTTGCTCTCGGATGCAGCTTTCCGGTTGATGCAGCGAGTTCATCTCCCGAAAAAGAATAGGCGCACACACGACAAATATTATCTTCTGCAAGTTTATGTCGCGACACAGGCCATTGTTTGCGAAGCACAACAAATAACACGTGGGGACACCTGTCAATCATCGATGTATTTTTAAAAATCCGTGACGTCATTTTGGGGAAGCTCTTCGCTGAATAGAAATGGTTTTGGCGACATTAGCTCCAGACTCTAGATTTCAAATATAGAGTCGACGTTCACCCAGACTGGGCTAGATTGACCCACAGACCAGTTTTTGTAACAGAATATCCCGGATTCATTGCTGCATAAGTTGCCCGTGCCTGCTCCTCCATTTCAATCCCTCTCTTCATGTAGAATGTAGATACTAAGTCAATACCCCACACATTTTTCTTCACATAGTTGAAAGAATGCAAACGATTACATTGTGTGCCATCAGACTCAATTGAATGCATGAGTGCCATCGATTCTTTGGCAAATGATGCAGTCATGCGTAAATATCGATCAGACATCCATGTGCTGCTTGAAGCCTGATCTTCTGTTCCATCCATCAACACTGCTGTTTTGCTTCTCATAGATCTGGTTGGTTGGATGTTATTTGCATCAATATAGTCAGTACCGACTGACGCTCTTCACTCAATGTGTTATCCTCATAGGTTTTGAGAAGAACCAAGCCTTAAAATAATTTTATTTTAACGGCCTGACATTTTGTCAGGCACCAAACAGACATGGTCTGACATTTCAAAATGAGGCCTGACATGTCTTTTTTATCACCTGAAATAGTGCCAAGTGAAACTAATGATTTATTATCCCCCAATTATATTCCTTTTCTCAATTGTCACTTTTTTACTATAAATAATGCTAATCTAATCTGCCCACCCTGGCAACAAAATCAAACATGCTTGCCAAATTCATGCTCATTTCTGTTATAGGAAATACTCATTCAATAAGTTTTCCAATTCCAATATTTTGTAGACAGACAAGTTCTAATAATCATATAACTGAAAAAGACAGATTTTGGCAAAAAATTTATTAAAAACTACTCTCCAATAGACTAAATTTTATTTAACAGCACACTATTTCAATTTAATTTGCAAAATATCACATTACCAGTGATATTATCCTTAAAAATATGTCAATATTTCAACCTGACATTATGTCAGACAGTTTTAAAGCAGAGCCTGACAACCTATAAAAATTTGAATTTGGTGTCTGACAAATGTTCATGTCAGACCACTTATTTTAAGCCTTGAGAAGAACAGTCTCCCACATACTTATTACATTAGTGTTCCTGTTAGCATGTGACAGATCAGTCTCCCACATACTTATTACATTAGTGTTCCTGTTAGCATGTGACAGATCAGTCTCCCACATACTTATTACATTAGTGTTCCTGTTAGCATGTGACAGATCAGACAGGAAAGAATTTATTGACTTATCACTGACATCCCTGCTTGTTTCGGGGCGGGGATCAAAGTTTATCAAGTCATTGTTGAGTTTTGTATTTTTATATACTGCCTTGTTTATGCTGCTAGGATTTTTCCTTTTACTGCCCTTTTTCCATTCACATGGCAACTCTGTACATGCAGTTGATGTCTTCCCCACACAATCGCACAGTAAAAGCAATATTGCAGCAACATGACTGCACCTAGAGAGGGCAGATGCCTTACAGTGACAGCTAGCATCTTTCACAGCCCCACTGATTGCGGACAGGGATACTGTCACCAAAATTTTCAGGCTCCTCATCCAAGCATCGACTGTCCCTTTGAAGTGAACAGCATTTTTCAAACAAAACCAGACTCTACATACTGTCTTCCTCTGGTCGACTGCTTCTCCGTTATTGAGGCACCGAATTCATCACTGTCGGCCCCATCATCAGGCAGATTACGCATCAACTCAACAAGCCAAAAATAAACATGACCATAATTGAACAATGGTGGCAGAGCATCGGCATGGAATTCTTTCCAACCTGTGATTGGCAATACTGTTGCCACAGCATTATTATCATTACTACTGATCTCCTTGATTCTCTTCTCCAGGGTTTCCGCTAGGCCGGCTGCGGGTCCGTCCCACGGACCCATTCCCCTCGCAGATGATCTGTTTGATTCATACACGTACCAAAAGTCAGTAGCAATATGTCGTAAAAAAAATCTGGCTGCAACAGGAGTTCGGGGGTTAAACAGAATAATGGTGAAAAAGCGGGTCAAATAGCGACACATAGATACAGCGTAATACATGTCGCGGTAACATCAAAGAATGCCGGACAGTTGCAATGAGTGCGGATATTTTTGTGCACGGGATTCCATGGATGAAACTACTCACGCTCGAAGAGCCGTATACGATTACATAATTGGATCAAAGAACACACAATTGCTGAGTCAGGACATTTTTATGCACGGGATTTTCGTGGATGAAACTACTCAATGTTGATCATTTATCTTATTGCTGTATTATCATCTGTTTTGAGTTCGATGTAAGTGAAGTTCCTGAAAAATACATGTGATTCTCTACGCGTGTTGATTATTATGTTTATATAGCCATGCTATACTAAACAAAATCCCAAAGTGATTTATTTCACAATAATACGAAACCTGTCCCAAATCAGTCTTTATAGCGGGAATTCATAGTGACAACACCATTCATTTGAGCCATATTACATGCATGGAGGATAAACACGAACACATACCCCCCCCCAATATGGAGAAAAAGTCAAAGTATGGTCAATAATAGTTTCGTTGTCCCGCCTGGGTCCCCAAGCACAATGAACGACGCACATGTTCACATTTCCTGCCAAAACTCAATTATATTTTATAACACGTTGGCTAAAACTCTGTTCTATAGCTGCGGTCGTCGGTTGTTTAATACAAACCATTGAACAAGCTACGCGTTCCGAGTGACAGATTTCGCTACCATTCGTATTTCGCCGATATAAATATCTCCTGCAGACAAACCCTGCAGTATGACGTCACAGCGCACAAATAGTTTTATGTATATAATCCTGTCAGTTTCATTTTCACTGACGCTACTTGAAATTCTAAGAAATATTGGTCAATGCGTAGATGCATTTTAGTGTTTAGATTCATTATACCTGTTGGAATCTAATTGTAAGTTATAAATTTGTAAACACTGTAGCTCGTTCATTTATATAGTCTTTAATCAGCAGGCAGTCTTAAGTATGTAATTACATGACTAATTATTTTGATACCATCAACAGAATTAATGCACCCACGGAAATGATCGACTTACGTAAAATACGTAGCTTTCGATTCCTTTGTGGGACACTCAGGTGCAAGGAAATGGTTACTTTTCAGTGTCAAATAACAAAATTTTCGCCTGACAGGATGAACCATGGTCGCCCCGTCGCGTTGTGTGTTTCCCCAATACGGACTCATTAATTTCCCCCTAGCGGAAACCCTGCTTCTCATACCATTTCCCTTTATCGATGTTAACATCAATCGCTTTGCACATCACTCTAGTTTCTTCACATCTGAAACATAAGAATATAACATGAGTCATTGAGTGAGTAAGAATAATATATACAGCCTTATATACAATGCCCATTGAAACAATTGTTCAATTTAGCACACATATATATTTTTTTTACATTTACATTTTTAGCAACTAGTCTGGACTACATGTAATAATATTGATAAATGTCATGATATTACCATCATAAGAAACACAAACATTGATAAATGTCATGATATTACCATCATAAGAAACACAAACATTGATAAATGTCATGATATTACCATCATAAGAAACACAAACATTGCAATAGTCCAGAAACCATTGGTATGATTCCAGCTCGAAAGCAAAACAACAAACAAACAAACAAAAAACGTTGCCAGTGTTTACAAACTAACAAAGCAAATAGCAACAAAAAAAAAACCGAAGAAAATATGCCACATAATGTGTTAATAGATACACGATCGGGACAGTAATCAAATTATAATTAATTCATTCATTGTCGAATATTAGTTAACTGTCCGCAAACTTGGTAATATGTTAATTTAAAACAGTTTAGACCGTTCGAGTGTACAACAAATGAACGAGGAAGTAAATGTAAACAAACTCACCGTTTGATAAGTTCCTCATGGTTTCCACTTAATTTCAATCCTCTACATGTCAACCATCGCTTCAATTGTACGTTGGTGTATTGACTGAAATCTCCTTTCAGTTTGGCACCAGGTACTTCATCTTCAGAGAGGTTTATACACGTAAAAGCAGACATTTTTGTGACAAAGAATTGTGATAAATGAAACTCGGGTCAAAAGACAGCTTGGTCGACTTCCGGCTATAGCAGACATATCTCATCAATATTCATGAGTTGTGACGTATCGAGTGCGCTGTGCTATTGTCAGAATTACTTTAAATTGTCAGTCTGTTGACGTTCTCGACAGTACTTGGCATTTTTGCTCTTTGTTCCAGGAATTTGATCAAGGCAATGAATGTTAACCCTTTACCCAACAAACTGGCCAAAACCGGCCAAATAAAGCTTGAACAGCCTAAAATATCTTCGGTCTGTCTCAATAGAACCATACAAATATGGATATCATTGGAACCGGCTCATTGACCACATTGTGATGGTTACAGTTATGCCCTGTACTAATGCATTCTCTTATATATGCGAGTCGACCATAGGTCGCCTCGCATATATAAGAGAATGCATTGGCCTAAAAAATATCTTTTTTTTACCATTTTTTATACATTCTTTAATTTAAATTTTTAATGTGTTAAGCCAATGCATTCTCTTATATATGCGAGGCGACCTATGGTCGACTCGCATATATAAGAGAATGCATTGGCACAGGGCCCTTCTGTTGGGTAAAGGGTTAAATAGTTGGTGAACCATGTCCAGAACTATTTGTTTTGTGCTGTTTTTTTTCTGATCTAAAGATAACAACTGCAGTTTTTATTGTTCTACTTCAAACACTTGCGGCTGTGGTGTCTTGTTAAGTCTTTACAAAGTGTTATTGGATCCTTTTTATTCAAATTTGACCATCAGTTGAGAAGAGGCACTCCGTATGCTGGATGATGGAGTGGTTTCCTGGATATTTTGAATAAACTTGTTGATTTGTATAATATGAGGCTTATCTGAAGATGAGGAGCTGCATGTGCTCAGAGGAATCTGGAATCAATACATAGTCGCAGGAGGATTCTTATTGATGTGTCGTTCGATCTTTCTGCCGGCAGGCTGTCTTCTTGGAATCATATCATGATCTCAGAGTATATCTTGTGTGTATTGTCTGACGCCGGTGAATTTCACTGGCGACAGACGGAGTCCAAAAGATGCCACACTGCTCAAGTTCAATAATTTTAGCTTGAATTTCTTAATTGCTGAACAATCTTCCATTTTTGTACATATGTAGTCATGATCAACAGGCTGTGGTGTCATATTATGATTTCATTGTCATCAATATCTGGGTTTCTCTCAATGAGATCAATTCATGTGTCATATTTAATACCCGATGCACCCCATTCACTTGCTGTCATTAAAATGGATCAACATCATAAGAATTTTGCACGTTCTATAGAAACAATGTTCGTAAATGCAGGGTTTCCGTTAGTACGGCTCAGCGTCCGTAGGACGGCCTCATTCCCCTCGCAGATGATCTGTTTGATTCATACATGTACCAATCAGTAGCAATATGTCATGAAAAATCCGGCTGCAACGGGAGTTCAGGGGTTAAACAGAACACTGATGAAAAAGCGGGTCAATTGAGCACAGTGTGTTACGGGTACAGCATAACCCTTTGAAAACAAAGCGCCAAATACTACAATGTAGTGTTTGATGTGCATTGAAGTAGCGACGTTATTATATACAGCGTAATAAATGTGGCGGTAACATAAAAGAATGTCGGACTGCTGAGTACAGATATTTTTTTTGCACAGGATTTCTGTGGTTGAAACTACTCACGCTCGGAGATCCCGTGCTACCGTACGATTACATAATTTGAGCAAAGAATACCGAATTGCTGAGTTAGGTAGAGTAGGATCAACATACGCCAACATGCGGTTCTCCTACCAAATGAGGTATCTACCTCGGAGATCCCGTGCTATCGTACTATTTATTATAATACGGAACTTGTCCCAAATTAGTCTTTATAGCGGGAATTCATAGTGACAACACCGTTCATTTGACCCATATTACATGCATGGAGAATAAATACAAAAAACACTTAATTCAATTCTCCCAGCTAGGTATTATTGGACAATGCATATATGCTATTTAGTGTTTAGTTTCATTATACCTTACTGTAAGTTATAAATTTTTAAACACTGTAACTTGTAGCTTGTTCATTTATATAGTCTTCAATCAGACGGTAGTTTTACGTGCGTAATTACATGACTAATTATCTGGATACCATCAACAGAATTAATGCACCGCGGAAAATGATCGACTTGCGTAAAATACGTAGCTTTGGATTGCTTTGTGGGACACTCAGGTGCAAGGAAATGGCTACTTTTCAGTGTCAAATAGCAAAATTTTCACCCTACAGGACTCATTAAATTCCCCTTGGCGGAAACCTTGGTAAATGTCTACACACAGAACGAGCTAGAATTATAAATTCCTTCCTTTGTGACACTGTCTCGATAGTTTAGCGAGAAAATAAGTGTAACTTTTTTAATTTGTATATTTACTCGTTTTAACAACATACCCCTGTGGTCATAATTGTTGAACGTTGCTTTGCAGGAAATCTCCCGTTACGACCCTTCGCTCGTGCATTTGGAGTGATCATTCCTACGCTAAGAATATGTTACACTGAAATATAACTAAATTTATTAGCGTACTAAGCATGTTCCTTGATTATTGAAGCTCATAGTTGTCTGGAAAACTGAGAATCTTGTCCAATAATATCCTCTGCTCCATCCATAACCAGTGTAAATTATCCTCAAAACATAACTTTGACATTACATCTTGAAAATTTTATCCATGACCTGCCCATATATACATTAAGTATTCTTGAGTCTCGTTAAGAGTCCAATCATATGCTTAGAATAGATAATGTAATTAAATGGTTATTAATCATTCAAGCTTCCAATTATGTCTGCTTAATTTGGAAGGAGGTACATGTATACGATAGGTTGACAAATATGATACTGTATGTCAAAATGAAGAGACACATAGAATTAGGGATTGAGGAAGTAGATGGAATGACGATGTATGTAAAACTATAACATTAACTAGAACGTTGCTGGAGGAATTGCAGCAACAACCCCTTTATGATAAGATAATGAACACTATTTATACTGTTGTCAGAACATCTGTCATGTTTGTGAAAATATGATCAAGTCTAGATTTTGTGCCAAGATAGCCATTGGCATCCATGTTTTTTAACAGGATTCGGAAAAAATGGTAAGCTCCAATCTGGAAGTCACCCCACAGATCCCTACTAAGTTTGGTGACGATCAGATGAGGGATGTGGCCTGAAGGGTGTGTAAAATAATTTACTGATGCAAAGAGTACAATCAAAGATGGCTGCCGGTGGCTATAATTACATTGCCGGTCTTTATCAGGTATATACTGAATTATTTAGTTAAAGTAATTACTAGTGCTTATAAGACATCTGATGTGAACTCTTAATAATGCTCCCAGGGTAAAGTTACCCATATATACAATATTTTCAGCTCTGATAGTTCAGTTATTTGGTTGCCTATAAACAAACAAACATACCTACCGGTATTTCGAAATGTTTTGTCTTTTTTCCAATTATTTTTTGCCTCAGGTCCACCTATTATGCTGTGTACATGTTAAAGTTACCTTGGTATTAATGTGCAGACAATTTTAAGATGTTACAATCAGCAATACTGTAACTGCAACAGTTCTGTACCTGAAAATAATTGGAGCTTTCCGCAAGTAGGGCAGGTGGTCCCTTTAAGGGTCCCATTCCCCCAGCCAATTTTTCCCTTTCTGTCATACCACAGGACATATTCCATATGTATAAAGATGTTTACTTCTCAATTTTGTTGCGACAGTACTGAGAAATTTAAATAGTTGACAACTTTATTTGATTTCTAGCGAGAATACACACTTGGACCGATCTAACAGTAAAAGTTGGATGTCAGTATGTCTGTAGGCCGGAGCTAACATTCAACGTGCAGGGTCGATGTGTTCCACCAGTTAGAATATAGAGTACACTTTATTTAGTTTTTACTGAAATGCTCCGGATTCTGAACGAGCATACCCGGCTCTGCATTGATCTTTGCCGATGACCCAGTGACGTCAGTGCACATGTTTTACTGGACATTGGAACATCAAATATGACATCATGCATCTTTGATGTTTAGCCGCCAGTGCCAGACTATGTAATCTCCCATTCATGGAAGACTTTTGATCTGGCACAATATTTTGACTTACGCGTAATTTCGAATGTATACCCCTCTGAGTGATAACATTCGTAGCAAAATTGATTAAGTACCCGTGTTTAAAAGCTACTGTTATCAGTCTAAGCCGATTAAGGACCTGAATACGTTAGTTTTTTTATCAGTGGCATTGCATGTGTGTATTACATAGCGGTTAACGGTTGATCATAGTTCAACCGGTTGCCGATGGTAGCCGGTTGTTATTCAGATATCCGTTTCAGCACTAATGGTGACACAGAATGTTTGTATTAGGGTAACACAGAGTGTCTGTAACCATGGTAACACAGAGCGTTTGTATCAGGGTAACACAGAGTGTCTGTAAGTAATAATCAAGCGGGATTCATTCCTTAAATTGCTTGTGGACGACACAGTTAACCTGTCCTGATCAGCCTGTACATGTATCTAGCAACCAATTAATTACTGATAGTGTTTCGGTATTTCGTTATACCATTCATTCTCGCACCAAATGGATCCATTGTGTGTAAATGTGAGTAATTTGATTTGACAAGAATCATAATTTTATTGAAAATAACAGTTAAATTAAACTATAAAAGTTATCGTCTTTTTACACTGTCTGCATCTCAGCTGAAACTAGTCACTTTTTTCTTGTTACTGATATTCAAGATCTGGTATCTAAAACTTGAAGCCAATTCGAGTGAGTCGCACACTCCATGAGTTAGGCAGCACCAATCTCCTTAGTGATGTCTGTTTCTATAAAATAAATATTAATCTCCTTCTAGTATAAGTTCAGAGGGAGAGAGATCATTCTATTTCACCTGTTCATATGTTCGAATTGTGTTCGGCCTGTGGGTAAAATATTCATAACACCGAAGACATTGATAAAAGAACTCACCCGTTTTTGTTCGAGCCAAAATTGTTGAAAACAAGTTCACCAGAAGATTGACATTCACTTCTGGTAACACTTTTTACTGAACAAAGTAAATTCTCTAATGAGCTGATTGTCTATGAAGAGGACGTACATGTATACCAAGAAATTTGTGTCAGTCATTTGATAATTATACTCCCACTTTCGAAGAAAATGCGGGGTATACTGGATTGACTGCGTCTGTTCGTCCGTCCGTCCGTCACACTTTCTCCCTCTGTGTGTCCATCCGACCTCATAACTCGAACAACTATGAAACGATTTCAATAATTTTGTGTATGCAATCTCCTTAGGACCGCCTCTCTGCATGATGCTAATTGCGGTCGGTCCGACTTTCTTTTTTTAAGTTACGCCTTACTTTTCGACTTATTTTGACTTAGAAAATTCTGTCCGACTTAATAACCGATTTCAATAATTTTTGGTATACATGCTTCTCACAACACCCTCTCTACATGATGCAGCTCAGGGTTGGCTCGGACTGTTTTTCCTAACATTACACTTCATTTTCGACTTATTTTGACAGAATATTTTGCGATTTATTTTTGTGGATGCTATTAATCCAAATTTTTCTTTATAAGTTAAAAATCTTTTTTGTTGGGTTTACGGATAATGCGGGTTGAATTTGCCACCGGTGGGGGTATGCTAGCATGCGAGTGCACACCTCTTGTTTTTAACATGCCATTGACCATGACAGGCGCTAATAAGCAGATTTTCTAGTATGTTGCCATTTTAAGATGTAAATGATTGGAAGAATTATTAGAAAATTTAAAGAAATGCATTTATTTGTTCTGCAGATCTCGTGCAGATACAAGTATTAATGATTATAACAAGTAAAAACAACACAAAGAATTGATTGCTATAAACAAGAGACATCACATGCTGAAGGAATATTTTCTTTGCGGTGCACTTGTTATTGTATGAATAATCCATGGCCAAGCAAGTCAAGTATTTTAATCATACTGCACATGAATCTGCTATATAATTCACCAGATTATTTGTTTCTATATAATTCACCAGATTATTTGTTTCTATATAATTTGATTTGAGAATAAATAATCTCCTGATTAAAAAAATATTCAGAACAATTAACATCAACCATTTACACATAAATACGACAATAAAATCAACCATTTACACATAAATACGACAATAAAATCAACCATTTACACATAAATACGACAATAAAATCAACCATTTACACATAAATACGACAATAAAATCAACCATTTACACATAAATACGACAATAAAATCAACCATTTACACATAAATACGACAATAAAATGGTACACACAACTGGAGCGAGCAGTCACATGAATCGGCATTAACCCTTTACCCAACAGAAGGGCCCTGTGCCAATGCATTCTCTTATATATGCGAGTCGACCATAGGTCGCCTCGCATATATAAGAGAATGCATTGGCTTAACACATTAAAAATTATAAAATTGTTAAAGAATGTAAGAAAAAATGGTAAAAAGTGTTAAAAAAAGATTTTTTTTAGGCCAATGCATTCTCTTATATATGCGAGGCGACCTATGGTCGACTCACATATATAAGAGAATGCATTGGCACAGGGCATAACTGTAACCATCACAATGTGGTCAATGAGCCGGTTCCAATGATATCCATATTTGTATGGTTTTATTGAGACAGACCCAAGATAATTTAGGCTGTTGAAGCTTTATTTGGCCGTTTTTGGCCGGTTTGTTGGGTAAAGGGTTAATTAAAACAAATCGGGGACTATAGAAACGAGCGGCTGGCTGGCTGGCCATTGTTTACCTTCACAGCATAACTTACTATCTCAATGTGTTTTAAATAACCTGTAATGCAATGACCAGATGTTGCCCTTAACCCTTTCAGTGCCAAGTCCGATTATTTTATCGACCCATATTGCCAAATTCAGATAGAGCTCATAGACGATTTGCATGTAATTGATTCCCAAACTATAACTGTTTCCATAAGTGAATCTAATCCATGAAATAGAGTAGCGCCACATGTGTACATGTCATTTTCTGTCACAACTTTCAGCGCTTTTATTTCATCTGGTTTTAATTTTATGTTCGCGTACACAGATCTCGGCTTGTTACATTCTACGCAGTTAATAACATCGCAGACTTTGTTGGCCGTCAACAGTTTGCTATTCGCAGAGTCCGCTTTTGAAGATGTCGTCACGTTTATCTGAGATGGCCTCTTGAGATCATCGGTTACTTTCCCATACACTTCCGTTTTTGGAGAGTGTTGGATCGGGCACAAAACCCTTTATAGAGCCCCACATAGACTGGAGCAGACGACACTCTGCAGTGCATGCTTCCATCTGTGTGAGGCTCCCTGTGGGATAAATCTCTTAATTAACCCTTTACCCAACAAAACGGCCAAAAAAACCCAAATAAAGCTTCACCAGCCTAAAATATCTTCGGTCTGTCTCAATAACACCATACAAATATGGATATAATTGGAACCGGTTCATTGACCACATTGTGATGGTTACAGTTATGCCCTGTGCCAATGCATTGGCACAGGGCCGTTCTGTTGGGTAAAGGGTTAATGGAGCAATAGCCACATGTCCTGCTTTCGGATAATGGACACTTCATTATCTGAAAAATGTAATGTCTTATTTGACGGTGTTTGTCCATAAAATCTAAGTTTCTGTGACTTGCCAAGCGCTGCTACTGTCAGGTTGGATTGATTGAGTTCCCTTGGAAAGTGTTTAGATTATAAGTTAAAAAAACGACCAGGTCGTTTCATGAATTTATTATCTGAACAATTCCCATCAGGGAATATGGCTTTTTCAAGTCTTACATTTAGTAAAGAAAAGAATAGGTAATAATTAGTGGTCTTATTTTATAATACGGATTGACACAGCCCCGGAAACATATTTAATTTAGAGTATCCGCGGAATCGGACCAGGTTCAAGTTAACCCGGTCGTGATTCCGCAGATGTAAAGGTAGGGGGTTGTGCATCCGTAGATCTTTTATGATACTGAAAAACCCTGTGTGGGCCCGGGGTAGAATAGGCCTACCGCCCCACTGCGACTGGTAAAAATCCCCTAATGTGGCACCCTGTTTGCCGTGGGGTGTATCCCGTGAGGTGTGGTGTAGGAGTCCTGGAGGTACTAGGGTACAGGGGCGCCGGAAGAGGGGGCAGCTGACCCCCCTGCCTTGACCAAGGGGGGGGGGGGCGAGCGGGGGCAGGACTTGCCCTTTTTCTGGAGACAGAAAATGCTTTTTTTGTGTTTAATCTCGTGTTTTTATAGCAAAATGTGACTTTTTTGGTCCAAATACCACCAATTTCACAAGGAATCTTAATTTTTTGTCAATTTTATCACAAAACGGCCATAAAAACCGACAAATACCATTAAAATAGGGATTTTTGCCACAATGAATTTATGGTTATTTTCCCTAGTTTGCGGATAAAATGCCCTTTTTTTGCGGAAAAGTGCCCTTTTTGTAGGCTCTGCCCCCCTGCCCTTGGATGCTTCCAGTGCCCCTGCTAGAGTGGTTGTATCACGTGAGGCATCGACCTGCGGATATGACTTAGCTCATGGTCCTCTTTGGTCCTACATCTCTTCAAGACGAGTGATTGAGTTGACCCGGCTCAATCAATCGGCTAATCACGCCTCTCCACAGTGTTTCAGATTCATTTTGATATATGTCGTATTGCTCGTCTGATGTTTGAAGTATTCCCTTACAGAAATTATGAGCTCGCGATAAGCTCACAGAAGATGAATTTTGTGAGCTCGCTGCGAGCGTGTAATTTGGAACTATAGCGAGCTTCCTGCGATCTCCCTGCGAGCTTCTTGGGATCTCACTGCGAGCTCCCTGCGAACTCTCTGCGAGCTCCCTGCGAACTCTCTGCGAGCTCCCTACGAACTCTCTGCGAGCTTCCTGCGAACTCTTTGCAAGCTCCCTACGAACACCTTGCGAGCTCCCTACGAACACCTTGCGAGCTACCTACGAACTCTTGCGAGCTCAATGTAAACTTCTGCGAGCTTGAGGATAACTACCTGCGAGCTCCCATGATAAAAAAGACACAGGTTAGGTATCAGTGAAAAACATTCTATCCTATATCTTCGTGTCCAGTTCTATATGGAATGACCCTAATGTTAACCATGGCTCTGTAATAGTTGGTTTTCCATCTGGCCCAGTTATGGTCTTCATGTAAGCTGTAATACAATAATTACAATAATTTACTTGCAATTTAAGTTTAACAATTTAAATGAATCATGTTTGGAAAATTAATTTCATGCCCAATAAACAAAGCTATAGTTCCCCCTCCTAGCAGCATTTCATGCCCAATACACAAAGCTAGTTCCCCCCCATCATCATTTCATGCCCTATATACAAAGCTAGTTACCTCCCCCCCCCCCCCCCCCCCCCCCCCCCCCACCATCATTTCATGCCAATAAACAAAGCTAGTTATAATCCCCTCCCCCAATCATCATTTCATGTCAAATAAACAAAGCTAGCGATATACCCCCCTTTATTTCATGCCCAATAAACAAAGTTAGTTTTAATTAAGTCTTCAACAGTTCAATGTAGTATGCTTACCGCCCCACCATGTTATGCCCAATAAACAAAGCTACATGTAGTTAACTACCCCCTCCCCCATCATTTCATGCCCAAAGCTAGTTACCCCCCCCCCCCATCAAAATTTCATGCCCAATAAACAAAGCTACTTAGTTACCCCCCCCCCCCCCCATCATGTTATGCCCAATAAACAAAGCTACATTTAGTTAACTCCCCCCCCATCATCATTTCATGCCCAATAAAGCCAGTTATATCCCCCCATCATAACTTCATGCCCAATAAACAAAGCTAGTTATCCCCCCCCCCCCCCCAATCATAATGTTATTCACAATAAACAAAGCTATTTACCCCCCCCCCCCCCCCCCAATCATAATGTTATTCACAATAAACAAAGCTAGTTATAAGTCTCAATTCAATAGTATGCTTACCTAATTAGTTTCTGTAATCCATGCACTGGCCTGCAGCTATATATCTTCTCTGAATGATTGCTTCGAATTTATAAACAGATTTTGAATAGTTTTTTCAGTTTTAGAAAATAGTTGATCCATGCCTGCAAGCTCAGTTATCAGTTATCATGCCTGCAAGCTCATAGAGAGAACATTATGAACAAAGAGAATATACCATGCAGTAACAGACTAACAGTCCATATTCAAATTTTGCAATAACACAGGAAGTTAACTAGGAACACATGCTGTCTCTATACAGTGGATTAAATTACAGAAGTATTTATAGAATATTTAATATCAGCAGCCATGCACTGACCAAATATCATTAAGTTCGCGACTGCAAGCTCCAAATATAAATAAGCTCACAACCGCGAGCTCAGTACATAATTAAGTTCGCAACTGTGAGCTTAAATCACAGTTAAGTTCGCAAGTGTTAGCTTAAATGAAGACCAAGAATCGTCTGCGAGCTCTTGTGAGCTCGTAGGGAGATCGCTTGTTGCCTTGCAAGCTTGTTGCGAACTTAAATAAGTTCGCAAAGAGCTCTCTAGAGCTCGCAGCGTTGTTTGCAGTTTTTTCATGTATCTTTGTGTTCGTCTGATGATTGTTGAATGTTGAATCCTGTATTGTTCACTCCTGTCTCACTGTTGAGAGGTACCGGGAGGCTGCTAAATGCAGTGGCTAAACGGGTCACCGCTTCAGCTATGTACCAGTCTTTGGCCTGACCAGAATTTGAAGGGTAGTCCACGGCGGCTACTGGGCTAGTTGTCGATATTTTGCTTTTTGAATGGCAACTCAAACAAAAAAACAAACATAAGATTGATGACTCACCAAGTTCCATATTCCCACAGTACTTGGTTCTTGGCTTCGACCCAAATGTGAAACGACCTTCTATCTTTGTTATTGATAAAACGCTACAAAGCATTGCTGGTCAATTGAAATCTGTCAAACCAATCAGAACTGGGCCAATAAGTGGCTCTCTCTTGATTGAATGCTCAAAGAAAGTTCAATCTGATGCTCTGCTATTTTCCATAGAAAACATCGTCTGAACAACGCTCAATTGTAAATATTTACATCTCGATTCGGGACGCAACAATCGGCGATGAACTAACACAAATGATTTCGCCACCAAGAGTCATTGCATTTAATTAATATATAAGAATGACGGTGTGTGTTGTCAATTTTAATTAATAATCGTACAAAATAACTACTTTGAGGAAGATTATTCTCAATTTCCATTTGATAACCCTACAGGAGTGTTTCACATCACTTTAAAGCGCTGGTTATGAGTAAGCCCAACATCCGGGACTAAATTGTTGATACATATCCACCAGCATAGCTTTCCACATTTTCCTACATCGCTCTCGACTGTGTTTTCATCTATCTGATGTGTTTCTCTTAATAGAAAACTGTTTCCTTACCAATCATTTGAGCGTGCTCTGCTGCCAAATGTCCAAATCTACGAGTCCGTTCCATGAATTCACTCATATGAAGATCTGCAACAACTGGTTGGCCAACATGGTATCCAGCACATAGTTGTGTCTTTGTGTATGTTGCAGTAAACATAAATCGGTTCTTAAGTGACAGATTAAAAGCACTAATCTGCATTTCTTGCATCAAGGCATTAGGGGTGGGAAGATACGCTAGTGCCACGATACGATACGTATCTCGATACACCGTTCGCGATACGAGTGCGTATCTAGATACATATATACATACTACATAGATACATTCCAGACATTGTTTCAGAATTTAATCAAATCAAACATGACAACTCAAACACAAGCTTATTAGGGCAAATAGCATTACTGTGCCTACTTGCAACTGAAACAACTTTCAAACAAGTCAATAGTTATTATGAGTCTGATCTACTCTAAACAGTAAATACAAGATCGACTATTTATTGGTAAGTTAATGGTAACGCAGGTTCTTTCTCAAAAAAATTAAAGTGTCAACATTTTCTGAGTTCAGCATTGAGCGCTGAGCATTTATAATATCGCCAGCAGTTGAAAACACTCTTTATCCCATTTACTAGGGTAGCTAACAAACCGAAGTGCTGCCAAACTTTAGACTTGTATTTGTCTGCGGGTTTGGGTTTTATAATGAATTTTTCCTGCGATTGCTGAGGAATCTCAACTGCTGGCTCCGTAGACGCCATTACATTTACAAAGCTTATTTAAAAAAAACGGATGTTGAAACTCAAGAGTTCAAGGACGATGACCACAAAATTGGGTAATCAAGACTTGCACAAAGAAAGTCCGTAAGTGATCATGCTTGAAATCACTTGTTAATAAATCACAAAACGCGGAGCTGCCAATGTAAGAGGAGTAACTCTAAATACAATGTACTAGATTCAGACCCCTGGACTCGTAACTATACGAATTGAGTTCGAGTGACACGCGATTACGTGGTCAAAATGAAGGGTACCGCGGAAAGTACCGGTATATTTAGAAGGCAGTTGTGCGTCAGCTGCGAGCGCACGTGACATGTGCTTCCGAAAACGAAATGGGAAGTTATATATCAATTGTGCCATGTGGCGTAAATATGCACCGGCTCTAATCAAACACGCGATGCACGTGCAGCACGGACACATTATAGTACGTTTCATCACTTTCGCGCGAAGCTATATATGCACATGCGAAGTCTTGTTTTAACTTTGTTTTAGGACTGAAACTCTCGATATATCTTAATAGCCGATCAAGTGACTATGCTTTTCGAAGTTTTCATACAGTAAACATTTATTATGAATTATACGTGTATCGCAATACGACGATATTTAAGGATTTGTATCGGTGCATGCATCGTATGTTACCGTATCGCGATACACCGGTGCATCGGTGTATCTTCCCACCCCTACAAGGCATAGCGAATAGCAAATTCAGTATAAACTAGTGCTGAAACGGTTGCCCTTTTTTTGTAGCTGGTTAACCGCGACGTATGTGTAATCGGATCATATAACCGGATCATAACCGGTTATCATAACTGGCCGATTATTAAGTCATGTTGTTGGCAGTAGCCGGTTCTCAACCGGTTATCTGTTTCAGCACAAACAGGCAGATAAGCACTGACTCATAAGTACGCCATTGTTTCATCATCATTCACATACACAGGAAGTGGTCTTCTGCTCAGGGCAGGAAGTTGAGGGTGTACGGTACGGTACTAGATTGTCCAGCGACAGTGTGCTCAGTTCCTGTTAATGACACTGTAGCTCTAACAATAACTCTAATCTTGGGAATCACTCCGAACAGATAAGATTAATGTTCTTCTCTACCCTGCCCTGGTCAATCAGATAGTTAGCCGCGATAAACAGTCCTTTCTTTTTTGTCAATACCGTCACTGTATGACAAGGTCCTCTTCGTCTTTAATGTGGTATAACTCACAACTTTAGGAATCCTGTCCGCTTTCTGTTCTCGTAGTTCTTCGACACAGCTGAACATCAATGTTCTTTTTTCCCTGACCCTGGACTATCAGACAGTTAGCAGCGATAAACAGTCCAGTCTTTTTTGTCTATCGATCCACTTCGTCTTTAATGTGATATAATTCACAATCTTGGGAATCATGTCTGATCTCTGTTCCTGAAGTTCTTCAACACAGCTGAACACATCAATGATGTTCTCGGGGCCCGGTCGATCAGATAGTTAAGATGGCGACAAACACACCAGTCTTTTTTTATCAATGCCGTCACTGTAAGACAAGGTCCTCTTCGTCTTTAAAGTGGTATAACTCGCAATCTTTGGAATCATGTCCGCTCTCTGTTCTCGTAGTTGTACGACACAGCTGAACACATCAATGTTGTTCTCGACTCTACCCCGGTCGATCAGATAATTAGCAATGACGAACACATTCAGTCTGCTCTCGTAGTCGCTGAAAGACAAGGAAACAAACTGCTGTTCTCAATCTTTGGAATCATGTCCGCTCTCTGTTCTCGTAGTTGTACGACACAGCTGAACACATCAATGTTGTTCTCGACTCTACCCCGGTCGATCAGATAATTAGCAATGACGAACACATTCAGTCTGCTCTCGTAGTCGCTGAAAGACAAGGAAACAAACTGCTGTTCTCAATCTTTGGAATCATGTCCGCTCTCTGTTCTCGTAGTTTTTCTGACACAGCTGAACACATCAATGTTGTTCTCGACTCTACCCCGGTCGATCAGATAATTAGCAATGACGAACACATTCAGTCTGCTCTCGTAGTCGCTGAAAGACAAGGAAACAAACTGCTGTTCTCAATCTTTGGAATCATGTCCGCTCTCTGTTCTCGTAGTTGTACGACACAGCTGAACACATCAATGTTGTTCTCGACTCTGCCCCGGTCGATCAGATAATTAGCAATGACGAACACATTCAGTCTGCTCTCGTAGTCGCTGAAAGACAAGGAAACAAACTGCTGTTCTCAATCTTTGGAATCATGTCCGCTCTCTGTTCTCGTAGTTGTACGACACAGCTAAACACATCAATGTTGTTCTCGACTCTGCCGCGGTCGATCAGATAATTAGCAATGACGAACACATTCAGTCTGCTCTCGTAGTCGCTGAAAGACAAGGAAACAAACTGCTGTTCTCAATCTTTGGAATCATGTCCGCTCTCTGTTCTCGTAGTTCCTCGACACAGCTGAACACATCAATGTTGTTCTCGACTCTGCCCTGGTCGATCAGATAATTAGCAATGACGAACACATTCAGTCTGCTCTCGTAGTCGCTGAAAGACAAGGAAACAAACTGCTGTTCTCAATCTTTGGAATCATGTCCGCTCTCTGTTCTCGTAGTTGTACGACACAGCTGAACACATCAATGTTGTTCTCGACTCTGCCGCGGTCGATCAGATAATTAGCAATGACGAACACATTCAGTCTGCTCTCGTAGTCGCTGAAAGACAAGGAAACAAACTGCTGTTCTCAATCTTTGGAATCATGTCCGCTCTCTGTTCTCGTAGTTCCTCGACACAGCTGAACACATCAATGTTGTTCTCGACTCTGCCCTGGTCGATCAGATAATTAGCAATGACGAACACATTCAGTCTGCTCTCGTAGTCGCTGAAAGACAAGGAAACAAACTGCTGTTCTCAATCTTTGGAATCATGTCCGCTCTCTGTTCTCGTAGTTGTACGACACAGCTGAACACATCAATGTTGTTCTCGACTCTGCCGCGGTAGATCAGATAATTAGCAATGACGAACACATTCAGTCTGCTCTCGTAGTCGCTGAAAGACAAGGAAACAAACTGCTGTTCTCAATCTTTGGAATCATGTCCGCTCTCTGTTCTCGTAGTTCCTCGACACAGCTGAACACATCAATGTTGTTCTCGACTCTACCCCGGTCGATCAGATAATTAGCAATGACGAACACATTCAGTCTGCTCTCGTAGTCGCTGAAAGACAAGGAAACAAACTGCTGTTCTCAATCTTTGGAATCATGTCCGCTCTCTGTTCTCGTAGTTGTACGACACAGCTGAACACATCAATGTTGTTCTCGACTGTGCCCCGGTCGATCAGATAATTAGCAATGACGAACACATTCAGTCTGCTCTCGTAGTCGCTGAAAGACAAGGAAACAAACTGCTGTTCTCAATCTTTGGAATCATGTCCGCTCTCTGTTCTCGTAGTTCCTCGACACAGCTGAACACATCAATGTTGTTCTCGACTCTACCCCGGTCGATCAGATAATTAGCAATGACGAACACATTCAGTCTGCTTTCGTAGTCGCTGAAAGACAAGGAAACAAACTGCTGTTCTCAATCTTTGGAATCATGTCCGCTCTCTGTTCTCGTAGTTGTACGACACAACTGAACACATCAATGTTGTTCTCGACTCTGCCCCGGTCGATCAGATAATTAGCAATGACGAACACATTCAGTCTGCTCTCGTAGTCGCTGAAAGACAAGGAAACAAACTGCTGTTCTCAATCTTTGGAATCATGTCCGCTCTCTGTTCTCGTAGTTGTATGACACAACTGAACACATCAATGTTGTTCTCGACTCTGCCCTGGTCAATCAGATAGTTAGCAGCGATAAACACTCCCTTTGAGTGCCAGGTCGATTTTTTTATCAACCCATATACCCTGTGCTAATGCATTCTCTTATATATGCGAGTCGACCATAGGTCGCCTCGCATATATAAGAGAATGCATTGGCCTAACAATATATTTTTTTTAATTTTTTTTTACAATTTTTTACAATTTTAATAATTTATTCTTATATTCTTTAACAGACTTATTGTGTAGGTTTAGGGCCGATGAGATCAGCCCCTGGCACTCAAAGGGTTAAGATGATATGACTCACAACTTTGGGAATAATGTCCGCTCTCTATTCTCGTAGTTCATCGACACAGTTGAACACATCAATGCTGTTCTAGACTCAGGTCGATCAGATAATTAACCGCGATAAACACGCCAGTATTTTTTGCCTATCTTCGTCTTTAATGTGATAACCATGTTCGCTCTGTTCTCGTAGTTGTTCGACACAGCTAAACACATCAATGTTCTTCTCAACCTTACCCTGGTCAATTGGGTATTTTTATGATTATTTAATCTTATCAAAATATGAACGACCTTTCCAAATTCGAGCCATTCACGTGTGTCATTTTACATTCCGGCACCGGTTGTATCGCGTGTTTTCATTGGTTGCTAGCGAAAGCTCATATCCAATAAAATAACTTGTATCTCTACGCGCACCTGATTGGCGTACCTGACAACTGTCAAAGTTTGACACTTCCATGTATTGTTTAGATCACTATAATTTTGAATTTGATCACGAAAGCTCGTTTTTTTTAATACCCACCCGCTCATATTTTCCCTTTATATAGAGAAGGTTTGCAATATAGACTGAGAGCAGTGTACTTGGTATAAAAATTCCCAAACTTACCGAGAATAAACGACTCGACAAAATTATACTGATTATTATTTATTTGCCGAAAAGTGGAGATCTTGTAGCTCCCCAAAATCGATCTTAGAAGTTAGATGTATTATATTGACAATTACAATACAAGCATTGAATCATTGACTACACTTATACAGTTTACACAATCAGTGTTGAAATCAGACAATGCGTACTGGTAGTAGTAGTAATGACCTAGGCACAGTAACATTCACACGACATTGTGATCCATATTCATATGTTGAGAATTTGTGTCATTGTAAATAACTTGCTGACAAATGAATTATGTAGAATATAGATATTCAAACAGAAATAGCTTGATAAGATCAGACTACTTCATGTATATGGAGTTAACTTATATCAGAATTCCAATTAAAATAATATTTTTGCCAAGTACACCGCCAAACCGAAGCCAGGCCAAAAATGAAAGAGAAAGTGAATAAGTTTTTTATCCTACCTTAGAACTCTCCCTGTAACAAGACTGGCATCCACCGTTGCCCTAACTGCAATGTGAATATGCACTTCACAAAAGACTTCTGTATTCAAGAGATTTCGTGATAATTGGTTCATCATATAATATATACAAATAATCATCAGTCAAATTATATACAAAGGAAGAGTCATCCCTGGCAACAAGAAATTATATCTGCCACTGTACTGGTAAATGTCATGTTCTAACGACAAGAAATTATATCTGCCACTGTACTGGTAAATGTCATGTTCAACAAGAAATTATATCTGCCACTGTACTGGTAAATGTCATGTTCTAACAACAAGAAATTATATCTGCCACTGTACTGGTAAATGTCATATTCAACAACAAGAAATTATATCTGCCACTGTACTGGTAAATGTCATGTTCTAACGACAAGAAATTATATCTGCCACTGTACTGGTAAATGTCATGTTCTAACGACAAGAAATTATATCTGCCACTGTACTGGTAAATGTCATGTTCTAACAACAAGAAATTATATCTGCCACTGTACTGTTAAATGTCATGTTCTAACAACAAGAAATTATATCTGCCACTGTACTGGTAAATGTCATGTTCTAACGACAAGAAATTATATCTGCCACTGTACTGGTAAATGTCATGTTCTACAAGAAATTATATCTGCCACTGTACTGGTAAATGTCATGTTCAACAAGAAATTATATCTGCCACTGTACTGGTAAATGTCATGTTCAAACAACAAGAAATTATATCTGCCACTGTACTGGTAAATGTCATGTTCTAACAACAAGAAATTATATCTGCCACTGTACTGGTAAATGTCATGTTCTAACGACAAGAAATTATATCTGCCACTGTACTGGTAAATGTCATGTTCAAACAACAAGAAATTATATCTGCCACTGTACTGGTAAATGTCATGTTCTAACAACAAGAAATTATATCTGCCACTGTACTGGTAAATGTCATGTTCAACAAGAAATTATATCTGCCACTGTACTGGTAAATGTCATGTTCAACAACAAGAAATTATATCTGCCACTGTACTGGTAAATGTCATGTTCTAACAACAAGAAATTATATCTGCCACTGTACTGGTAAATGTCATGTTCTAACAACAAGAAATTATATCTGCCACTGTACTGGTAAATGTCATGTTCTAACGACAAGAAATTATATCTGCCACTGTACTGGTAAATGTCATGTTCCCTGGCAACAAGAAATTATATCTGCCACTGTACTGGTAAATGTCATGTTCTAACGACAAGAAATTATATCTGCCACTGTACTGGTAAATGTCATGTTCTAACGACAAGAAATTATATCTGCCACTGTACTGGTAAATGTCATGTTCTAACGACAAGAAATTATATCTGCCACTGTACTGGTAAATGTCATGTTCTAACGACAAGAAATTATATCTGCCACTGTACTGGTAAATGTCATGTTCTAACAACAAGAAATTATATCTGCCACTGTACTGTTAAATGTCATGTTCTAACAACAAGAAATTATATCTGCCACTGTACTGGTAAATGTCATGTTCTAACGACAAGAAATTATATCTACCACTGTACTGGTAAATGTCATGTTCTACAAGAAATTATATCTGCCACTGTACTGGTAAATGTCATGTTCAACAAGAAATTATATCTGCCACTGTACTGGTAAATGTCATGTTCAAACAACAAGAAATTATATCTGCCACTGTACTGGTAAATGTCATGTTCTAACAACAAGAAATTATATCTGCCACTGTACTGGTAAATGTCATGTTCTAACGACAAGAAATTATATCTGCCACTGTACTGGTAAATGTCATGTTCAAACAACAAGAAATTATATCTGCCACTGTACTGGTAAATGTCATGTTCTAACAACAAGAAATTATATCTGCCACTGTACTGGTAAATGTCATGTTCAACAAGAAATTATATCTGCCACTGTACTGGTAAATGTCATGTTCAACAACAAGAAATTATATCTGCCACTGTACTGGTAAATGTCATGTTCTAACGACAAGAAATTATATCTGCCACTGTACTGGTAAATGTCATGTTCAACAAGAAATTATATCTGCCACTGTACTGGTAAATGTCATGTTCAACAAGAAATTATATCTGCCACTGTACTGGTAAATGTCATGTTCCCCTCGTTATAAAATTATATCTGCCACTGTACTGGTAAATGTCATGTTCAACAAGAAATTATATCTGCCACTGTACTGGTAAATGTCATGTTCTAACGACAAGAAATTATATCTGCCACTGTACTGGTAAATGTCATGTTCTAACAACAAGAAATTATATCTGCCACTGTACTGGTAAATGTCATGTTCTAACGACAAGAAATTATATCTGCCACTGTACTGGTAAATGTCATGTTCTAACGACAAGAAATTATATCTGCCACTGTACTGGTAAATGTCATGTTCTAACGACAAGAAATTATATCTGCCACTGTACTGGTAAATGTCATGTTCTAACAACAAGAAATTATATCTGCCACTGTACTGGTAAATGTCATGTTCTAACAACAAGAAATTATATCTGCCACTGTACTGGTAAATGTCATGTTCCCCTCGTTATAAAATTATATCTGCCACTGTACTGGTAAATGTCATGTTCTAACGACAAGAAATTATATCTGCCACTGTACTGGTAAATGTCATGTTCTAACAACAAGAAATTATATCTGCCACTGTACTGGTAAATGTCATGTTCCCCTCGTTATAAAATTATATCTGCCACTGTACTGGTAAATGTCATGTTCTAACGACAAGAAATTATATCTGCCACTGTACTGGTAAATGTCATGTTCTAACGACAAGAAATTATATCTGCCACTGTACTGGTAAATGTCATGTTCAACAAGAAATTATATCTGCCACTGTACTTGTAAATGTCATGTTCTAACGACAAGAAATTATATCTGCCACTGTACTGGTAAATGTCATGTTCTAACGACAAGAAATTATATCTGCCACTGTACTGGTAAATGTCATGTTCTAACAACAAGAAATTATATCTGCCACTGTACTGGTAAATGTCATGTTCCCCTCGTTATAAAATTATATCTGCCACTGTACTGGTAAATGTCATGTTCTAACGACAAGAAATTATATCTTCCACTGTACTGGTAAATGTCATGTTCTAACAACAAGAAATTATATCTGCCACTGTACTGGTAAATGTCATGTTCAACAAGAAATTATATCTGCCACTGTACTGGTAAATGTCATGTTCTAACAACAAGAAATTATATCTGCCACTGTACTGGTAAATGTCATGTTCAACAAGAAATTATATCTGCCACTGTACTGGTAAATGTCATGTTCCCCTCGTTATAAAATTATATCTGCCACTGTACTGGTAAATGTCATGTTCCCCTCGTTATAAAATTATATCTGCCACTGTACTGGTAAATGTCATGTTCTAACGACAAGAAATTATATCTGCCACTGTACTGGTAAATGTCATGTTCCCCTCGTTATAAAATTATATCTGCCACTGTACTGGTAAATGTCATGTTCTAACGACAAGAAATTATATCTGCCACTGTACTGGTAAATGTCATGTTCTAACGACAAGAAATTATATCTGCCACTGTACTGGTAAATGTCATGTTCTAACGACAAGAAATTATATCTGCCACTGTACTGGTAAATGTCATGTTCTAACGACAAGAAATTATATCTGCCACTGTACTGGTAAATGTCATGTTCCCCTCGTTATAAAATTATATCTGCCACTGTACTGGTAAATGTCATGTTCAACAAGAAATTATATCTGCCACTGTACTGGTAAATGTCATGTTCTAACAACAAGAAATTATATCTGCCACTGTACTGGTAAATGTCATGTTCTAACAACAAGAAATTATATCTGCCACTGTACTGGTAAATGTCATGTTCTAACAACAAGAAATTATATCTGCCACTGTACTGGTAAATGTCATGTTCTAACGACAAGAAATTATATCTGCCACTGTACTGGTAAATGTCATGTTCTAACAACAAGAAATTATATCTGCCACTGTACTGGTAAATGTCATGTTCTAACAACAAGAAATTATATCTGCCACTGTACTGGTAAATGTCATGTTCTAACAACAAGAAATTATATCTGCCACTGTACTGGTAAACGTCATGTTCTAACAACAAGAAATTATATCTGCCACTGTACTGGTAAATGTCATGTTCTAACAACAAGAAATTATATCTGCCACTGTACTGGTAAATGTCATGTTCCCTGGCTACAAGAAATTATATCTGCCACTGTACTGGTAAATGTCATGTTCTAACGACAAGAAATTATATCTGCCACTGTACTGGTAAATGTCATGTTCTAACGACAAGAAATTATATCTGCCACTGTACTGGTAAATGTCATGTTCAACAAGAAATTATATCTGCCACTGTACTGGTAAATGTCATGTTCTAACGACAAGAAATTATATCTGCCACTGTACTGGTAAATGTCATGTTCAACAAGAAATTATATCTGCCACTGTACTGGTAAATGTCATGTTCTAACGACAAGAAATTATATCTGCCACTGTACTGGTAAATGTCATGTTCAACAACAAGAAATTATATCTGCCACTGTACTGGTAAATGTCATGTTCTAACAACAAGAAATTATATCTGCCACTGTACTGGTAAATGTCATGTTCTAACGACAAGAAATTATATCTGCCACTGTACTGGTAAATGTCATGTTCTAACGACAAGAAATTATATCTGCCACTGTACTGGTAAATGTCATGTTCAACAAGAAATTATATCTGCCACTGTACTGGTAAATGTCATGTTCTAACGACAAGAAATTATATCTGCCACTGTACTGGTAAATGTCATGTTCAACAACAAGAAATTATATCTGCCACTGTACTGGTAAATGTCATGTTCTAACAACAAGAAATTATATCTGCCACTGTACTGGTAAATGTCATGTTCTAACGACAAGAAATTATATCTGCCACTGTACTGGTAAATGTCATGTTCTAACGACAAGAAATTATATCTGCCACTGTACTGGTAAATGTCATGTTCAACAAGAAATTATATCTGCCACTGTACTGGTAAATGTCATGTTCTAACAACAAGAAATTATATCTGCCACTGTACTGGTAAATGTCATGTTCTAACAACAAGAAATTATATCTGCCACTGTACTGGTAAATGTCATGTTCTAACAACAAGAAATTATATCTGCCACTGTACTGGTAAATGTCATGTTCTAGCGACAAGAAATTATATCTGCCACTGTACTGGTAAATGTCATGTTCTAGCGACAAGAAATTATATCTGCCACTGTACTGGTAAATGTCATGTTCAACAAGAAATTATATCTGCCACTGTACTGGTAAATGTCATGTTCAACAAGAAATTATATCTGCCACTGTACTGGTAAATGTCATGTTCCCCTCGTTATAAAATTATATCTGCCACTGTACTGGTAAATGTCATGTTCTAACGACAAGAAATTATATCTGCCACTGTACTGGTAAATGTCATGTTCTAACGACAAGAAATTATATCTGCCACTGTACTGGTAAATGTCATGTTCTAACGACAAGAAATTATATCTGCCACTGTACTGGTAAATGTCATGTTCAACAAGAAATTATATCTGCCACTGTACTGGTAAATGTCATGTTCTAACAACAAGAAATTATATCTGCCACTGTACTGGTAAATGTCATGTTCAACAAGAAATTATATCTGCCACTGTACTGGTAAATGTCATGTTCTAACAACAAGAAATTATATCTGCCACTGTACTGGTAAATGTCATGTTCTAACAACAAGAAATTATATCTGCCACTGTACTGGTAAATGTCATGTTCTAACAACAAGAAATTATATCTGCCACTGTACTGGTAAATGTCATGTTCAACAAGAAATTATATCTGCCACTGTACTGGTAAATGTCATGTTCTAACAACAAGAAATTATATCTGCCACTGTACCGGTAAATGTCATGTTCAACAAGAAATTATATCTGCCACTGTACTGGTAAATGTCATGTTCTAACAACAAGAAATTATATCTGCCACTGTACTGGTAAATGTCATGTTCAACAAGAAATTATATCTGCCACTGTACTGGTAAATGTCATGTTCTAACAACAAGAAATTATATCTGCCACTGTACTGGTAAATGTCATGTTCTAACGACAAGAAATTATATCTGCCACTGTACTGGTAAATGTCATGTTCAACAAGAAATTATATCTGCCACTGTACTGGTAAATGTCATGTTCTAACAACAAGAAATTATATCTGCCACTGTACTGGTAAATGTCATATTCTAACAACAAGAAATTATATCTGCCACTGTACTGGTAAATGTCATGTTCTAACAACAAGAAATTATATCTGCCACTGTACTGGTAAATGTCATGTTCAACAAGAAATTATATCTGCCACTGTACTGGTAAATGTCATGTTCTAACAACAAGAAATTATATCTGCCACTGTACTGGTAAATGTCATGTTCTAACGACAAGAAATTATATCTGCCACTGTACTGGTAAATGTCATGTTCAACAACAAGAAATTATATCTGCCACTGTACTGGTAAATGTCATATTCTGACATCAAGAAATTATATCTGCCACTGTACTGGTAAATGTCATGTTCTAACAACAAGAAATTATATCTGCCACTACTGGTAAATGTCATGTTCTAACAACAAGAAATTATATCTGCCACTGTACTGGTAAATGTCATATTCTAACAACAAGAAATTATATCTGCCACTGTACTGGTAAATGTCATGTTCAACAAGAAATTATATCTGCCACTGTACTGGTAAATGTCATGTTCTAACAACAAGAAATTATATCTGCCACTGTACTGGTAAATGTCATGTTCTAACGACAAGAAATTATATCTGCCACTGTACTGGTAAATGTCATGTTCTAACAACAAGAAATTATATCTGCCACTGTACTGGTAAATGTCATGTTCTAACAACAAGAAATTATATCTGCCACTGTACTGGTAAATGTCATGTTCTAACGACAAGAAATTATATCTGCCACTGTACTGGTAAATGTCATATTCTAACAACAAGAAATTATATCTGCCACTGTACTGGTAAATGTCATGTTCAACAAGAAATTATATCTGCCACTGTACTGGTAAATGTCATGTTCTAACAACAAGAAATTATATCTGCCACTGTACTGGTAAATGTCATGTTCAACAAGAAATTATATCTGCCACTGTACTGGTAAATGTCATGTTCCCCTCGTTATAAAATTATATCTGCCACTGTACTGGTAAATGTCATGTTCCCCTCGTTATAAAATTATATCTGCCACTGTACTGGTAAATGTCATGTTCTAACGACAAGAAATTATATCTGCCACTGTACTGGTAAATGTCATGTTCTAACGACAAGAAATTATATCTGCCACTGTACTGGTAAATGTCATGTTCAACAAGAAATTATATCTGCCACTGTACTGGTAAATGTCATGTTCTAACAACAAGAAATTATATCTGCCACTGTACTGGTAAATGTCATATTCTAACAACAAGAAATTATATCTGCCACTGTACTGGTAAATGTCATGTTCTAACAACAAGAAATTATATCTGCCACTTTACTGGTAAATGTCATGTTCTAACGACAAGAAATTATATCTGCCACTGTACTGGTAAATGTCATGTTCTAACAACAAGAAATTATATCTGCCACTGTACTGGTAAATGTCATGTTCTAACGACAAGAAATTATATCTGCCACTGTACTGGTAAATGTCATGTTCTAACAACAAGAAATTATATCTGCCACTGTACTGGTAAATGTCATGTTCTAACAACAAGAAATTATATCTGCCACTGTACTGGTAAATGTCATGTTCTAACAACAAGAAATTATATCTGCCACTGTACTGGTAAATGTCATGTTCTAACAACAAGAAATTATATCTGCCACTGTACTGGTAAATGTCATGTTCTAACAAGAAATTATATCTGCCACTGTACTGGTAAATGTCATGTTCTAACAACAAGAAATTATATCTGCCACTGTACTGGTAAATGTCATGTTCAAACAAGAAATTATATCTGCCACTGTACTGGTAAATGTCATGTTCAACAAGAAATTATATCTGCCACTGTACTGGTAAATGTCATGTTCTAACAACAAGAAATTATATCTGCCACTGTACTGGTAAATGTCATGTTCTAACAACAAGAAATTATATCTGCCACTGTACTGGTAAATGTCATGTTCTAACAACAAGAAATTATATCTGCCACTGTACTGGTAAATGTCATGTTCAACAACAAGAAATTATATCTGCCACTGTACTGGTAAATGTCATGTTCCCTGGCAACAAGAAATTATATCTGCCACTGTACTGGTAAATGTCATGTTCAACAACAAGAAATTATATCTGCCACTGTACTGGTAAATGTCATGTTCTAACGTCAAGAAATTATATCTGCCACTGTACTGGTAAATGTCATGTTCTAACGACAAGAAATTATATCTGCCACTGTACTGGTAAATGTCATGTTCAACAAGAAATTATATCTGCCACTGTACTGGTAAATGTCATGTTCTAACGACAAGAAATTATATCTGCCACTGTACTGGTAAATGTCATGTTCTAACAACAAGAAATTATATCTGCCACTGTACTGGTAAATGTCATGTTCTAACGACAAGAAATTATATCTGCCACTGTACTGGTAAATGTCATGTTCTAACGACAAGAAATTATATCTGCCACTGTACTGGTAAATGTCATGTTCAACAAGAAATTATATCTGCCACTGTACTGGTAAATGTCATGTTCTAACAACAAGAAATTATATCTGCCACTGTACTGGTAAATGTCATGTTCTAACAACAAGAAATTATATCTGCCACTGTACTGGTAAATGTCATGTTCTAACAACAAGAAATTATATCTGCCACTGTACTGGTAAATGTCATGTTCTAGCGACAAGAAATTATATCTGCCACTGTACTGGTAAATGTCATGTTCTAGCGACAAGAAATTATATCTGCCACTGTACTGGTAAATGTCATGTTCAACAAGAAATTATATCTGCCACTGTACTGGTGAATGTCATGTTCAACAAGAAATTATATCTGCCACTGTACTGGTAAATGTCATGTTCCCCTCGTTATAAAATTATATCTGCCACTGTACTGGTAAATGTCATGTTCTAACGACAAGAAATTATATCTGCCACTGTACTGGTAAATGTCATGTTCTAACGACAAGATATTATATCTGCCACTGTACTGGTAAATGTCATGTTCTAACGACAAGAAATTATATCTGCCACTGTACTGGTAAATGTCATGTTCAACAAGAAATTATATCTGCCACTGTACTGGTAAATGTCATGTTCTAACAACAAGAAATTATATCTGCCACTGTACTGGTAAATGTCATGTTCAACAAGAAATTATATCTGCCACTGTACTGGTAAATGTCATGTTCTAACAACAAGAAATTATATCTGCCACTGTACTGGTAAATGTCATGTTCTAACAACAAGAAATTATATCTGCCACTGTACTGGTAAATGTCATGTTCTAACAACAAGAAATTATATCTGCCACTGTACTGGTAAATGTCATGTTCAACAAGAAATTATATCTGCCACTGTACTGGTAAATGTCATGTTCTAACAACAAGAAATTATATCTGCCACTGTACCGGTAAATGTCATGTTCAACAAGAAATTATATCTGCCACTGTACTGGTAAATGTCATGTTCTAACAACAAGAAATTATATCTGCCACTGTACTGGTAAATGTCATGTTCAACAAGAAATTATATCTGCCACTGTACTGGTAAATGTCATGTTCTAACAACAAGAAATTATATCTGCCACTGTACTGGTAAATGTCATGTTCTAACGACAAGAAATTATATCTGCCACTGTACTGGTAAATGTCATGTTCAACAAGAAATTATATCTGCCACTGTACTGGTAAATGTCATGTTCTAACAACAAGAAATTATATCTGCCACTGTACTGGTAAATGTCATATTCTAACAACAAGAAATTATATCTGCCACTGTACTGGTAAATGTCATGTTCTAACAACAAGAAATTATATCTGCCACTGTACTGGTAAATGTCATGTTCAACAAGAAATTATATCTGCCACTGTACTGGTAAATGTCATGTTCTAACAACAAGAAATTATATCTGCCACTGTACTGGTAAATGTCATGTTCTAACGACAAGAAATTATATCTGCCACTGTACTGGTAAATGTCATGTTCAACAACAAGAAATTATATCTGCCACTGTACTGGTAAATGTCATATTCTGACATCAAGAAATTATATCTGCCACTGTACTGGTAAATGTCATGTTCTAACAACAAGAAATTATATCTGCCACTACTGGTAAATGTCATGTTCTAACAACAAGAAATTATATCTGCCACTGTACTGGTAAATGTCATATTCTAACAACAAGAAATTATATCTGCCACTGTACTGGTAAATGTCATGTTCAACAAGAAATTATATCTGCCACTGTACTGGTAAATGTCATGTTCTAACAACAAGAAATTATATCTGCCACTGTACTGGTAAATGTCATGTTCTAACGACAAGAAATTATATCTGCCACTGTACTGGTAAATGTCATGTTCTAACAACAAGAAATTATATCTGCCACTGTACTGGTAAATGTCATGTTCTAACAACAAGAAATTATATCTGCCACTGTACTGGTAAATGTCATGTTCTAACGACAAGAAATTATATCTGCCACTGTACTGGTAAATGTCATATTCTAACAACAAGAAATTATATCTGCCACTGTACTGGTAAATGTCATGTTCAACAAGAAATTATATCTGCCACTGTACTGGTAAATGTCATGTTCTAACAACAAGAAATTATATCTGCCACTGTACTGGTAAATGTCATGTTCAACAAGAAATTATATCTGCCACTGTACTGGTAAATGTCATGTTCCCCTCGTTATAAAATTATATCTGCCACTGTACTGGTAAATGTCATGTTCCCCTCGTTATAAAATTATATCTGCCACTGTACTGGTAAATGTCATGTTCTAACGACAAGAAATTATATCTGCCACTGTACTGGTAAATGTCATGTTCTAACGACAAGAAATTATATCTGCCACTGTACTGGTAAATGTCATGTTCAACAAGAAATTATATCTGCCACTGTACTGGTAAATGTCATGTTCTAACAACAAGAAATTATATCTGCCACTGTACTGGTAAATGTCATATTCTAACAACAAGAAATTATATCTGCCACTGTACTGGTAAATGTCATGTTCTAACAACAAGAAATTATATCTGCCACTTTACTGGTAAATGTCATGTTCTAACGACAAGAAATTATATCTGCCACTGTACTGGTAAATGTCATGTTCTAACAACAAGAAATTATATCTGCCACTGTACTGGTAAATGTCATGTTCTAACGACAAGAAATTATATCTGCCACTGTACTGGTAAATGTCATGTTCTAACAACAAGAAATTATATCTGCCACTGTACTGGTAAATGTCATGTTCTAACAACAAGAAATTATATCTGCCACTGTACTGGTAAATGTCATGTTCTAACAACAAGAAATTATATCTGCCACTGTACTGGTAAATGTCATGTTCTAACAACAAGAAATTATATCTGCCACTGTACTGGTAAATGTCATGTTCTAACAACAAGAAATTATATCTGCCACTGTACTGGTAAATGTCATGTTCTAACAACAAGAAATTATATCTGCCACTGTACTGGTAAATGTCATGTTCAAACAAGAAATTATATCTGCCACTGTACTGGTAAATGTCATGTTCAACAAGAAATTATATCTGCCACTGTACTGGTAAATGTCATGTTCTAACAACAAGAAATTATATCTGCCACTGTACTGGTAAATGTCATGTTCTAACAACAAGAAATTATATCTGCCACTGTACTGGTAAATGTCATGTTCTAACAACAAGAAATTATATCTGCCACTGTACTGGTAAATGTCATGTTCAACAACAAGAAATTATATCTGCCACTGTACTGGTAAATGTCATGTTCCCTGGCAACAAGAAATTATATCTGCCACTGTACTGGTAAATGTCATGTTCAACAACAAGAAATTATATCTGCCACTGTACTGGTAAATGTCATGTTCTAACGACAAGAAATTATATCTGCCACTGTACTGGTAAATGTCATGTTCTAACAACAAGAAATTATATCTGCCACTGTACTGGTAAATGTCATGTTCAACAAGAAATTATATCTGCCACTGTACTGGTAAATGTCATGTTCTAACAACAAGAAATTATATCTGCCACTGTACTGGTAAATGTCATGTTCTAACGACAAGAAATTATATCTGCCACTGTACTGGTAAATGTCATGTTCTAACAACAAGAAATTATATCTGCCACTGTACTGGTAAATGTCATGTTCTAACAACAAGAAATTATATCTGCCACTGTACTGGTAAATGTCATGTTCAACAACAAGAAATTATATCTGCCACTGTACTGGTAAATGTCATGTTCTAACGACAAGAAATTATATCTGCCACTGTACTGGTAAATGTCATGTTCAACAACAAGAAATTATATCTGCCACTGTACTGGTAAATGTCATGTTCAACAAGAAATTATATCTGCCACTGTACTGGTAAATGTCATGTTCTAACAACAAGAAATTATATCTGCCACTGTACTGGTAAATGTCATGTTCTAACGACAAGAAATTATATCTGCCACTGTACTGGTAAATGTCATGTTCTAACGACAAGAAATTATATCTGCCACTGTACTGGTAAATGTCATGTTCAACAAGAAATTATATCTGCCACTGTACTGGTAAATGTCATGTTCTAACGACAAGAAATTATATCTGCCACTGTACTGGTAAATGTCATGTTCTAACAACAAGAAATTATATCTGCCACTGTACTGGTAAATGTCATGTTCTAACGACAAGAAATTATATCTGCCACTGTACTGGTAAATGTCATGTTCAACAAGAAATTATATCTGCCACTGTACTGGTAAATGTCATGTTCAACAACAAGAAATTATATCTGCCACTGTACTGGTAAATGTCATGTTCTAACGACAAGAAATTATATCTGCCACTGTACTGGTAAATGTCATGTTCAACAAGAAATTATATCTGCCACTGTACTGGTAAATGTCATGTTCTAACAACAAGAAATTATATCTGCCACTGTACTGGTAAATGTCATGTTCTAACGACAAGAAATTATATCTGCCACTGTACTGGTAAATGTCATGTTCAACAAGAAATTATATCTGCCACTGTACTGGTAAATGTCATGTTCTAACAACAAGAAATTATATCTGCCACTGTACTGGTAAATGTCATGTTCAACAAGAAATTATATCTGCCACTGTACTGGTAAATGTCATGTTCAAACAACAAGAAATTATATCTGCCACTGTACTGGTAAATGTCATGTTCAACAAGAAATTATATCTGCCACTGTACTGGTAAATGTCATGTTCTAACAACAAGAAATTATATCTGCCACTGTACTGGTAAATGTCATGTTCTAACGACAAGAAATTATATCTGCCACTGTACTGGTAAATGTCATGTTCTAACAACAAGAAATTATATCTGTCATTGTACTGGTAAATGTCATGTTCTAACGACAAGAAATTATATCTGCCACTGTACTGGTAAATGTCATGTTCAACAAGAAATTATATCTGCCACTGTACTGGTAAATGTCATGTTCTAACAACAAGAAATTATATCTGCCACTGTACTGGTAAATGTCATGTTCTAACGACAAGAAATTATATCTGCCACTGTACTGGTAAATGTCATGTTCAACAAGAAATTATATCTGCCACTGTACTGGTAAATGTCATGTTCAACAAGAAATTATATCTGCCACTGTACTGGTAAATGTCATGTTCTAACAACAAGAAATTATATCTGCCACTGTACTGGTAAATGTCATGTTCTAACGACAAGAAATTATATCTGCCACTGTACTGGTAAATGTCATGTTCAACAAGAAATTATATCTGCCACTGTACTGGTAAATGTCATGTTCTAACGACAAGAAATTATATCTGCCACTGTACTGGTAAATGTCATGTTCTAACGACAAGAAATTATATCTGCCACTGTACTGGTAAATGTCATGTTCTAACAACAAGAAATTATATCTGCCACTGTACTGGTAAATGTCATGTTCTAACGACAAGAAATTATATCTGCCACTGTACTGGTAAATGTCATGTTCAACAAGAAATTATATCTGCCACTGTACTGGTAAATGTCATGTTCTAACAACAAGAAATTATATCTGCCACTGTACTGGTAAATTATATCTGCCACTGTACTGGTAAATGTCATGTTCAACAAGAAATTATATCTGCCACTGTACTGGTAAATGTCATGTTCTAACAACAAGAAATTATATCTGCCACTGTACTGGTAAATGTCATGTTCTAACGACAAGAAATTATATCTGCCACTGTACTGGTAAATGTCATGTTCAACAAGAAATTATATCTGCCACTGTACTGGTAAATGTCATGTTCTAACAACAAGAAATTATATCTGCCACTGTACTGGTAAATGTCATGTTCTAACAACAAGAAATTATATCTGCCACTGTACTGGTAAATGTCATGTTCTAACAACAAGAAATTATATCTGCCACTGTACTGGTAAATGTCATGTTCTAACAACAAGAAATTATATCTGCCACTGTACTGGTAAATGTCATGTTCTAACGACAAGAAATTATATCTGCCACTGTACTGGTAAATGTCATGTTCAACAAGAAATTATATCTGCCACTGTACTGGTAAATGTCATGTTCTAACGACAAGAAATTATATCTGCCACTGTACTGGTAAATGTCATGTTCAACAAGAAATTATATCTGCCACTGTACTGGTAAATGTCATGTTCTAACAACAAGAAATTATATCTGCCACTGTACTGGTAAATGTCATGTTCAACAAGAAATTATATCTGCCACTGTACTGGTAAATGTCATGTTCTAACGACAAGAAATTATATCTGCCACTGTACTGGTAAATGTCATGTTCTAACGACAAGAAATTATATCTGCCACTGTACTGGTAAATGTCATGTTCAACAAGAAATTATATCTGCCACTGTACTGGTAAATGTCATGTTCTAACGACAAGAAATTATATCTGCCACTGTACTGGTAAATGTCATGTTCTAACAACAAGAAATTATATCTGCCACTGTACTGGTAAATGTCATGTTCTAACGACAAGAAATTATATCTGCCACTGTACTGGTAAATGTCATGTTCTAACAACAAGAAATTATATCTGCCACTGTACTGGTAAATGTCATGTTCTAACGACAAGAAATTATATCTGCCACTGTACTGGTAAATGTCATGTTCTAACAACAAGAAATTATATCTGCCACTGTACTGGTAAATGTCATGTTCTAACAACAAGAAATTATATCTGCCACTGTACTGGTAAATGTCATGTTCAACAACAAGAAATTATATCTGCCACTGTACTGGTAAATGTCATGTTCTAACGACAAGAAATTATATCTGCCACTGTACTGGTAAATGTCATGTTCAACAACAAGAAATTATATCTGCCACTGTACTGGTAAATGTCATGTTCAACAAGAAATTATATCTGCCACTGTACTGGTAAATGTCATGTTCTAACAACAAGAAATTATATCTGCCACTGTACTGGTAAATGTCATGTTCTAACGACAAGAAATTATATCTGCCACTGTACTGGTAAATGTCATGTTCTAACGACAAGAAATTATATCTGCCACTGTACTGGTAAATGTCATGTTCAACAAGAAATTATATCTGCCACTGTACTGGTAAATGTCATGTTCTAACGACAAGAAATTATATCTGCCACTGTACTGGTAAATGTCATGTTCTAACAACAAGAAATTATATCTGCCACTGTACTGGTAAATGTCATGTTCTAACGACAAGAAATTATATCTGCCACTGTACTGGTAAATGTCATGTTCAACAAGAAATTATATCTGCCACTGTACTGGTAAATGTCATGTTCAACAACAAGAAATTATATCTGCCACTGTACTGGTAAATGTCATGTTCTAACGACAAGAAATTATATCTGCCACTGTACTGGTAAATGTCATGTTCAACAAGAAATTATATCTGCCACTGTACTGGTAAATGTCATGTTCTAACAACAAGAAATTATATCTGCCACTGTACTGGTAAATGTCATGTTCTAACGACAAGAAATTATATCTGCCACTGTACTGGTAAATGTCATGTTCAACAAGAAATTATATCTGCCACTGTACTGGTAAATGTCATGTTCTAACAACAAGAAATTATATCTGCCACTGTACTGGTAAATGTCATGTTCAACAAGAAATTATATCTGCCACTGTACTGGTAAATGTCATGTTCAAACAACAAGAAATTATATCTGCCACTGTACTGGTAAATGTCATGTTCAACAAGAAATTATATCTGCCACTGTACTGGTAAATGTCATGTTCTAACAACAAGAAATTATATCTGCCACTGTACTGGTAAATGTCATGTTCTAACGACAAGAAATTATATCTGCCACTGTACTGGTAAATGTCATGTTCTAACAACAAGAAATTATATCTGTCATTGTACTGGTAAATGTCATGTTCTAACGACAAGAAATTATATCTGCCACTGTACTGGTAAATGTCATGTTCAACAAGAAATTATATCTGCCACTGTACTGGTAAATGTCATGTTCTAACAACAAGAAATTATATCTGCCACTGTACTGGTAAATGTCATGTTCTAACGACAAGAAATTATATCTGCCACTGTACTGGTAAATGTCATGTTCAACAAGAAATTATATCTGCCACTGTACTGGTAAATGTCATGTTCAACAAGAAATTATATCTGCCACTGTACTGGTAAATGTCATGTTCTAACAACAAGAAATTATATCTGCCACTGTACTGGTAAATGTCATGTTCTAACGACAAGAAATTATATCTGCCACTGTACTGGTAAATGTCATGTTCAACAAGAAATTATATCTGCCACTGTACTGGTAAATGTCATGTTCTAACGACAAGAAATTATATCTGCCACTGTACTGGTAAATGTCATGTTCTAACGACAAGAAATTATATCTGCCACTGTACTGGTAAATGTCATGTTCTAACAACAAGAAATTATATCTGCCACTGTACTGGTAAATGTCATGTTCTAACGACAAGAAATTATATCTGCCACTGTACTGGTAAATGTCATGTTCAACAAGAAATTATATCTGCCACTGTACTGGTAAATGTCATGTTCTAACAACAAGAAATTATATCTGCCACTGTACTGGTAAATTATATCTGCCACTGTACTGGTAAATGTCATGTTCAACAAGAAATTATATCTGCCACTGTACTGGTAAATGTCATGTTCTAACAACAAGAAATTATATCTGCCACTGTACTGGTAAATGTCATGTTCTAACGACAAGAAATTATATCTGCCACTGTACTGGTAAATGTCATGTTCAACAAGAAATTATATCTGCCACTGTACTGGTAAATGTCATGTTCTAACAACAAGAAATTATATCTGCCACTGTACTGGTAAATGTCATGTTCTAACAACAAGAAATTATATCTGCCACTGTACTGGTAAATGTCATGTTCTAACAACAAGAAATTATATCTGCCACTGTACTGGTAAATGTCATGTTCTAACAACAAGAAATTATATCTGCCACTGTACTGGTAAATGTCATGTTCTAACGACAAGAAATTATATCTGCCACTGTACTGGTAAATGTCATGTTCAACAAGAAATTATATCTGCCACTGTACTGGTAAATGTCATGTTCTAACGACAAGAAATTATATCTGCCACTGTACTGGTAAATGTCATGTTCAACAAGAAATTATATCTGCCACTGTACTGGTAAATGTCATGTTCTAACAACAAGAAATTATATCTGCCACTGTACTGGTAAATGTCATGTTCAACAAGAAATTATATCTGCCACTGTACTGGTAAATGTCATGTTCTAACGACAAGAAATTATATCTGCCACTGTACTGGTAAATGTCATGTTCTAACGACAAGAAATTATATCTGCCACTGTACTGGTAAATGTCATGTTCAACAAGAAATTATATCTGCCACTGTACTGGTAAATGTCATGTTCTAACGACAAGAAATTATATCTGCCACTGTACTGGTAAATGTCATGTTCTAACAACAAGAAATTATATCTGCCACTGTACTGGTAAATGTCATGTTCTAACGACAAGAAATTATATCTGCCACTGTACTGGTAAATGTCATGTTCTAACGACAAGAAATTATATCTGCCACTGTACTGGTAAATGTCATGTTCAACAAGAAATTATATCTGCCACTGTACTGGTAAATGTCATGTTCTAACAACAAGAAATTATATCTGCCACTGTACTGGTAAATGTCATGTTCTAACAACAAGAAATTATATCTGCCACTGTACTGGTAAATGTCATGTTCTAACAACAAGAAATTATATCTGCCACTGTACTGGTAAATGTCATGTTCTAGCGACAAGAAATTATATCTGCCACTGTACTGGTAAATGTCATGTTCTAGCGACAAGAAATTATATCTGCCACTGTACTGGTAAATGTCATGTTCAACAAGAAATTATATCTGCCACTGTACTGGTAAATGTCATGTTCAACAAGAAATTATATCTGCCACTGTACTGGTAAATGTCATGTTCCCCTCGTTATAAAATTATATCTGCCACTGTACTGGTAAATGTCATGTTCTAACGACAAGAAATTATATCTGCCACTGTACTGGTAAATGTCATGTTCTAACGACAAGAAATTATATCTGCCACTGTACTGGTAAATGTCATGTTCTAACGACAAGAAATTATATCTGCCACTGTACTGGTAAATGTCATGTTCAACAAGAAATTATATCTGCCACTGTACTGGTAAATGTCATGTTCTAACAACAAGAAATTATATCTGCCACTGTACTGGTAAATGTCATGTTCAACAAGAAATTATATCTGCCACTGTACTGGTAAATGTCATGTTCTAACAACAAGAAATTATATCTGCCACTGTACTGGTAAATGTCATGTTCTAACAACAAGAAATTATATCTGCCACTGTACTGGTAAATGTCATGTTCTAACAACAAGAAATTATATCTGCCACTGTACTGGTAAATGTCATGTTCAACAAGAAATTATATCTGCCACTGTACTGGTAAATGTCATGTTCTAACAACAAGAAATTATATCTGCCACTGTACCGGTAAATGTCATGTTCAACAAGAAATTATATCTGCCACTGTACTGGTAAATGTCATGTTCTAACAACAAGAAATTATATCTGCCACTGTACTGGTAAATGTCATGTTCAACAAGAAATTATATCTGCCACTGTACTGGTAAATGTCATGTTCTAACAACAAGAAATTATATCTGCCACTGTACTGGTAAATGTCATGTTCTAACGACAAGAAATTATATCTGCCACTGTACTGGTAAATGTCATGTTCAACAAGAAATTATATCTGCCACTGTACTGGTAAATGTCATGTTCTAACAACAAGAAATTATATCTGCCACTGTACTGGTAAATGTCATATTCTAACAACAAGAAATTATATCTGCCACTGTACTGGTAAATGTCATGTTCTAACAACAAGAAATTATATCTGCCACTGTACTGGTAAATGTCATGTTCAACAAGAAATTATATCTGCCACTGTACTGGTAAATGTCATGTTCTAACGACAAGAAATTATATCTGCCACTGTACTGGTAAATGTCATGTTCAACAACAAGAAATTATATCTGCCACTGTACTGGTAAATGTCATATTCTGACATCAAGAAATTATATCTGCCACTGTACTGGTAAATGTCATGTTCTAACAACAAGAAATTATATCTGCCACTGTACTGGTAAATGTCATGTTCTAACAACAAGAAATTATATCTGCCACTGTACTGGTAAATGTCATATTCTAACAACAAGAAATTATATCTGCCACTGTACTGGTAAATGTCATGTTCAACAAGAAATTATATCTGCCACTGTACTGGTAAATGTCATGTTCTAACAACAAGAAATTATATCTGCCACTGTACTGGTAAATGTCATGTTCTAACGACAAGAAATTATATCTGCCACTGTACTGGTAAATGTCATGTTCTAACAACAAGAAATTATATCTGCCACTGTACTGGTAAATGTCATGTTCTAACAACAAGAAATTATATCTGCCACTGTACTGGTAAATGTCATGTTCTAACAACAAGAAATTATATCTGCCACTGTACTGGTAAATGTCATGTTCTAACGACAAGAAATTATATCTGCCACTGTACTGGTAAATGTCATATTCTAACAACAAGAAATTATATCTGCCACTGTACTGGTAAATGTCATGTTCAACAAGAAATTATATCTGCCACTGTACTGGTAAATGTCATGTTCTAACAACAAGAAATTATATCTGCCACTGTACTGGTAAATGTCATGTTCTAACAACAAGAAATTATATCTGCCACTGTACTGGTAAATGTCATATTCTAACAACAAGAAATTATATCTGCCACTGTACTGGTAAATGTCATGTTCTAACGACAAGAAATTATATCTGCCACTGTACTGGTAAATGTCATGTTCTAACAACAAGAAATTATATCTGCCACTGTACTGGTAAATGTCATGTTCTAACAACAAGAAATTATATCTGCCACTGTACTGGTAAATGTCATGTTCTAACGACAAGAAATTATATCTGCCACTGTACTGGTAAATGTCATGTTCAACAAGAAATTATATCTGCCACTGTACTGGTAAATGTCATGTTCTAACAACAAGAAATTATATCTGCCACTGTACTGGTAAATGTCATATTCTAACAACAAGAAATTATATCTGCCACTGTACTGGTAAATGTCATGTTCTAACAACAAGAAATTATATCTGCCACTGTACTGGTAAATGTCATGTTCTAACGACAAGAAATTATATCTGCCACTGTACTGGTAAATGTCATGTTCTAACAACAAGAAATTATATCTGCCACTGTACTGGTAAATGTCATATTCTAACAACAAGAAATTATATCTGCCACTGTACTGGTAAATGTCATGTTCTAACAACAAGAAATTATATCTGCCACTGTACTGGTAAATGTCATGTTCTAACAACAAGAAATTATATCTGCCACTGTACTGGTAAATGTCATGTTCTACAAGAAATTATATCTGCCACTGTACTGGTAAATGTCATGTTCTACAAGAAATTATATCTGCCACTGTACTGGTAAATGTCATGTTCTAACAACAAGAAATTATATCTGCCACTGTACTGGTAAATGTCATATTCTAACAACAAGAAATTATATCTGCCACTGTACTGGTAAATGTCATGTTCTAACAACAAGAAATTATATCTGCCACTGTACTGGTAAATGTCATGTTCTAACAACAAGAAATTATATCTGCCACTGTACTGGTAAATGTCATGTTCTAACAACAAGAAATTATATCTGCCACTGTACTGGTAAATGTCATGTTCAAACAAGAAATTATATCTGCCACTGTACTGGTAAATGTCATGTTCAACAAGAAATTATATCTGCCACTGTACTGGTAAATGTCATGTTCTAACAACAAGAAATTATATATGCCACTGTACTGGTAAATGTCATGTTCTAACAACAAGAAATTATATCTGCCACTGTACTGGTAAATGTCATGTTCTAACAACAAGAAATTATATCTGCCACTGTACTGGTAAATGTCATGTTCAACAACAAGAAATTATATCTGCCACTGTACTGGTAAATGTCATGTTCCCTGGCAACAAGAAATTATATCTGCCACTGTACTGGTAAATGTCATGTTCAACAACAAGAAATTATATCTGCCACTGTACTGGTAAATGTCATGTTCTAACGACAAGAAATTATATCTGCCACTGTACTGGTAAATGTCATGTTCTAACAACAAGAAATTATATCTGCCACTGTACTGGTAAATGTCATGTTCAACAAGAAATTATATCTGCCACTGTACTGGTAAATGTCATGTTCTAACAACAAGAAATTATATCTGCCACTGTACTGGTAAATGTCATGTTCTAACGACAAGAAATTATATCTGCCACTGTACTGGTAAATGTCATGTTCTAACAACAAGAAATTATATCTGCCACTGTACTGGTAAATGTCATGTTCTAACAACAAGAAATTATATCTGCCACTGTACTGGTAAATGTCATGTTCAACAACAAGAAATTATATCTGCCACTGTACTGGTAAATGTCATGTTCTAACGACAAGAAATTATATCTGCCACTGTACTGGTAAATGTCATGTTCAACAACAAGAAATTATATCTGCCACTGTACTGGTAAATGTCATGTTCAACAAGAAATTATATCTGCCACTGTACTGGTAAATGTCATGTTCTAACAACAAGAAATTATATCTGCCACTGTACTGGTAAATGTCATGTTCTAACGACAAGAAATTATATCTGCCACTGTACTGGTAAATGTCATGTTCTAACGACAAGAAATTATATCTGCCACTGTACTGGTAAATGTCATGTTCTAACGACAAGAAATTATATCTGCCACTGTACTGGTAAATGTCATGTTCAACAAGAAATTATATCTGCCACTGTACTGGTAAATGTCATGTTCAACAACAAGAAATTATATCTGCCACTGTACTGGTAAATGTCATGTTCTAACGACAAGAAATTATATCTGCCACTGTACTGGTAAATGTCATGTTCTAACAACAAGAAATTATATCTGCCACTGTACTGGTAAATGTCATGTTCTAACAACAAGAAATTATATCTGCCACTGTACTGGTAAATGTCATGTTCTAACGACAAGAAATTATATCTGCCACTGTACTGGTAAATGTCATGTTCAACAAGAAATTATATCTGCCACTGTACTGGTAAATGTCATGTTCAACAACAAGAAATTATATCTGCCACTGTACTGGTAAATGTCATGTTCTAACGACAAGAAATTATATCTGCCACTGTACTGGTAAATGTCATGTTCAACAAGAAATTATATCTGCCACTGTACTGGTAAATGTCATGTTCTAACAACAAGAAATTATATCTGCCACTGTACTGGTAAATGTCATGTTCTAACGACAAGAAATTATATCTGCCACTGTACTGGTAAATGTCATGTTCAACAAGAAATTATATCTGCCACTGTACTGGTAAATGTCATGTTCTAACAACAAGAAATTATATCTGCCACTGTACTGGTAAATGTCATGTTCAACAAGAAATTATATCTGCCACTGTACTGGTAAATGTCATGTTCAAACAACAAGAAATTATATCTGCCACTGTACTGGTAGATGTCATGTTCAACAAGAAATTATATCTGCCACTGTACTGGTAAATGTCATGTTCTAACAACAAGAAATTATATCTGCCACTGTACTGGTAAATGTCATGTTCTAACGACAAGAAATTATATCTGCCACTGTACTGGTAAATGTCATGTTCTAACAACAAGAAATTATATCTGTCACTGTACTGGTAAATGTCATGTTCTAACGACAAGAAATTATATCTGCCACTGTACTGGTAAATGTCATGTTCAACAAGAAATTATATCTGCCACTGTACTGGTAAATGTCATGTTCTAACAACAAGAAATTATATCTGCCACTGTACTGGTAAATGTCATGTTCTAACGACAAGAAATTATATCTGCCACTGTACTGGTAAATGTCATGTTCAACAAGAAATTATATCTGCCACTGTACTGGTAAATGTCATGTTCAACAAGAAATTATATCTGCCACTGTACTGGTAAGTGTCATGTTCTAACAACAAGAAATTATATCTGCCACTGTACTGGTAAATGTCATGTTCTAACAACAAGAAATTATATCTGCCACTGTACTGGTAAATGTCATGTTCAACAAGAAATTATATCTGCCACTGTACTGGTAAATGTCATGTTCTAACAACAAGAAATTATATCTGCCACTGTACTGGTAAATGTCATGTTCTAACGACAAGAAATTATATCTGCCACTGTACTGGTAAATGTCATGTTCAACAAGAAATTATATCTGCCACTGTACTGGTAAATGTCATGTTCTAACGACAAGAAATTATATCTGCCACTGTACTGGTAAATGTCATGTTCAACAAGAAATTATATCTGCCACTGTACTGGTAAATTATATCTGCCACTGTACTGGTAAATGTCATGTTCAACAAGAAATTATATCTGCCACTGTACTGGTAAATGTCATGTTCTAACAACAAGAAATTATATCTGCCACTGTACTGGTAAATGTCATGTTCTAACGACAAGAAATTATATCTGCCACTGTACTGGTAAATGTCATGTTCAACAAGAAATTATATCTGCCACTGTACTGGTAAATGTCATGTTCTAACAACAAGAAATTATATCTGCCACTGTACTGGTAAATGTCATGTTCTAACAACAAGAAATTATATCTGCCACTGTACTGGTAAATGTCATGTTCTAACAACAAGAAATTATATCTGCCACTGTACTGGTAAATGTCATGTTCTAACAACAAGAAATTATATCTGCCACTGTACTGGTAAATGTCATGTTCTAACGACAAGAAATTATATCTGCCACTGTACTGGTAAATGTCATGTTCAACAAGAAATTATATCTGCCACTGTACTGGTAAATGTCATGTTCTAACGACAAGAAATTATATCTGCCACTGTACTGGTAAATGTCATGTTCAACAAGAAATTATATCTGCCACTGTACTGGTAAATGTCATGTTCTAACAACAAGAAATTATATCTGCCACTGTACTGGTAAATGTCATGTTCAACAAGAAATTATATCTGCCACTGTACTGGTAAATGTCATGTTCTAACGACAAGAAATTATATCTGCCACTGTACTGGTAAATGTCATGTTCTAACGACAAGAAATTATATCTGCCACTGTACTGGTAAATGTCATGTTCTAACGACAAGAAATTATATCTGCCACTGTACTGGTAAATGTCATGTTCAACAAGAAATTATATCTGCCACTGTACTGGTAAATGTCATGTTCTAACGACAAGAAATTATATCTGCCACTGTACTGGTAAATGTCATGTTCTAACAACAAGAAATTATATCTGCCACTGTACTGGTAAATGTCATGTTCTAACAACAAGAAATTATATCTGCCACTGTACTGGTAAATGTCATGTTCAACAAGAAATTATATCTGCCACTGTACTGGTAAATGTCATGTTCTAACAACAAGAAATTATATCTGCCACTGTACTGGTAAATGTCATGTTCAACAACAAGAAATTATATCTGCCACTGTACTGGTAAATGTCATGTTCTAACAACAAGAAATTATATCTGCCACTGTACTGGTAAATGTCATGTTCTAACAACAAGAAATTATATCTGCCACTGTACTGGTAAATGTCATGTTCAACAACAAGAAATTATATCTGCCACTGTACTGGTAAATGTCATGTTCTAACAACAAGAAATTATATCTGCCACTGTACTGGTAAATGTCATGTTCAACAACAAGAAATTATATCTGCCACTGTACTGGTAAATGTCATGTTCTAACAACAAGAAATTATATCTGCCACTGTACTGGTAAATGTCATGTTCTAACAACAAGAAATTATATCTGCCACTGTACTGGTAAATGTCATGTTCAAACAAGAAATTATATCTTCCACTGTACTGGTAAATGTCATGTTCTAACAACAAGAAATTATATCTGCCACTGTACTGGTAAATGTCATGTTCTAACAACAAGAAATTATATCTGCCACTGTACTGGTAAATGTCATGTTCTAACAACAAGAAATTATATCTGCCACTGTACTGGTAAATGTCATGTTCAAACAAGAAATTATATCTGCCACTGTACTGGTAAATGTCATGTTCTAACAACAAGAAATTATATCTGCCACTGTACTGGTAAATGTCATGTTCTAACAACAAGAAATTATATCTGCCACTGTACTGGTAAATGTCATGTTAAAACAAGAAATTATATCTGCCACTGTACTGGTAAATGTCATGTTCTAACAACAAGAAATTATATCTGCCACTGTACTGGTAAATGTCATGTTCTAACAACAAGAAATTATATCTGCCACTGTACTGGTAAATGTCATGTTCAAACAAGAAATTATATCTGCCACTGTACTGGTAAATGTCATGTTCTAACAACAAGAAATTATATCTGCCACTGTACTGGTAAATGTCATGTTCTAACAACAAGAAATTATATCTGCCACTGTACTGGTAAATGTCATGTTTTAACAACAAGAAATTATATCTGCCACTGTACTGGTAAATGTCATGTTCAAACAAGAAATTATATCTGCCACTGTACTGGTAAATGTCATGTTCTAACAACAAGAAATTATATCTGCCACTGTACTGGTAAATGTCATGTTCAACAACAAGAAATTATATCTGCCACTGTACTGGTAAATGTCATGTTCAAACAAGAAATTATATCTGCCACTGTACTGGTAAATGTCATGTTCAAACAACAAGAAATTATATCTGCCACTGTACTGGTAAATGTCATGTTCTAACAACAAGAAATTATATCTGCCACTGTACTGGTAAATGTCATGTTCAAACAAGAAATTATATCTGCCACTGTACTGGTAAATGTCATGTTCCCTGGCAACAAGAAATTATATCTGCCACTGTACTGGTAAATGTCATGTTCAAACAAGAAATTATATCTGCCACTGTACTGGTAAATGTCATGTTCTAACAACAAGAAATTATATCTGCCACTGTACTGGTAAATGTCATGTTCTAACAACAAGAAATTATATCTGTCACTGTACTGGTAAATGTCATGTTCTAACAACAAGAAATTATATCTGCCACTGTACTGTTAAATGTCATGTTCTAACAACAAGAAATTATATCTGCCACTGTACTGGTAAATGTCATGTTCAACAAGAAATTATATCTGCCACTGTACTGGTAAATGTCATGTTCAACAAGAAATTATATCTGCCACTGTACTGGTAAATGTCATGTTCTAACGACAAGAAATTATATCTGCCACTGTTCTGGTAAATGTCATGTTCTAACAACAAGAAATTATATCTGCCACTGTACTGGTAAATGTCATGTTCAAACAAGAAATTATATCTGCCACTGTACTGGTAAATGTCATGTTCTAACAACAAGAAATTATATCTGCCACTGTACTGGTAAATGTCATGTTCTAACAACAAGAAATTATATCTGCCACTGTACTGGTAAATGTCATGTTCAACAAGAAATTATATCTGCCACTGTACTGGTAAATGTCATGTTCAACAAGAAATTATATCTGCCACTGTACTGGTAAATGTCATGTTCTAACAACAAGAAATTATATCTGCCACTGTACTGGTAAATGTCATGTTCTAACAACAAGAAATTATATCTGCCACTGTACTGGTAAATGTCATGTTCAACAAGAAATTATATCTGCCACTGTACTGGTAAATGTCATGTTCAACAAGAAATTATATCTGCCACTGTACTGGTAAATGTCATGTTCAACAAGAAATTATATCTGCCACTGTACTGGTAAATGTCATGTTCTAACGACAAGAAATTATATCTGCCACTGTACTGGTAAATGTCATGTTCAACAAGAAATTATATCTGCCACTGTACTGGTAAATGTCATGTTCAACAAGAAATTATATCTGCCACTGTACTGGTAAATGTCATGTTCTAACAACAAGAAATTATATCTGCCACTGTACTGGTAAATGTCATGTTCTAACAACAAGAAATTATATCTGCCACTGTACTGGTAAATGTCATGTTCTAACAACAAGAAATTATATCTGCCACTGTACTGGTAAATGTCATGTTCTAACAACAAGAAATTATATCTGCCACTGTACTGGTAAATGTCATGTTCTAACAACAAGAAATTATATCTGCCACTGTACTGGTAAATGTCATGTTCTAACAACAAGAAATTATATCTGCCACTGTACTGGTAAATGTCATGTTCAACAAGAAATTATATCTGCCACTGTACTGGTAAATGTCATGTTCTTACAACAAGAAATTATATCTGCCACTGTACTGGTAAATGTCATGTTCTAACAACAAGAAATTATATCTGCCACTGCACTGGTAAATGTCATGTTCTAACAACAAGAAATTATATCTGCCACTGTACTGGTAAATGTCATGTTCTAACAACAAGAAATTATATCTGCCACTGTACTGGTAAATGTCATGTTCAACAAGAAATTATATCTGCCACTGTACTGGTAAATGTCATGTTCTAACGACAAGAAATTATATCTGCCACTGTACTGGTAAATGTCATGTTCTAACAACAAGAAATTATATCTGCCACTGTACTGGTAAATGTCATGTTCTAGCGAACATACATATACCCTGCATGTGTGTATTTATAAAACATTTTTTTAATCAGTTGCAAAGTATTTAGATAATAGATTTGAACCTAGAAAGTTGAGATGCAGACCATCATTCTTAGCATATAATGACCGGTCGGGACTTCCACCCTTTACTAAAAATCTACAATATGAATGTCCATAGGAAATGTTATGTCGGTGACACAATTGCTGCAACATATTGTTAATCTTGGCCACTCTGCTTTTAGTAGTGCCATAATCGCAGACACGAGGGAGAATGGCTGACATCGTAATTTTAACTTGGCGCCACTGAAGAATTCTTATGAGGTTGCCGAATGATGATTCAATCTGATTGATTGTCTGATCCTTAGGAATGTTGTTGGTGCCCACGTGTATTTGCCACGTGTATCTGCCACTGTACTGGTAAATGTCATGTTCTAACAACAAGAAATTATATCTGCCACTGTACTGGTAAATGTCATGTTCTAACGACAAAAAATTATATCTGCCACTGTACTGGTAAATGTCATGTTCAACAAAAAATTATATCTGCCACTGTACTGGTAAATGTCATGTTCTAACAACAAGAAATTATATCTGCCACTGTACTGGTAAATTATATCTGCCACTGTACTGGTACATGTCATGTTCTAACAAGAAATTATATCTGCCACTGTACTGTTAATGTCATGTTCTAGCAACAAGAAATTATATCTGCCACTGTACTGGTAAATGTCATGTTCTAACAACAAGAAATTATATCTGCCACTGTACTGGTAAATGTCATGTTCTAACAACAAGAAATTATATCTGCCACTGTACTGGTAAATGTCATGTTCAACAACAAGAAATTATATCTGCCACTGTACTGGTAAATGTCATGTTCAACAAGAAATTATATCTGCCACTGTACTGGTAAATGTCATGTTCTAACAACAAGAAATTATATCTGCCACTGTACTGGTAAATGTCATGTTCTAACAACAAGAAATTATATCTGCCACTGTACTGGTAAATGTCATGTTCTAACAACAAGAAATTATATCTGCCACTGTACTGCTAAATGTCATGTTCAAACAAGAAATTATATCTGCCACTGTACTGGTAAATGTCATGTTCAACAAGAAATTATATCTGCCACTGTACTGGTAAATGTCATGTTCTAACAACAAGAAATTATATCTGCCACTGTACTGGTAAATGTCATGTTCAACAAGAAATTATATCTGCCACTGTACTGGTAAATGTCATGTTCAACAAGAAATTATATCTGCCACTGTACTGGTAAATGTCATGTTCAAACAAGAAATTATATCTGCCACTGTACTGGTAAATGTCATGTTCAAACAAGAAATTATATCTGCCACTGTACTGGTAAATGTCATGTTCTAACAACAAAAAATTATATCTGCCACTGTACTGGTAAATGTCATGTTCAACAAGAAATTATATCTGCCACTGTACTGGTAAATGTCATGTTCAAACAAGAAATTATATCTGCCACTGTACTGGTAAATGTCATGTTCAAACAAGAAATTATATCTGCCACTGTACTGGTAAATGTCATGTTCTAACAACAAGAAATTATATCTGCCACTGTACTGGTAAATGTCATGTTCAACAAGAAATTATATCTGCCACTGTACTGGTAAATGTCATGTTCAAACAAGAAATTATATCTGCCACTGTACTGGTAAATGTCATGTTCTAACTACAAGAAATTATATCTGCCACTGTACTGGTAAATGTCATGTTCAACAAGAAATTATATCTGCCACTGTACTGGTAAATGTCATGTTCAAACAAGAAATTATATCTGCCACTGTACTGGTAAATGTCATGTTCTAACGACAAGAAATTATATCTGCCACTGTACTGGTAAATGTCATGTTCTAACGACAAGAAATTATATCTGCCACTGTACTGGTAAATGTCATGTTCAACAACAAGAAATTATATCTGCCACTGTACTGGTAAATGTCATGTTCTAACAACAAGAAATTATATCTGCCACTGTACTGGTAAATGCCATGTTCTAACAACAAGAAATTATATCTGCCACTGTACTGGTAAATGTCATGTTCTAACAACAAGAAATTATATCTGCCACTGTACTGGTAAATTATATCTGCCACTGTACTGGTAAATTATATCTGCCACTGTACTGGTAAATTATATCTGCCACTGTACTGGTAAATGTCATGTTCTAACAACAAGAAATTATATCTGCCACTGTACTGGTAAATGTCATGTTCTAACAACAAGAAATTATATCTGCCACTGTACTGGTAAATGTCATGTTCAACAACAAGAAATTATATCTGCCACTGTACTGGTAAATGTCATGTTCTAACGACAAAAAATTATATCTGCCACTGTACTGGTAAATGTCATGTTCTAACAACAAGAAATTATATCTGCCACTGTACTGGTAAATGCCATGTTCTAACAACAAGAAATTATATCTGCCACTGTACTGGTAAATGTCATGTTCTAACAACAAGAAATTATATCTGCCACTGTACTGGTAAATTATATCTGCCACTGTACTGGTAAATTATATCTGCCACTGTACTGGTAAATGTCATGTTCTAACAACAAGAAATTATATCTGCCACTGTACTGGTAAATTATATCTGCCACTGTACTGGTAAATGTCATGTTCTAACAACAAGAAATTATATCTGCCACTGTACTGGTAAATGTCATGTTCTAACAACAAGAAATTATATCTGCCACTGTACTGGTAAATGCCATGTTCTAACAACAAGAAATTATATCTGCCACTGTACTGGTAAATGTCATGTTCTAACAACAAGAAATTATATCTGCCACTGTACTGGTAAATTATATCTGCCACTGTACTGGTAAATTATATCTGCCACTGTACTGGTAAATGTCATGTTCTAACAACAAGAAATTATATCTGCCACTGTACTGGTAAATGTCATGTTCTAACAAGAAATTATATCTGCCACTGTACTGGTAAATGTCATGTTCAACAACAAGAAATTATATCTGCCACTGTACTGGTAAATGTCATGTTCTAACGACAATAAATTATATCTGCCACTGTACTGGTAAATGTCATGTTCTAACAACAAGAAATTATATCTGCCACTGTACTGGTAAATGTCATGTTCTAACGACAAAAAATTATATCTGCCACTGTACTGGTAAATGTCATGTTCAACAAAAAATTATATCTGCCACTGTACTGGTAAATGTCATGTTCTAACAACAAGAAATTATATCTGCCACTGTACTGGTAAATTATATCTGCCACTGTACTGGTACATGTCATGTTCTAACAAGAAATTATATCTGCCACTGTACTGTTAATGTCATGTTCTAGCAACAAGAAATTATATCTGCCACTGTACTGGTAAATGTCATGTTCAACAACAAGAAATTATATCTGCCACTGTACTGGTAAATGCCATGTTCTAACAACAAGAAATTATATCTGCCACTGTACTGGTAAATGCCATGTTCTAACGACAAGAAATTATATCTGCCACTGTACTGGTAAATGTCATGTTCAACAACAAGAAATTATATCTGCCACTGTACTGGTAAATGCCATGTTCTAACAACAAGAAATTATATCTGCCACTGTACTGGTAAATGCCATGTTCTAACGACAAGAAATTATATCTGCCACTGTACTGGTAAATGTCATGTTCTAACAACAAGAAATTATATCTGCCACTGTACTGGTAAATGTCATGTTCTAGCGACAAGAAATTATATCTGCCACTGTACTGGTAAATGCCATGTTCAACAACAAGAAATTATATCTGCCACTGTACTGGTAAATGTCATGTTCAACAAGAAATTATATCTGCCACTGTACTGGTAAATGTCATGTTCTAACGACAAGAAATTATATCTGCCACTGTACTGGTAAATGTCATGTTCTAACAACAAGAAATTATATCTGCCACTGTACTGGTAAATGCCATGTTCTAACGACAAGAAATTATATCTGCCACTGTACTGGTAAATGCCATGTTCTAACGACAAGAAATTATATCTGCCACTGTACTGGTAAATGTCATGTTCAACAAGAAATTATATCTGCCACTGTACTGGTAAATGTCATGTTCTAACGACAAGAAATTATATCTGCCACTGTACTGGTAAATGCCATGTTCTAACAACAAGAAATTATATCTGCCACTGTACTGGTAAATGCCATGTTCTAACGACAAGAAATTATATCTGCCACTGTACTGGTAAATGTCATGTTCTAACAACAAGAAATTATATCTGCCACTGTACTGGTAAATGTCATGTTCTAGCGACAAGAAATTATATCTGCCACTGTACTGGTAAATGCCATGTTCTAACAACAAGAAATTATATCTGCCACTGTACTGGTAAATGTCATGTTCTAACAACAAGAAATTATATCTGCCACTACTGGTAAATGTCATGTTCTAACAACAAGAAATTATATCTGCCACTGTACTGGTAAATGTCATGTTCTAACAACAAGAAATTATATCTGCCACTGTACTGGTAAATGTCATGTTCTAGCGACAAGAAATTATATCTGCCACTGTACTGGTAAATGTCATGTTCTAACAACAAGAAATTATATCTGCCACTGTACTGGTAAATGTCATGTTCAACAAGAAATTATATCTGCCACTGTACTGGTAAATGTCATGTTCTAACAACAAGAAATTATATCTGCCACTGTACTGGTAAATGTCATGTTCAACAAGAAATTATATCTGCCACTGTACTGGTAAATGTCATGTTCTAACAACAAGAAATTATATCTGCCACTGTACTGGTAAATGTCATGTTCAACAAGAAATTATATCTGCCACTGTACTGGTAAATGTCCTGTTCTAACTACAAGAAATTATATCTGCCACTGTACTGGTAAATGTCATGTTCAACAAGAAATTATATCTGACACTGTACTGGTAAATGTCATGTTCAACAAGAAATTATATCTGCCACTGTACTGGTAAATGTCATGTTCTAACAACAAGAAATTATATCTGCCACTGTACTGGTAAATGTCATGTTCAACAAGAAATTATATCTGCCACTGTACTGGTAAATGTCATGTTCTAACAACAAGAAATTATATCTGCCACTGTACTGGTAAATGTCATGTTCTAACAACAAGAAATTATATCTGCCACTGTACTGGTAAATGTCATGTTCAACAAGAAATTATATCTGCCACTGTACTGGTATATGTCATGTTCTAACAACAAGAAATTATATCTGCCACTGTACTGGTAAATGTCATGTTCTAACAACAAGAAATTATATCTGCCACTGTACTGGTAAATGTCATGTTCAACAAGAAATTATATCTGCCACTGTACTGGTAAATGTCATGTTCTAACAAGAAATTATATCTGCCACTGTACTGGTAAATGTCATGTTCTAGCGACAAGAAATTATATCTGCCACTGTACTGGTAAATGTCATGTTCTAACAACAAGAAATTATATCTGCCACTGTACTGGTAAATGTCATGTTCAACAAGAAATTATATCTGCCACTGTACTGGTAAATGTCATGTTCTAGCGACAAGAAATTATATCTGCCACTGTACTGGTAAATGTCATGTTCTAACAACAAGAAATTATATCTGCCACTGTACTGGTAAATGTCATGTTCTAACAACAAGAAATTATATCTGCCACTGTACTGGTAAATGTCATGTTCTAACAACAAGAAATTATATCTGCCACTGTACTGGTAAATGTCATGTTCAACAAGAAATTATATCTGCCACTGTACTGGTAAATGTCATGTTCAACAAGAAATTATATCTGCCACTGTACTGGTAAATGTCATGTTCAACAAGAAATTATATCTACCACTGTACTGGTAAATGTCATGTTCTAACAACAAGAAATTATATCTGCCACTGTACTGGTAAATGTCATGTTCTAACAACAAGAAATTATATCTGCCACTGTACTGGTAAATGTCATGTTCTAACAACAAGAAATTATATCTGCCACTGTACTGGTAAATGTCATGTTCTAACAACAAGAAATTATATCTGCCACTGTACTGGTAAATGTCATGTTCAACAACAAGAAATTATATCTGCCACTGTACTGGTAAATGTCATGTTCTAACAACAAGAAATTATATCTGCCACTGTACTGGTAAATGTCATGTTCTAACAACAAGAAATTATATCTGCCACTGTACTGGTAAATGTCATGTTCTAACGACAAGAAATTATATCTGCCACTGTACTGGTAAATGCCATGTTCTAACGACAAGAAATTATATCTGCCACTGTACTGGTAAATTATATCTGCCACTGTACTGGTACATGTCATGTTCTAACAACAAGAAATTATATCTGCCACTGTACTGGTAAATGTCATGTTCTAACAACAAGAAATTATATCTGCCACTGTACTGGTAACTGTCATGTTCAACAAGAAATTATATCTGCCACTGTACTGGTAAATGTCATGTTCAACAAGAAATTATATCTGCCACTGTACTGGTAAATGTCATGTTCTAACAACAAGAAATTATATCTGCCACTGTACTGGTAAATGTCATGTTCTAACAACAAGAAATTATATCTGCCACTGTACTGGTAAATGTCATGTTCTAACAACAAGAAATTATATCTGCCACTGTACTGGTAAATGTCATGTTCTAACAAGAAATTATATCTGCCACTGTACTGGTAAATGTCATGTTCAACAAGAAATTATATCTGCCACTGTACTGGTAAATGTCATGTTCTAACAACAAGAAATTATATCTGCCACTGTACTGGTAAATGTCATGTTCAACAAGAAATTATATCTGCCACTGTACTGGTAAATGTCATGTTCTAACAACAAGAAATTATATCTGCCACTGTACTGGTAAATGTCATGTTCAACAAGAAATTATATCTGCCACTGTACTGGTAAATGTCATGTTCAACAAGAAATTATATCTGCCACTGTACTGGTAAATGTCATGTTCAAACAAGAAATTATATCTGCCACTGTACTGGTAAATGTCATGTTCAAACAAGAAATTATATCTGCCACTGTACTGGTAAATGTCATGTTCAACAAGAAATTATATCTGCCACTGTACTGGTAAATGTCATGTTCTAACAACAAGAAATTATATCTGCCACTGTACTGGTAAATGTCATGTTCAACAAGAAATTATATCTGCCACTGTACTGGTAAATGTCATGTTCAACAAGAAATTATATCTGCCACTGTACTGGTAAATGTCATGTTCAAACAAGAAATTATATCTGCCACTGTACTGGTAAATGTCATGTTCAAACAAGAAATTATATCTGCCACTGTACTGGTAAATGTCATGTTCAACAAGAAATTATATCTGCCACTGTACTGGTAAATGTCATGTTCTAACAACAAGAAATTATATCTGCCACTGTACTGGTAAATGTCATGTTCAACAAGAAATTATATCTGCCACTGTACTGGTAAATGTCATGTTCGAACAAGAAATTATATCTGCCACTGTACTGGTAAATGCCATGTTCAACAAGAAATTATATCTGCCACTGTACTGGTAAATGTCATGTTCAACAAGAAATTATATCTGCCACTGTACTGGTAAATGTCATGTTCGAACAAGAAATTATATCTGCCACTGTACTGGTAAATGCCATGTTCAACAAGAAATTATATCTGCCACTGTACTGGTAAATGTCATGTTCAACAAGAAATTATATCTGCCACTGTACTGGTAAATGTCATGTTCAACAAGAAATTATATCTGCCACTGTACTGGTAAATGTCATGTTCTAACAACAAGAAATTATATCTGCCACTGTACTGGTAAATGTCATGTTCAACAAGAAATTATATCTGCCACTGTACTGGTAAATGTCATGTTCTAACAACAAGAAATTATATCTGCCACTGTACTGGTAAATGTCATGTTCTAACAACAAGAAATTATATCTGCCACTGTACTGGTAAATGTCATGTTCTAACGACAAGAAATTATATCTGCCACTGTACTGGTATATGTCATGTTCAACAACAAGAAATTATATCTGCCACTGTACTGGTAAATGTCATGTTCAACAAGAAATTATATCTGCCACTGTACTGGTATATGTCATGTTCTAACAACAAGAAATGATATCTGCCACTGTACTGGTAAATGTCATGTTCTAGCGACAAGAAATTATATCTGCCACTGTACTGGTAAATGTCATGTTCTAACAACAAGAAATTATATCTGCCACTGTACTGGTAAATGTCATGTTCTAACAACAAGAAATTATATCTGCCACTGTACTGGTAAATGTCATGTTCTAACAACAAGAAATTATATCTGCCACTGTACTGGTAAATGTCATGTTCTAACAACAAGAAATTATATCTGCCACTGTACTGGTAAATGTCATGTTCAACAAGAAATTATATCTGCCACTGTACTGGTAAATGTCATGTTCAACAAGAAATTATATCTGCCACTGTACTGGTAAATGTCATGTTCAACAAGAAATTATATCTACCACTGTACTGGTAAATGTCATGTTCAACAACAAGAAATTATATCTGCCACTGTACTGGTAAATGTCATGTTCAACAACAAGAAATTATATCTGCCACTGTACTGGTAAATGTCATGTTCTAACAACAAGAAATTATATCTGCCACTGTACTGGTAAATGTCATGTTCAACAACAAGAAATTATATCTGCCACTGTACTGGTAAATGTCATGTTCTAACAACAAGAAATTATATCTGCCACTGTACTGGTAAATGTCATGTTCTAACGACAAGAAATTATATCTGCCACTGTACTGGTAAATGTCATGTTCTAACAACAAGAAATTATATCTGCCACTGTACTGGTAAATGTCATGTTCTAACAACAAGAAATTATATCTGCCACTGTACTGGTAAATGTCATGTTCTAACAACAAGAAATTATATCTGCCACTGTACTGGTAAATGTCATGTTCAACAAGAAATTATATCTGCCACTGTACTGGTAAATGTCATGTTCTAACAACAAGAAATTATATCTGCCACTGTACTGGTAAATGTCATGTTCAACAAGAAATTATATCTGCCACTGTACTGGTAAATGTCATGTTCAAACAAGAAATTATATCTGCCACTGTACTGCTAAATGTCATGTTCAAACAAGAAATTATATCTGCCACTGTACTGGTAAATGTCATGTTCAACAAGAAATTATATCTGCCACTGTACTGGTAAATGTCATGTTCTAACAACAAGAAATTATATCTGCCACTGTACTGGTAAATGTCATGTTCAACAAGAAATTATATCTGCCACTGTACTGGTAAATGTCATGTTCAACAAGAAATTATATCTGCCACTGTACTGGTAAATGTCATGTTCAAACAAGAAATTATATCTGCCACTGTACTGGTAAATGTCATGTTCAAACAAGAAATTATATCTGCCACTGTACTGGTAAATGTCATGTTCTAACAACAAGAAATTATATCTGCCACTGTACTGGTAAATGTCATGTTCAACAAGAAATTATATCTGCCACTGTACTGGTAAATGTCATGTTCAAACAAGAAATTATATCTACCACTGTACTGGTAAATGTCATGTTCAAACAAGAAATTATATCTGCCACTGTACTGGTAAATATCATGTTCTAACAACAAGAAATTATATCTGCCACTGTACTGGTAAATGTCATGTTCAACAAGAAATTATATCTGCCACTGTACTGGTAAATGTCATGTTCAAACAAGAAATTATATCTGCCACTGTACTGGTAAATGTCATGTTCTAACGACAAGAAATTATATCTGCCACTGTACTGGTAAATGTCATGTTCTAACGACAAGAAATTATATCTGCCACTGTACTGGTAAATGTCATGTTCAACAACAAGAAATTATATCTGCCACTGTACTGGTAAATGTCATGTTCTAACAACAAGAAATTATATCTGCCTCTGTACTGGTAAATGTCATGTTCTAACAACAAGAAATTATATCTGCCACTGTACTGGTAAATGTCATGTTCTAACAACAAGAAATTATATCTGCCACTGTACTGGTAAATTATATCTGCCACTGTACTGGTAAATTATATCTGCCACTGTACTGGTAAATTATATCTGCCACTGTACTGGTAAATGTCATGTTCTAACAACAAGAAATTATATCTGCCACTGTACTGGTAAATGTCATGTTCTAACAACAAGAAATTATATCTGCCACTGTACTGGTAAATGTCATGTTCAACAACAAGAAATTATATCTGCCACTGTACTGGTAAATGTCATGTTCTAACGACAAAAAATTATATCTGCCACTGTACTGGTAAATGTCATGTTCTAACAACAAGAAATTATATCTGCCACTGTACTGGTAAATGCCATGTTCTAACAACAAGAAATTATATCTGCCACTGTACTGGTAAATGTCATGTTCTAACAACAAGAAATTATATCTGCCACTGTACTGGTAAATTATATCTGCCACTGTACTGGTAAATTATATCTGCCACTGTACTGGTAAATTATATCTGCCACTGTACTGGTAAATGTCATGTTCTAACAACAAGAAATTATATCTGCCACTGTACTGGTAAATGTCATGTTCTAACAACAAGAAATTATATCTGCCACTGTACTGGTAAATGTCATGTTCAACAACAAGAAATTATATCTGCCACTGTACTGGTAAATGTCATGTTCTAACGACAAAAAATTATATCTGCCACTGTACTGGTAAATGTCATGTTCTAACAACAAGAAATTATATCTGCCACTGTACTGGTAAATGTCATGTTCTAACGACAAAAAATTATATCTGCCACTGTACTGGTAAATGTCATGTTCAACAAAAAATTATATCTGCCACTGTACTGGTAAATGTCATGTTCTAACAACAAGAAATTATATCTGCCACTGTACTGGTAAATTATATCTGCCACTGTACTGGTACATGTCATGTTCTAACAAGAAATTATATCTGCCACTGTACTGTTAATGTCATGTTCTAGCAACAAGAAATTATATCTGCCACTGTACTGGTAAATGTCATGTTCTAACAACAAGAAATTATATCTGCCACTGTACTGGTAAATGTCATGTTCTAACAACAAGAAATTATATCTGCCACTGTACTGGTAAATGTCATGTTCAACAACAAGAAATTATATCTGCCACTGTACTGGTAAATGTCATGTTCAACAAGAAATTATATCTGCCACTGTACTGGTAAATGTCATGTTCAAACAAGAAATTATATCTGCCACTGTACTGCTAAATGTCATGTTCAAACAAGAAATTATATCTGCCACTGTACTGGTAAATGTCATGTTCAACAAGAAATTATATCTGCCACTGTACTGGTAAATGTCATGTTCTAACAACAAGAAATTATATCTGCCACTGTACTGGTAAATGTCATGTTCAACAAGAAATTATATCTGCCACTGTACTGGTAAATGTCATGTTCAACAAGAAATTATATCTGCCACTGTACTGGTAAATGTCATGTTCAAACAAGAAATTATATCTGCCACTGTACTGGTAAATGTCATGTTCAAACAAGAAATTATATCTGCCACTGTACTGGTAAATGTCATGTTCTAACAACAAGAAATTATATCTGCCACTGTACTGGTAAATGTCATGTTCAACAAGAAATTATATCTGCCACTGTACTGGTAAATGTCATGTTCAAACAAGAAATTATATCTGCCACTGTACTGGTAAATGTCATGTTCAAACAAGAAATTATATCTGCCACTGTACTGGTAAATGTCATGTTCTAACAACAAGAAATTATATCTGCCACTGTACTGGTAAATGTCATGTTCAACAAGAAATTATATCTGCCACTGTACTGGTAAATGTCATGTTCAAACAAGAAATTATATCTGCCACTGTACTGGTAAATGTCATGTTCTAACTACAAGAAATTATATCTGCCACTGTACTGGTAAATGTCATGTTCAACAAGAAATTATATCTGCCACTGTACTGGTAAATGTCATGTTCAAACAAGAAATTATATCTGCCACTGTACTGGTAAATGTCATGTTCTAACGACAAGAAATTATATCTGCCACTGTACTGGTAAATGTCATGTTCTAACGACAAGAAATTATATCTGCCACTGTACTGGTAAATGTCATGTTCAACAACAAGAAATTATATCTGCCACTGTACTGGTAAATGTCATGTTCTAACAACAAGAAATTATATCTGCCACTGTACTGGTAAATGCCATGTTCTAACAACAAGAAATTATATCTGCCACTGTACTGGTAAATGTCATGTTCTAACAACAAGAAATTATATCTGCCACTGTACTGGTAAATTATATCTGCCACTGTACTGGTAAATTATATCTGCCACTGTACTGGTAAATTATATCTGCCACTGTACTGGTAAATGTCATGTTCTAACAACAAGAAATTATATCTGCCACTGTACTGGTAAATGTCATGTTCTAACAACAAGAAATTATATCTGCCACTGTACTGGTAAATGTCATGTTCAACAACAAGAAATTATATCTGCCACTGTACTGGTAAATGTCATGTTCTAACGACAAAAAATTATATCTGCCACTGTACTGGTAAATGTCATGTTCTAACAACAAGAAATTATATCTGCCACTGTACTGGTAAATGCCATGTTCTAACAACAAGAAATTATATCTGCCACTGTACTGGTAAATGTCATGTTCTAACAACAAGAAATTATATCTGCCACTGTACTGGTAAATTATATCTGCCACTGTACTGGTAAATTATATCTGCCACTGTACTGGTAAATGTCATGTTCTAACAACAAGAAATTATATCTGCCACTGTACTGGTAAATGTCATGTTCTAACAACAAGAAATTATATCTGCCACTGTACTGGTAAATGTCATGTTCAACAACAAGAAATTATATCTGCCACTGTACTGGTAAATGTCATGTTCTAACAACAAGAAATTATATCTGCCACTGTACTGGTAAATGTCATGTTCTAACGACAAAAAATTATATCTGCCACTGTACTGGTAAATGTCATGTTCAACAAAAAATTATATCTGCCACTGTACTGGTAAATGTCATGTTCTAACAACAAGAAATTATATCTGCCACTGTACTGGTAAATTATATCTGCCACTGTACTGGTACATGTCATGTTCTAACAAGAAATTATATCTGCCACTGTACTGTTAATGTCATGTTCTAGCAACAAGAAATTATATCTGCCACTGTACTGGTAAATGTCATGTTCTAACAACAAGAAATTATATCTGCCACTGTACTGGTAAATGTCATGTTCTAACAACAAGAAATTATATCTGCCACTGTACTGGTAAATGTCATGTTCAACAACAAGAAATTATATCTGCCACTGTACTGGTAAATGTCATGTTCAACAACAAGAAATTATATCTGCCACTGTACTGGTAAATGTCATGTTCTAACGACAAGAAATTATATCTGCCACTGTACTGGTAAATGTCATGTTCAAACAACAAGAAATTATATCTGCCACTGTACTGGTAAATGTCATGTTCAACAAGAAATTATATCTGCCACTGTACTGGTAAATGTCATGTTCTAACGACAAGAAATTATATCTGCCACTGTACTGGTAAATGTCATGTTCTAACGACAAAAAATTATATCTGCCACTGTACTGGTAAATGTCATGTTCTAACAACAAGAAATTATATCTGCCACTGTACTGGTAAATGTCATGTTCTAACGACAAAAAATTATATCTGCCACTGTACTGGTAAATGTCATGTTCAACAAAAAATTATATCTGCCACTGTACTGGTAAATGTCATGTTCTAACAACAAGAAATTATATCTGCCACTGTACTGGTAAATTATATCTGCCACTGTACTGGTACATGTCATGTTCTAACAAGAAATTATATCTGCCACTGTACTGTTAATGTCATGTTCTAGCAACAAGAAATTATATCTGCCACTGTACTGGTAAATGTCATGTTCTAACAACAAGAAATTATATCTGCCACTGTACTGGTAAATGTCATGTTCTAACAACAAGAAATTATATCTGCCACTGTACTGGTAAATGTCATGTTCAACAACAAGAAATTATATCTGCCACTGTACTGGTAAATGTCATGTTCAACAAGAAATTATATCTGCCACTGTACTGGTAAATGTCATGTTCAAACAAGAAATTATATCTGCCACTGTACTGCTAAATGTCATGTTCAAACAAGAAATTATATCTGCCACTGTACTGGTAAATGTCATGTTCAACAAGAAATTATATCTGCCACTGTACTGGTAAATGTCATGTTCTAACAACAAGAAATTATATCTGCCACTGTACTGGTAAATGTCATGTTCAACAAGAAATTATATCTGCCACTGTACTGGTAAATGTCATGTTCAACAAGAAATTATATCTGCCACTGTACTGGTAAATGTCATGTTCAAACAAGAAATTATATCTGCCACTGTACTGGTAAATGTCATGTTCAAACAAGAAATTATATCTGCCACTGTACTGGTAAATGTCATGTTCAACAAGAAATTATATCTGCCACTGTACTGGTAAATGTCATGTTCAAACAAGAAATTATATCTGCCACTGTACTGGTAAATGTCATGTTCAAACAAGAAATTATATCTGCCACTGTACTGGTAAATGTCATGTTCTAACAACAAGAAATTATATCTGCCACTGTACTGGTAAATGTCATGTTCAACAAGAAATTATATCTGCCACTGTACTGGTAAATGTCATGTTCAAACAAGAAATTATATCTGCCACTGTACTGGTAAATGTCATGTTCTAACTACAAGAAATTATATCTGCCACTGTACTGGTAAATGTCATGTTCAACAAGAAATTATATCTGCCACTGTACTGGTAAATGTCATGTTCAAACAAGAAATTATATCTGCCACTGTACTGGTAAATGTCATGTTCTAACGACAAGAAATTATATCTGCCACTGTACTGGTAAATGTCATGTTCTAACGACAAGAAATTATATCTGCCACTGTACTGGTAAATGTCATGTTCAACAACAAGAAATTATATCTGCCACTGTACTGGTAAATGTCATGTTCTAACAACAAGAAATTATATCTGCCACTGTACTGGTAAATGCCATGTTCTAACAACAAGAAATTATATCTGCCACTGTACTGGTAAATGTCATGTTCTAACAACAAGAAATTATATCTGCCACTGTACTGGTAAATTATATCTGCCACTGTACTGGTAAATTATATCTGCCACTGTACTGGTAAATTATATCTGCCACTGTACTGGTAAATGTCATGTTCTAACAACAAGAAATTATATCTGCCACTGTACTGGTAAATGTCATGTTCTAACAACAAGAAATTATATCTGCCACTGTACTGGTAAATGTCATGTTCAACAACAAGAAATTATATCTGCCACTGTACTGGTAAATGTCATGTTCTAACGACAAAAAATTATATCTGCCACTGTACTGGTAAATGTCATGTTCTAACAACAAGAAATTATATCTGCCACTGTACTGGTAAATGCCATGTTCTAACAACAAGAAATTATATCTGCCACTGTACTGGTAAATGTCATGTTCTAACAACAAGAAATTATATCTGCCACTGTACTGGTAAATTATATCTGCCACTGTACTGGTAAATTATATCTGCCACTGTACTGGTAAATGTCATGTTCTAACAACAAGAAATTATATCTGCCACTGTACTGGTAAATGTCATGTTCTAACAACAAGAAATTATATCTGCCACTGTACTGGTAAATGTCATGTTCAACAACAAGAAATTATATCTGCCACTGTACTGGTAAATGTCATGTTCTAACAACAAGAAATTATATCTGCCACTGTACTGGTAAATGTCATGTTCTAACGACAAAAAATTATATCTGCCACTGTACTGGTAAATGTCATGTTCAACAAAAAATTATATCTGCCACTGTACTGGTAAATGTCATGTTCTAACAACAAGAAATTATATCTGCCACTGTACTGGTAAATTATATCTGCCACTGTACTGGTACATGTCATGTTCTAACAAGAAATTATATCTGCCACTGTACTGTTAATGTCATGTTCTAGCAACAAGAAATTATATCTGCCACTGTACTGGTAAATGTCATGTTCTAACAACAAGAAATTATATCTGCCACTGTACTGGTAAATGTCATGTTCTAACAACAAGAAATTATATCTGCCACTGTACTGGTAAATGTCATGTTCAACAACAAGAAATTATATCTGCCACTGTACTGGTAAATGTCATGTTCAACAACAAGAAATTATATCTGCCACTGTACTGGTAAATGTCATGTTCTAACGACAAGAAATTATATCTGCCACTGTACTGGTAAATGTCATGTTCAAACAAGAAATTATATCTGCCACTGTACTGGTAAATGTCATGTTCAACAAGAAATTATATCTGCCACTGTACTGGTAAATGTCATGTTCTAACGACAAGAAATTATATCTGCCACTGTACTGGTAAATGTCATGTTCTAACGACAAGAAATTATATCTGCCACTGTACTGGTAAATGTCATGTTCTAGCGAACATACATATACCCTGCATGTGTGTATTTATAAAACATTTTTTTAATCAGTTGCAAAGTATTTAGATAATAGATTTGAACCTAGAAAGTTCAGATGCAGACCATCATTCTTAGCATATAATGACCGGTCGGGACTTCCACCCTTTACTAAAAATCTACAATATGAATGTCCATAGGAAATGTTATGTCGGTGACACAATTGCTGCAACATATTGTTAATCTTGGCCACTCTGCTTTTAGTAGTGCCATAATCGCAGACACGAGGGAGAATGGCTGACATCGTAATTTTAACTTGGCGCCACTGAAGAATTCTTATGAGGTTGCCGAATGATGATTCAATCTGATTGATTGTCTGATCCTTAGGAATGTTGTTGGTGCCCACGTGTATTTGCCACGTGTATCTGCCACTGTACTGGTAAATGTCATGTTCTAACAACAAGAAATTATATCTGCCACTGTACTGGTAAATGTCATGTTCTAACGACAAGAAATTATATCTGCCACTGTACTGGTAAATGTCATGTTCTAACGACAAGAAATTATATCTGCCACTGTACTGGTAAATGTCATGTTCAAACAAGAAATTATATCTGCCACTGTACTGGTAAATGTCATGTTCAACAAGAAATTATATCTGCCACTGTACTGGTAAATGTCATGTTCTAACGACAAGAAATTATATCTGCCACTGTACTGGTAAATGTCATGTTCTAACGACAAGAAATTATATCTGCCACTGTACTGGTAAATGTCATGTTCTAGCGAACATACATATACCCTGCATGTGTGTATTTATAAAACATTTTTTTAATCAGTTGCAAAGTATTTAGATAATAGATTTGAACCTAGAAAGTTGAGATGCAGACCATCATTCTTAGCATATAATGACCGGTCGGGACTTCCACCCTTTACTAAAAATCTACAATATGAATGTCCATAGGAAATGTTATGTCGGTGACACAATTGCTGCAACATATTGTTAATCTTGGCCACTCTGCTTTTAGTAGTGTCATAATCGCAGACACGAGGGAGAATGGTGACATCGTAATTTTAACTTGGCGCCGCTGAAGAATTCCTATGAGGTTACCAAATGATGATTCAATCTGATTGATTGTCTGATCCTTAGGAATGTTGATGATGCCCACGTGTATTAGGACGCAGTCAAAGGATACTAACATTGATTTGGAATACAAAACATAGCTGGATAGACTTTCACAATCTAGATAGGTTCCATCTAATCCAGATACATAATTTACTATCGAATCACCTAATATATAGACAGACTTTCTTTGACCTGTAATGAATAAAAATATGATGGAATTAGTTGTAAAATTGTCTTCAATATTTTACTGTACTTTATAGGACATTTAAGGCAGACGCCATGCCATTTGTTTAGATACTGAAAGTTTGTGCTCTGCAGAAAACTTGAGGTAAACTTTGTATGCGTCGCTAATCCATTCTCCATGCATTTGAATTAACTCAGATGGCACCTTCGTTTTAAAGGCGCATGATGCTCCGCCCATCTAAAGGAGTGAGTTGAGTAGAGAGATGGATTTGTACAAATCCTAAAAATAATTTCGAACTGCCAAGGTTCACATGTTGCAATGGATCTTTCATGACGCATAATACAAAGATGTAAGGCTGAGATACATTTATCGTATATAGATGCTAAGAAAATAGTTGGTGCCAAACCATCAATTTCTCAAGTCACATACTCAGCTGCCGTTTCTAGAAAAAAGTATGTTGATGCCAGTAATCAGACAGAGAGTCAAACAAAACTCATCACTAGCGACACACATTCAAGAGAATGATATTACTCCTGTTCCAGAACCTGTCTCACTGGAAATGGCTACAGGCTACAGCTACTGCAGTTATTATGTTTGCTCAGAAACCAACCAAGGAAGTTGATCCCAGTGCTCCAAAACAAAAATCTCCAAAATCTGTCAAAGTTTCGACTCCGAAAATCAGGTTGATCGTTGAGTTTTCAAAGTTTGATACGATGCTTCGAGAGAAAGTTTGATACGATGCTTCGAGAGAAAGTTTGATACGATGCTTCGAGAGAAAGTTTGATACGATGCTTCGAGAGAAAGTTTGATACGATGCTTCGAGAGAAAGTTTGATACGATGCTTCGAGAGAAAGTTTGATACGATGCTTCGAGAGAAAGGGTCAAAGTTTGATACGATGCTTCGAGAGAAAGGGTCAAAGTTTGATACGATGCTTCGAGAGAAAGTTTGATACGATGCTTCGAGAGAAAGGGTCAAAGTTTGATACGATGCTTCGAGAGAAAGGGTCAAAGTTTGATACAATGCTTCAAGAGAAAGGGTCAAAGTTTGATACGATGCTTCTAGAGAAAGGGTCAAAGTTTGATACGATGCTTCAAGAGAAAGGGTCAAAGTTTGATACGATGCTTCAAGAGAAAGGGTCAAAGTTTGATACGATGCTTCAAGAGAAAGGGTCAATTTTGAGTGAAATTGTCCATGCAATTTTATGGAGGGATGCTGGCTTTTTTGTGAGGAATCACCTACTGAGTCAACCACCCGTTTATCAACTTGATGAATTGATTAAGACCCACGCCAGATTCATCAGATATTATAAATATCTTATCAATCAGCCAGGAGGTGGGGTTGTCAGGTAATCCAAATATTTCGATATGCGGAAGTCTTAATAAATTATTTATATTTGCTGAAATATTTCATGCAGATTTTTCAGGTTTGCCGTTCTCAAAGCAGTAGTCCTATCTGTTTTAATATTCTGTTTTATATGTGTTTCCACAATGGTCAGCTTCTTAATGGTACTGACCCCAATCAAGAACTCACGCTCTGATTTGGGTGTTGTTATTTGTATATATGTTGTTTAGTAAAATTCACTGTCATTTCAAATCAGTTGCTTCACTCAATTTTTATAATCTGTTTCTTTTCATCTTGATATGACCTTGTTGCTAAAACGACATTAAACCCCAATCAATCAATCAAGTCTACAAACTTAGTTATCCAAAGTATCTACTGAATCATTTTGGTTGAAAACAGAACATCAAAGTCTACAATTTAGAGGAGGAAAATAGGAAATGGGTTAATCGCTAACTTCACATTGTGGCCCTTCATCTGACATCCCATACTAGTGCACGCCTTGATGGTGGAGGTGGCTGAGAAACTTCCATGACCGCAGAAAGTAATGATGATTGTAATATATAATTTAGGAACGCTTGAGCGTATTTGCATCGATCACAAAGTCGAGAGAGAGAGAATGATGCGATGATCGATATAAACAGTCTTGGTCTTGCTACTTCAGTAATTCCTAGCGTTCTGATTGGTTAATATTAGGGGATTGAATACTACTAATAATTATCATTGGTAGAAATGATGCAAAGACTTGGAGCAAGCATGGGAAATTAGCCTGCTGTCAGCAGTGAATATTTCTTTCACTCAGATTGGTTTAAATATAGTTTCTATTTAACCCTTGACATTTTCTTGACATTCAAACAATTCTTGTAGCTAGGGTAAATTCATTATTATTGAATTTTTAACGATTAACCTGCTAATAACATCGCAGATCAATTGGGTGTTTACTAAACGTTTACTTATAATGAACACCGAGAATTAAGACTATCGGACACGCTGGAGGGGGTACTCAAACTACGAGAAATAGCGAATCATTTCTCATCAAGGAAAGGCATCCAGCATGTATCATTGCCAAAAAAAGTTGACTTCCAGTCGTTTAGACAAATCCCTTTTCCCTTTGACATTGCAGCATTTCTTTGCAAATCGAGAAAGGAAGTTTTGAATATTAACAGTCGAATGGTCTGTGGTGATCATCTCTGCCACTGGCAGTGGTGGTTCTTTGTTAACAGTCAAATGGTCTGTGGTTATCATCTCTGCCACTGGCAATGGTGGTTGTTTTTCGCGGACCCTCAATTATTAACTAGAGAGTAATAAATTGCTTTATTCTGACCATCGACCTTCCGAACAACGCTGCCTGTGGTGTCTAAATACAAGGTGCCCCCCTCAATTAAAAATTTGTTTGCTGCTTGGACTGACCTTCTGTGAATATTATAAGCATGTATCCAAAAACCTCAACTTCGGGAGTCTTTTTTGTCAATACCGTCACTGAAAGACAAGGTCCTCTTCGTCTTTAAGATGATATAACTCACAACTTAATAATTCATGTCCGCTCTCTGTTCTCGTAGTTCTTCGACACAGCTGAACACATCTATGTTGTTCTCGACCCTGCCCTGGTCAATCAGATAGTTAGCTGCGATAAACAGTCCAGTCTTTTTTTTTGCCTATCCTCTTCGTCTTTAAATATTACGGATTCCTCATCTCATTGCGGTTGTTAATAACTGAGATCGAATGATGCGCAGCATCCAGGTTTTATTGCCGATTGCTGACATTAGATTCATATGGTCCAGTGATTGTTGCAGGTTTCTGAAATTGTTTAAGCCAATATTAAAACCACATAAAGCAGTGAAATGTTATGTCACATCGCATTATGAATACTGGGTGGAATCATTATTTTTAACCCTTTACCCAACAGAACGCCCAGAAACGCCCTAACAGCCTAAATTATCTTCGGTCTGTCTCAATAAAACCATGGAAATATGGGTATCATTGGAACCGGCTCATTGAGCACATTGTGATAGTTACAGTTATGCCCTGTGCCAATGCATTCTCTTATATATGCGAGTCGACCATAGGTCGCCTCGCATATATAAGAGAATGCATTGGCCTAAAAAAATCTTTTTTTAACACTTTTTACCATTTTTTCTTTAATATGTGTTAAGCCAATGCATTCTCTTATATATGCGAGGCGACCTATGGTCGACTCGCATATATAAGAGAATGCATTGGCACAGGGCCGTTCTGTTGGGTAAAGGGTTAAAAGACAATTTGGTACACATTCTTTTGGAGATTTTACATGATTTTCATCAATAAGGAGGGATGTGTAATGAATGACATTATCCCCTCTCCATATTGAATTTATGTGTCATTGACACTTTCGTTACCTTGTCATATGCCTTGATCCGGGTCTGATTTTGGATCTGATTTTTTATGGTTATTTTCTTAGCGTCTTTGAATTTTACACTGCTGTTCTGTAGCTGGCCATAGACTACCTTCATGCTATGTTGGGGGACATAGACTAGCTTCATGCTATGTTGGGGGACATAGACTAGCTTCATGCTATGTTGGGGGACATAGACTAGCTTCATGCTATGTTGGGGGACATAGACTAGCTTCACGCTATGTTGGGGGGCATAGACTAGCTTCATGCTATGTTGGGGGACATAGACTAGCTTCATGCTATGTTGGGGGACATAGACTAGCTTCATGCTATGTTGGGGGGACATAGACTAGCTTCATGCTATGTTGAGAAACTTAGGGCATTACTCTACTCACTGCACCATTTTAAGACCATGATAACTTTCACATATTTTCATACTTTTTATCACAATATTAGCTTTAAAATTGTCGACAGTTGGAATTTCTCCAACTTAGAGGAGTGTCAGGTTGGTATATTTGAGATTCCAGTTTGAAAAAAGCCAGCCCAAGATGGGGTGTGGGTGGGCATTCCAACTGGCATCTTGTCAAGATGGGTGTTTGTTCAATTTTAAGTTTTTTAACCCTTCCATGACTGTAGCTTCCTGTAGGGAGCCCCATACAGGTGGCAGCGTGTATTACTGAGTGTCATCTGCTCACGTCTGTGGGGGGCTCCATAAGGGTAGTTTATTCTCTTCCATGACTGTAGATTCCAAAATAGCACACAAAATTATGATTCTCACAAAATCCATCGACTTTTTCATGCACAACACATCGTTGAAGTGCTGATCTTTGTACAAATAAATTGAAGAATATTATATTATATAAAACTATGTTCTGAAAGTGTTGAATTAATATGAAGTATATACAACTGGACTAATCGATTTTGTCATGTGAAATGCCCATATCTGTACCATTAGAAACATGTGAATATATGACGGACAAATGTTAGTTAGACGCGATCAACGATTATGATTCTCGCAAAATCCATCGACTTTTTCATGCACAACACATCGTTGAAGTGCTGCTCTTTGATCTGGCAACAATTTACCTCATAACTAACTTTCTGGTGGAGAAATAAGACCACAAACGCCTGTAAATTTTCAAAACAATTCTCAAATAAATATGTGCTGTGGTGTGTCCCGATGGCTGCTGGCGGCCATGTTCTTTAACGAATGTTGGGGGAAAAAAATTGATGTCTCTCTAGATTCTTTCGATGACTGCTCAACTCCCTACTCACTCCCTGTATCTGAATCTGCCTGGAATAGATGAATAGTAGAAGGTGAGATGTCTATGTGAATAACATGAGTGTGTAATATACTTACACAACGACAATATTTACCAAGCAGCATACATGTGCAGTCCCAACTAACTTCCGCAATACAAACATGTTTCCAAGAAAATAACATCGGAATATCACCTACACAATGCATATTACACAAGTTCTGACGTGATATGCATGCCAAAAATGAAAAAAAATCCCAGCCCGGTTTCAGCCTCTGTTTTACGTGTATAAATAATCAACATATAATTCAAACTCAATTCAATGCAAAATGTTTGCTGTTATATAATCGGATTCGGTACCTACTAATAGTAATAATTTAAAACTACATTTCCTACAGCAATTTTGACCATCAATGACATAGATAATTATTGTGGCTCCAGCAATTGTCTGCCGCAGTAAAACCATTTTGCTTTGGCAATGCCAAGTTCAAACGATGAAACTATTCTGTATATTTAACTTTTATTTTTACAAGCAATCTCAGTAACAATTTCAACAAGTCAGGTAACTAAGTAAAGGGTACTTACAACAACCGTTTCCTTCTTCCGTCCATATGCCCTGTCTTTGGCATTCAGGAACTAATTCCCTAAAACTGTTCTAACGGTGGTGTCCGTCATGTCTGCTGTGTGTTTCCTAGCTGCTTCTGAAAGTAAGACAAAATCTTTTTGATGAGAACAGCTTTCTGTATTTTGGGAGCAAATTGCATTTCATTTAAACAAAAATAAGAGAAGGCCAAAAAAAACAGCATTTTGGTTCTCAGGCAATTATGTTTTCAAATCAGTGAGGGAGGCTATTATTTTGACTATTTTGATCACGTATTAACTATGTTGTGCACATAAATTCATTTAATCCTATATAAATTAAGTGTTTACTACTGCAAGGTTTCCGCTATACCGGCAGGGGGTCCCCTTGTCGGCCCGTTCACCTCGCCAAGTTTTCCCCTCCTGCCATACCCCAGGACACATACTGCATGTCTATAAAGGTATAAAGATGTTTAAAACTTCTGAATTTTGTTGGAATAGTACTAAGGAATTTTAAAAAGTGAATCTATTTTATATCTTGTGAGTGTACACACTCTAAACTCGTAGTTACACAGAAAATTGAAACAGGAAATGATCGGAACTGACATCGCTTATATAGAAGCTATGCCTTTGATGCTGGTTAGTTACGTTGCGGTTAGTACCCGGTTATGTTGTGCAAAAGAGCATTATTTTAATCGTACATGTCATGTTTTATACCTCAAAATATACTGTTCACTTTGTATTAGAGCGAGAGAGAAATGTGGGAGTAGCCGCACCGGGCATCTTAGAACTGCCCACAAAGAATACTCATCGGCCAGATATGTAATCAGCCTTCTATATTTACACTGCAGCTGCTAACATATATTCCGATTACGTTATGCATCCGAAATATCTGTTGGGTCTTCCACAGTGAGTCTTTTAACATTAACGAGCATGTTTAACTCGGGATCCAAATTACTGGTGTTCTGACTACTTAGTAAATTAATTTTATCTAATAAATTTACTAGTTTTAAAGTTACAGGTACACTTATAAGGTTTGATAGCTTGGAACTTGGGCAGAAATGGAACAAAACAATCTGCCATTTCTACTCTCACACGATTATATTGGCCGATATAACGAAAGTAGTTCAACCAGTGCTAAAACAGGCTACTTTTACCTGGATTTTTCCCCTTGATGGCTACCGGCCCCATTCCCCTACCCCCTAGCGGAAACCCTGACTACTGACTATCCACAATTGTTGCATGTATTAAAACTGATATTCTCCATTCTAATATGAGATAACAAATTGTCCACAAGAGGAAGAGTATTTTGCCACTCAGAGTGGTGCACTTGTTGAAGAATTGAATTTCTGAAAATTATGAATGCAAAATAGTAGGGCTGAATGACTTTTCCTTTCTGGTTAGCTGATCATAAAAATCAGTAACTCTTATTATTTCACCTCTAGTAAACCATAATGTTGCTTGTCCGTGTTGTAATTAGGAGAATCATTTTTAAAACTGAGCGTTAAAGAATATTATGGACTTGATCGGGTGCATGAAATTGATAAGTTAGTTCTCAGGTGCTGAGACAACTTGGAGAATATATCATTCTACTATCATCGCCATCTAACATCTCGATTCGGGACGCAACTGTGATAATCTAACACAAATGATTTCACTATCGAGAGTCATTGCATTTGATTAGTATATAAGAATGACGGTGTATACTTACTCTTCATCGTCTTCATGATCGGACATATCTGCTGAAAGGTTCCTTCTTTGTTTGTTTCGAAATCCCGGTCAAATTCATTGTTGGTGCCAGTTGTTTATGCACAGTTTCTTTGAGTATATTTCGTATTACTTCTTTGATCGTATTGCCACCTATGTGTCGATATCGCTGGATCTGGAATTGTATCGAACATTTAGTATTTAGTAATGGGTCAATAAGAACAATAAAGAGTCAAGCGAGAGCTGGGACATAGCCCAGTTAACTAGAGATGGGCGGTATTGAAATTTCAAGCTCGGTATCGGTATCGGTAAATTTTCGTCGATTTACCGTGGTATTGGTACGGTAATCGGTATTGCTATTACATTACAAAACCAGAGCAGAGATTCCTGGTAAATTGCGGTAATTCAAGTTTTTAACTGAACAATATGCATGTATATATGCCCACGGATTTACTACATTCGTGACAACAGCTAAATGAGGCAACACAATGACCTACACAATTATTCAATTAAGTGATATTCACACATCTGTTTGATGATCTACAAGCACGCTGTCGCATCCCTTTTGAAAAGAATAAGAGATTGCATCATTGCATGGCTACAATATCGATACGTGTCAATTTCGTCCCATTTTCGCGAGTGAATAGAATTGTGAGTAGTAATCAGTGATCACAATTCACAACTCCCTATAAATAGCCGCAACGCGAATAAATCTTAGAATTTAATCAATTGATGGATCTGTTATATTTTTATACGCCCTTTTGAAACGAGAGGCCGATCACGATCGGCAGATGTTTAACCCATACCTTGGCGATACCGATTAGCTATTTTAATAAATCCTTACACCAACCTTTTCACGAGTGAAAAAGTTTCAATAATTGACACCTTACTATTAAGGTCACAAGTGGAATCAGACTTATTGGGCACCTTGCTCACATAAACACAATAGGAACACGGATGTGGCATTCCATTTCAACCTATTAAGTCACTTCAACACAGATATATCTTATAGAGTGATAAAGCTAATTAAGCTCAATCCATAGTCAGAGAGAAGCACCATAGCAGTTAAAGACAAAATAGTTATTTATTTGCTTATTACACTGGAATGTGAGACATAACATATTATGATTTTTTTAATAATCTTATTTTTTTTATTATGTTTTGTGTTAGCTGCATATTAAAAATTCTTGGGATCATTTAGATGGGACAAAAGAGTTAATAGTTCCCGATTCAAAAACTAATCAATACCTGAACAACTATACAAGTGAGGGATGTATAGACCTGGATATAAAATGATTGATAATGATTGGATATAAAATGTTTTTATGCAGAATTTTCAGATAGCTAGAGGTAGGATATGAGATTGGTCAGATTGAAAATATTAGATTCATTACATTGAATAGCATACTGTATGACTATGGAATGGGGTGGGTTAATTTTCTTCTAAGCTGATCATTGGAAAGATATAATGTATCTAAACAGCGGAAATATAATTGAAGTTACTGTTAATATATTATCAAAATCATTCAATCGATACCAAAATTTATACAGGTGAAGAATGTTTCATCATTAACATGGATGCAATTATTTATATAGTGATCAAGTGAAAAATATTTAGTTATCACATTGTGTCAACAGGATTGGTGGAGGATGTTAATATTTTTGAGCAAATAAACCAAATGACCCTCACTGTGCAGGTTAGGGGTGTGTTATCATAAACTATGCCAAGAACTATAAACATAATCAATGGATATAAAATCAGATAGAATGGGGTTAATCTTACCCAAAATAATGAACTGATAAACACAAACAGTCTATAAAAGCATGTCATTGGATTTAGAAACCCATACAATAAGTCAGTCTCTAATGTCATGAACCTGTTTCAACAAAGGGGTTAAATTAATTTTGTACAGAACACAGAATGGACCAGAGAGTCATCAATCATGGTTTTGTCAATGTTTTAGAGATGCTAGCACACTGTGTGATAGAGTCTGAGAGTCAGGAGAGAAATTTTATTAGTGTTGAGAGATTTGTTTGATCAGGTGTTCTGGTCCATACAGGAGAGAACCACTATCGCTGTGATGTGTCTAAAGAGATTTGACTCTGTGAGCCATGGTATTTATCTAATGTCAAGCTAAACAAAACTCATTTCCAATAAGACACTGGCTGTGTAATAAGATCTCCTCTTCTAAGCTAACAGTGCCTACAGGCATTAATTAGATTATCAGCTACTTGAATTTTAAATGGCCATAACTCTGTTAAAATATACCAGATCAAACTCAAATTCGAACCTGATCTGTATTTCGGGGTGAGGACCAGATGTACCAAATTTGGTGCTGATCAGATGAAAAATATTTAAGTCAACACAGCTTGGATGAATTCTATTTAAAAACAAGAGCAGAAAGGGTTAAATAAACGATACCAAAAACCATACAGATAAAGAACGTGCTAAGAAAAACCTAGGTAAGAAATATGAGGCATATCAGAAGAAAACAGTTTGACTTAGATGCATCAGATAGCATTTGTGTGCAGGGTTAATTATTTTCTAAACCGATCAACCAATTGATACCAAAAACTATACAGGTGAGGGGTGTGTCATTATAAACCTACATATCAAATATGAAAACAATCGGACAAAAAATACTTTGGTTACAGCATCGGATAGCTCATGCCTATGTGCGGATGCAAAGTGTTAATAATTTCTAAACCGATCAACCGATCGATACCAAAAACTATACAGGTGAGGAGTGTGTCATCATAAACATGCACATAAAATTTTAACAAGATCCGATAAAAAATATTCAAGTAAATGAATCGGATAGCAAGTGTCTACAGACGGACGGACGAACGACGGATGGTTGATCCGGACGTCGGCATTATGTGTACCATACATGGTATGGGTACACATAAAAAAGGCCGTATTATAGTATTGGTCTGTCCGTCTGGGCGGGCGGGCGTCCGTCCGTTAACCTGTTGTCCGGATGATAACTTTAGTTAGAGTGAACCAAAATTAGTAAAATTTGGTATGTGGGTTTATTAGCCGAAAAGTAAGTTCAAGTTCGAATTTGGGTTCCGCCCGCCAATTTTCACCGGAGTTATGCCCTTATTTAACATTTTTTTACTTAGAAAATCCTTGAAATTTGTTGTCCGGATGATAACTTTAGTATAGTTTATCGGAATGAATCCAAATTTGGTATATTACTTTCGCCCACCAAAACACAGGTTAAGTTCGAATTTGGGTTCTGTCCGACCATTTTTGGCAGAGTTATGCCCCTTTTTCGACTCAGAAAATTCAGTTTTTCTTATGTTTTTTGGTTTCCGGATGATAACTCGATTTTGGAATGTTTATACGCAAAACGCGTTTTTTATGTGTACCCATACCATGTATGGTACACATAATGCCGACGTCCGGATCAACCATCCGTCGTTCGTCCGTCTGTCTGTCCGTCTGTCTGTCCGTCCGTCCGTCTGTCTGTCTGTCCGTAGACACTTGCTATCCGATTCATTTACTCGAATATTTTTTATCGGATCTTGTTCAAATTTTATGTGCATGTTTATGATGACACACTCCTCACCTTTTGGTATCGATCGATTGATCGGTTTAGAAATTATTAACACTTTGCATCCGCACATAGGCATGAGCTATCCGATGCTATAACCAAAGTATTTTTTGTCTGATTGTTTTCATATTTGATATGTAGGTTTATGATGACACACCCCTCACCAGTATAGTTTTTGGTATCGATTAGTTGATCAGTTTAGAAAATAATTAACCCTTCACACACATGCTATCCAATGTAATAAGTTGAACATATATCTTCTGATCTGCCTTATATTTCTTACCTAGGTTTTTCTTAGCACGGTCTTCATCTGTATGATTTTTGGTATTATTTAATTAACCCTTTTCACTCTTAATGTTTACTTAGAACTCACGCAAGCTGCTATGACTCAAAATATTTTTCATCTGATCTACACCAAAATTTGGTACATGTGGTCCTCACCCCAAAATACAGATCAAGTTCAAATTTGGGTTTGATCTGATATATTTTAACAGAGTTATGGCCCTTTATAATTCAAGTGACTACTTATAATGTAGTTCCATGAAATACACTGGTATATGGTCGAATGGTGGACAACTCTATTAAAAATATAATGATAACATTCCCTGGTGTATGCCCATGCAGATTGTAAACAGCTCATGAAATGATTAATGACATCTGCTATTTAGCTATGGCCAAGTGGTTAGATGGATACCAAGATAAACAAACAATATTATACTGATGGCTGGTTAATTGTCAAATTTGATAAATGACACCAGGCTCTTGTTTATCTAATTTTGAAATTTCATTACAGGCTGCCTGATAATTGACCCATGACCTACACAATTGTCTTCTATATTCCATTGATATGCTTAGAAAATAATTAACCCTTTCCAAGTTTCCAACAGATTTATGCTATAATGCACATGGGCTCTTCCTCATATGTCTTATCTTGGGTTATCTTCACACTATTAACTTCTATGGATTGTGGAATTGATTAATTGATTTTTGAAAAAATATTAACCCTTCAGACACATTCCCAATATAATTTTTATATGCAATAGGTTACAAGCAGATAAATCTACATTATTGTTTGTATTATGCAGAAACATATTAAATGAACCCTCTTGTTGAATCAGGTTCATTAGTTAATGAACATTCAATAAGACACCAATTGAATATGCTTACAGATTATAGGTGATGCATTATTTTGAAAATCAATATGGCAGATAATATTGCCAGGAACCTTATTTTCCCATCTGTTCATATTGT